>OZ014522.1:564533734-565093734 GCA_963966055.1 Lathyrus aphaca
GACCTTGCCGGCGTATACTTAGGAAAGTCATTGTGTCAGTGGAAATGGCATATTCCACCGGCTCTTTTGGGCTTTTGACCCATGTATAAAGGGTTTTTCCTTCTGCAAGCCTATAATCCAAATTGATGGAACATGGCTCTACGGGAAATACAAAGGAACTCTATTGATGGCAGTGGCACAGGACACGGCAACAACAATATCTTTCCAATTGCATTCGCTATCGTCGAGGGAGAGACTGCCGAGGGATGGAGTTTTTTCCTAAAAAATCTTCGCAACCATGTGGCTCCCCAGTCTAACTTATGTTTGATTTCGGACAGACATGCATCAATTGAGAGTGCATGGAAGAATGTTGATAACGGCTGGCAGGAACCGCCTTCAACACATGTCTATTGTATTAGACACATAGCGCAAAACTTCATGAGAGAGATCAAAGATAAGACACTGCGGAAGAAGGTCGTGAATGCAGGGTACTCATTAACCGAACCGTCATTCAAACATTATCGTGACGAAATCAGAATGGCAAATGAAGATGCATTCAGATGGATAAACCAGATTCCTTTAGATAAGTGGACCAGGGCCTACGACAAAGGACAACGCTGGGGTCACATGACAACAAACCTCGTTGAATCAATGAACTCTGTTTTCAAAGGAATCTGCAACCTACCGATAACCGCTTTGGTGAGGTCAACCTACTTTAGGCTCGGAGCACTTTTTGACACCAGGCGTTCAAAGTGGAGTTCAATCCTACAGTCTGGTCAAGTGTTCAACGATAGTTCTATGACATTCATCAAAGACGAAGCATCCAAGTCTAACACACATGTGGTCACCGTGTTTAACCGCAATAAGGGACATTTCAATGTTGATGAGATCATGGATCACAACGAAGGGAGACCGAGGGGATCCTATCGGGTGGAACTTGATAACAATTGGTGCGACTGTGGTAAATTTCAAGCCTTTCGCATGCCTTGCTCCCATGTCATAGCGGCATGTTCGAAGGTTCGGCTGGACCCTTCAGGCTTACTATCCCCTGTTTACCAAGTGCACAACCTTTGCAACGTCTACAACAAAAGCTTTCCGGTTGTTGCAAATGAGGACTACTGGCCCTCCTACAACGGGGAAATAGTCTGGCACAACGAGAACATGCGAAGAAAGAAAAAAGGTCGTCCTAACAGCACGCGTATTCGCACCGAAATGGATACGGCGAATAAGATGGTGAGACTGTGTAGTTCATGTCGTCAGCCCGGTCACAATCGTAAAAAATGTCCCAACGTTGGACCAAGCTCAACATCGTAAATTAAGTCATTGTAACCGTATTTATTTTATATGGAAGCCTAGTTCGTTTAATTCATATCAGTAAAATCATACAACCACAAACACGAACATACATAAATAAAACAAGGAAATACATGATTCAGAAAATGACCATACATAAATAAAACGGAAAAATACATTAATTCAGACATGACCATACATAAATAGAACAACTGCAAGATTCAACAAATCTAGCCTATCAGAACCATCAGGACAACTTCACCTCCACCTAACATCATCGACAAAACACCTGCATCATTGACAATTTTTCTCCATTTCGTCACACCAAACTCCACAACCCGCTTCTCAATTTTAATTATCTTTTCTTTGTGGTCGATCTCTCCTTCTAACCAGCGGGTTAATTCTCTGTGCAAGTGTTCCAAAGTTTGGGGGTTCCATAACAGCATCTTCAGAGGAGGCTTTGTTGCCGAGAAAAACACTAAAGCATTTTTCTTCAAGATATCAAATTTTGGAAGCGGTTCTTCTGATGTTGAGGAAGACGGTGCCGATGCATAATTAGATGGACGGGGAGAAGCCATATTGTGAGAGAGGGAGACTGAAAGGACTGAATGAGAGAGGGTTTGTAAGGATGGAGTGAGATGAATCTTATGTTTATGAGTGAGGCATATATATAGTAAAAAAATTTGCAAACCCTAGGTATATATATATGTATAAGTATATATATATATATATATATATATATATATATATATATATATATATATATATATATATATATATATATATATATATATATATAAGTGAAGAATATTTGATTTTACAAGAATATTTGAATTAACAACGTGCAACATACCATTTGGCGAATGCATGTTGAATTTACAACACATTCGCCAAATAGAATGACGAATTGGTGAAGAATAGCCAAACCATTTGGCGAATCAATAAGAAAAAACACATATTCATCAAGTGGTTTGGCGAATGTATGTCCAAACTCTGTTAGTTTGGTATTTTTTTAGAAAACTATGTTATTTTGGAAATTAAATTAAGAAACTCTGTTATATTAAAAAAAATTTCACAAATAAGAAGAAACAAATGAGATATTTTTCTTCACAGCAAATACAACCATCACAACAAATAGAACCAGTCGGTGATTTTTGAATGATTTTTTTAATAAAATTGAATTTACATCATTATTTTTTATTTTACGATTAAATAACTTATCTTTTTATTTTACAAATAAATAACTAAAAATTTATAATTATAAATAGATATGTCAAATAAACTTTCTATTTCACTTGTCACTATTAACACAATACATATTTTATTTTAATCAACAATTATCTTAATTTAAAAGATAAAACATTTATTTTCAAATATTAAATATTTATTTTTCATTCATCTCACATGTCCTCTATTTTTCAAAATAAAATTATCATATCAAATAAATTTAATCATATCAGACTAATTAGTCACAATAATTCAAAAGCTTCAAGTTCAGATAATGGGTAGATCACGCCATGGGTAGATCACACCCATCCCAAATAACTCAAACACTTTAATCCCAAGTTAAATTTTTTGAGCATATACAGAACACCACATACATTGTTAAAAAAATGAAGAGAAGAGTGATAAGGTTTCAATATTAAACTCAACAAAAGCATAAAGATATAAGGTACATTTATGACAATTCAACCAGCCAAAACTGCAGCAGGGTTTAATAACTTCAGAGACAACAGATAAATAAAGTTTCTAATTCACGCCTCAAACTCAAGGCAGCTTCCATCCTTTTCAATTTTATTGCGCACACATGCGTATGAAAAATTACTACCTGTTAGAAACATAAGAATAAAATACTTGCTATCACCCATAGCCATATCAGAGAATATGACTTTACTTAGGACCAATGTCCTTCAAAGAACATATCTGCTCTTCTCCCATTGCAGACATGACAGAAACCACAAGATCTTTTCCTTCAGCAAATCCATCTTTAATCTATATGAAAGTATCCAAGAAATCAATTAGAGACACAGCATGTGCGTGTCATAAGATCATAAATTATAATAATTAATATCATAAAAACCCAATACCTGAGTAAGGAGTGCATCATCAGATCATAAATTATAATAATTAATATCATAAAAACCCAATACCTGAGTAAGGAGTGCATCATCAGTGGGAAGTTTCAAATCATCCTTGGTACTACCGTTATCAGTCAACAGACTCACCTAAAAGTAACACACAAATAGGTTAAGAAATGTTAGCTACTCTAGAAGAATATCAAAATTATCTGTCTCTATTTCTTGTTGTAGACGTGTTAGTCATTCATTACATCAGCCAAAGAAATTATAATCATTCATTTTTTCTTTTCCAAATCAACTAAGTTATATTCATCCAACATGAGAAAGATGACAAGGTTGGAAATGCGCCCCATGTCATCTTATATTGACTTGTGTATAAAAAACTTATCTTAAGTTGAAAAGAGCTGTTTGTTAAAGTCAAATTCGATTTTTTTTTTTAATCATTCCTTGGTAGAACTTAAGTGAAATATTTGACTTTCTTCATGGAATGAAAACATGACAGAAGACTATTGGTGTCATCTATAGCAACCTTCCAAAAAATATAATCTCAATTTTCAGGATATGGTAGCATCTTCAGCATTCAGCAGACAAAAAGAAAGCAACACCCTTCGATATTATCCATTTCTCCTTTTATATTATCCATTTTTACAGCCTACACTTAATTTACAGTATAGTAAGTAAAAGAAAACTTACAAAGCCATCTTCAGATATATCAATCAGCTGATAGTCGGTACGGTTCACATGGGGAACCTGCAAATAAAAAACAACAACAATTACAAAATTGCATCTTAAACCTGCAAATATTACCCACATAAACAAAAGCAAATCTCACTTACATCACAATTGTGAGATGAAGGAACAATATCCTCAAGCTTTTTCCCATTGAAAATATCAATTGCAACAAAGTGACACTTTGCATGTCCATGCTTTCCTGTTTTTGAAGTAGAAACTTCAACAACCTATCAAGATAAAATCCAGAAACAAACACAAAGTTAAGACACCGAAAAATGTAAATGAAAACAACAAATAAATATTATAGCAAAGAACTCATTGTACACATTCATTTATCTCTGTCTCCCTCTTTCTATTAATCTCCAATTATTACTCATCACTGATAATCCATTCTTACGTACTAAAAAAAGGTAAAGTGAACATAATGTTACACTTCACAATCAGACTAACCCAATGTTTGGTTTTGCGGTGAAAAAAATGATTTTGAACAAATTGATTCTGGTTAAATGTGAGTTGAATGTAAAGTGATTTATGTTGAACAATAAGTTTCAATGTATTTAAACTCAAAAGCTACAAATTCTAGCTTAAAGTAGAATCCATTCTGGAAGCATAATCAATTTTACTTTAGAACAACCAATCACCTCAAAAACATTCCAAAATCAATTCTACACCTCTATAATTGCTTTTGGCTCATTCAAAAGCTAAACCAAACATAAACACCGGGTTAAACTCTTTTCAGTTTATAACTTAGATTTTTCATAAAAGTAGTTGTTACCATGTCAGATCTATAGATTTAAAACACAGTCTATGTCTCCACTTAATACGATCAAATCAAAACAACTCATCTCAAGTTCCTTTTCTAGGGTTCAAGCGTTACCAATTTTAACAATCAATTGAATCCACCAAAATCAACACAACATAAATTAAACCATGTAAATCAGTATAAAAAAAAACGTAAGAGAATCCAAATCAAACAACAGCACAAATTTCAGAGAAATCTCAGCATGAATATGAAATAAAAGATCGAGTAAGGAAATAAAAAAAAACGAATCTAGAAGCTAAACAAAACCCTAGGAAAAGGGGAAACAAAAACCTTGCATGGCCTGCCTTTGATGACGATGTAACCGTTCTTACGAATGGTACCGGCCTGCTGAGGGTAGGTTTTGGAGGCACCGGCGTCGGCGGCAGCTTCGAAGTGGTGCTCTTCGTCAGACATGGTTGATGAATTCTCTTTTCTTCTGTGTGAAACGCTGGAGGAGTTGAAGAAGAAGAAAGAGTTAGGAGACTTTAAGGGTGCGGTGGTCCCTCTTATTCTAAACCTAATCATTCACACGTGCGATCCTAGCCGTCCGATAATAATTCCTTTTTTTTCTTTGATAAGATGTTAAGCCCGTTACTTTCTTTTCTTTGTGGATAGATACAACTTACAAGTTATATATATTTTTTCAAATAATTATAAATAAATATAGATAATAACGGTACTGGCTAGATATTTTCGAACTTTTTTTTCTTCAAATAAAACTATATTTTCTACACATGTGATATGAAATTTACTTAGATCTCACTATTTTAAAATATTATAGGAAAAAATATTTAAAATGGATTTCCGTATACGTCTATTGAGGATTCATAAGTTTTGAATCTTTAATCTCTCTTTAAGATTTGAGAGGGGGTGTTTACTAAAAAGTTTCAAATCATCTTCCTTGTTAAATTTGATGGCGAAGAGATACAATGTACTCTTAGGAGATACATGTGTCAATTCATGACCCTAAAAAGGTCGTATGTCAACCCTGATTTAGGTACGAAGAAAAATTTGGAGTCTGAGATCATTTTCTCATGAAAGCATGTTGATGGAATTCATCCTCATGACAACGACTCCAATGGGAATAACCATGAGATTGATGAATAGGAAATTAAGCAAGTGTTAATTGATCAAGAAAGTTATGTGGAAATCTTTTACTATGACACCTTTGAAAGACTATGTCTAGATTTGGACAACCTTGAAACTTTTCAAGGCTTTCTAGTTGGATACTCAAGTGAACAAATACAAGTCAGCGCCTATATAACCTTGAAAGTTGTATTTGAAAGAGCTTAAAATTATTTTCTTTTGGTTTTGCATTCTAAGGTGACAAGAATTCCAATGTTAACTTACCTCATATGCGACAAGGATTCTTCCTTGAGGATCAAACATTTAATAACTTTGTGGACAACAAGGATTCCTTCATGAGGATCCAACTTTTAATAGCCTCGTGGGCGGTAAGGATTCTTCCATGAGCATAACTTTTAAATGCCCGAAGTTGATCAAATATAAAATGAAGCAAATTACCCAATGGTGCAAAACATCATATTACTAAGCCTTGGGGCATGATTACAATATCCCAAAGGGTAAAAGTGATTACAAAAGGCCATTAGTGAGCTAGTACTTAAGCTACTAGGGCATGGTTACAAAATTCAAAGGAAAAATGCTAGTGACTGCCCTAACGAGGTATTCCCTCCACGGGCATGGTCTCCTAGTGACTGATTTCCTTAGTAGGAGTCCCTTCCACAAAGCTGGCCCAATCATCTCAAAGACCATGTTCTAATTTCAAAAGGGGCCCAATTTTTAAAAAGAAAATTCCAATTACAATAATGAAAAAAGTCACATTAAAAATACAATTATGTATTAATAAAAAATAAATTTAATTATAATTATTTTGAGTTTTGATCAATCTCAATTTTTGTCTATATTTGATTTATATCATAACATTTTTTGATTTATTGAGTTTTTATTATAACATTTTGTTTTATTTTATTAATTTTATGGGAAAAAAATAGACATTTTAAATCTGGGGTCTTCCAAACTTTGGGGCTCTATGTTATAGCGCTTGCTGCACTTGCACGGGGCCGGCCTTGCCCTTCCATCCCAACATTGGAGCCCTCGGGTTAAACCTGAACACCCTACTTAGGAGAAGGATCAACTGCCTTGGGAGGCAACCCTTCCTCTTCGTCCACAAGTTGACCATCCCATACCACCTTGAATAAGTCCATGCGACTCATATATAAGTCAGGATAGAGAAAGGATACTTGTGTTATAAGTATCCATCAGTTTTTCCTTGCAGAGGAACGAATATTATTTAAGCTTCTTCTTATAAATAATGGCGACTTCAATGGACTTCTTCAGGTTGTTTTCCGAAAGGGCGGGCGCTTTGACCTATATTTATGACTTTTTGAGGGGATCCTTGAGCTTCCCCTTTGTCTACTTTAGATCATCCCACTCCTCGGTTAAATTTATTATTGACTCATACTCCTAAGTCAGTGTTTCCTCCATTAATGCAAGATTAACCGTTAAATCACCCACTGACATATCCGATTAGGCATGAGCCTTAAGCAACTGTCACTCCATCATCAGACCCCTCAACAAGTCGTTCTCTACCATGTTGGACAACTTTTTAGTTCCCATATGATTGATATCTTAGAAGTCGGAGGAAAAGTCCTCGTGGAAGAGGAGGCGAGCACCAGCGTATTTCCTAATGTCAGTGTTGCATCATTCCATGATAAGAAATGAATGTTTTTAGGTGAGTCATCCAAAATTAGAAAACCCACGTTTTACTCACCCTCTTCATCCTATTCAAGGTTTACAGTGACCTTGTTCATATAAGCTAAGTAGGAAATCCCACTAAGACCGTCTAGATTCACGATTTTGAGAGGTAGAATCTTGATGATGTTTCTCCCTTCAACGTCATTTCCCCCCTTTGGTGATGAGGTATCCCTAGTGACTTTGTGGATTATCACTATGTTGCTCTTCATGGTTTGTCTTCTTATTGGCTAGACGAGCTTTCCTCTCGGTGATCAGGATAAATGACATCTTTTTTGGAAAAAAGGAAAAAAAAATATAAATAATTATGCAAGTATAATCCTAAAAAATATGAATAACTACAATCACAAACTTTTGCCACTACTCATCGATATTGCTATCATCCCCCGTGATCAGACTAAAACATTTTCCTATAGCTCATGGTATTAAACTCATCCATAAAATGAACCATTTCCATTTAAATGATGGTCAGGTAGTCAAAGTCAAATCCACTAATAGTCGTTGGGACTTCCATCCAAGAGAGATGAATGTGAGGGGACACCATTATCCCCAGTCGTTACCATAGAGGCACTATTTCACCCTCTCACTCTCACAAACATATTATTCTAATTCTTATAATGCTTGGAATGAAGTTTAAAAAAAGTCATCCCAAATAGTGTACCAAGAGTCACCAAAACTCCTTTCGATGTTGTCTCATAAAAGGAAAAGAATAACCTTATGGTAGGGTTGGCATCTAGTCGTCAACATATTATCTTGAAAGTCGTAATGGAACCATGGTCATTTGGTGATATCTAGGAGTGGGAACATTTGCAGTCGCTAGGACCTCCGCTTCAAACAATGTAAAGAGGACTAAAAACTTCTAAATATTGGACAACATTAAGCTACAAATAGAAAAAAGAATGGGGTGAGTCAATGGGGGGTCATATTGGCTCACTCATATTCATAACAAGCTTCCAGAATGGCATCTCATCACTAGTGCCAAATAGGTTGATAGACCTCTTAAAGGAAAATGTCTTTTCCTGACAAGTGTAATGAGTCTCTAAGTCCTTGATACCTTTGTACTTAGGATTGTTGAGTATCATTGATTGCTTGGTATTTCTTGAGAAAACATATGAGAAAAAGGAATCATTATCATTGTCAGAGTTGGCAATACTCTCGCAACTACCAAACATGTATAGTTATACTAATTTATAATTAATTATCTCATTATGAAGCCATGCAATCCTATAATAGCGTTTCCACAATGTCATATGTTCCTCCCAGTTTGAAGGTTCTACCAAATAAATATTCTCATATAAATCCCTAATGATAGTAATTCTATAAAAGAAAATGGTGAAGTAAATGAATGATTTGTTATACCTTTAAGCGAGTAGAGGGAATGAGCTTTGAGCTTTTGTAAGATGAACACCTTGCATTGAGAGAAAATAATATTGAAGCATGAGTGGAAAAGAAATGAGGTTTTCCTTTTATAACGCTCAAAATCATGAAAAATGGACAATTATGATTTTCATTAGGCACACCAACAATTATATAGTTAGATTCTACATGTCTTTAACGTGTGTGGGGTCCTAAGTTGTTTACCTTCTCAATGATAAACCATTATTAGAAATATTTAATGTTGTATGTGCCATTATCTGTAACATTTGAGGTACTGGCCTCAACTTTTCCTGAAGGACTCGCCTCAAACTATTCTTGAAGGACTCACCCTGTGTTTGATATGAAATGGTCTTTGGGGGTTAATCCAAATATGAAGACTTTAAGCGCTAAAATTAAATCACTTTTTTATTTCCAATCCCTCGTGCTTGGGGGGATATATGTTGGGATAACGTTATTAGTCCATAGGAAGGGATGACCTATGAGGAAGAAAGGAAAGCCAAAAACACTAGCAAAAGGTGAGCTCCATACCTAATCCACAGGCCACTTGAGATGGGGCATAAGGCCACACGCATTTAAGGAGAGGTCACTCTATTAGGTTTAGATTGCCCGAAGTAACCCTTACTTATCCAATATATGTGGGTGATAATGCATGTCCATTCGTGACTGGGTGAATAGATAATCAATACATAAAACTGATTTCCCCATGATTACAGGGGAGAAAGTCTCCTTTTTGCCATGTTCTCTGGTCAAGGAAGCAATGGAAGTTACTTCCTGATACTCTAGCCCAGGCTCAACGATCCTCTGTAAATACTTTGATTTTAGGGTTGAGAGAGATATTTTTGATATTTTTCATAAATAGTTGTATATAGAGTCTTTCACAATCTTGTGTGAGCTTTCCCTAAATACAACTAAATATGTTGGACACCACATCTAAGCCTACACAATAAATGGATATCTTAGTTGTACTTTTTAGCAAGTATAGATTTAAAATAATATTAATTAAGAGCATAAATATTGGCAATACCTTTTGTATTTTAAAGACAATTTTGTATGTGGAAACAAATACTTAGTTTCAAATTTAGTGGTATAAGAGAACTGTGATGCCAATAAATGATTTGTTGTATTTGCTTAATTTTTTTACAAATAATTTTTAAATTAAATTACTTAAAAAGTAAAATACAATTATTTTACAGTATTGTCACCCGTTGTACAATATTTATATTTTTATAATAGTTATAACTAGGGGTGGACATCCAGGAACCACCCAAACAAATTCGACCGAATCGAAAATTATTTTGGTCTACGGATCAGTTAATTTTGGGACTCGGGTATACTTTGGCCATACAGTTGAGTATTAAATACTTCAAACAGTCGGATTCGATGGTCAATATTGGAGCCGTCAGTATCTGAAATTGCCCGAATTTAGTATTTATATAATTAAGTAATAAAACTGCAAATGGGCTTAACATTAAACTTCATCAAAACATTTGGCCCAATTTTCTTAATATCTTCACACTTGCTTTGGATTAGGGTTAGATTCACCATTCACTTTATAAGACGAATTCATCATCTTCGCCATCTCTCACCATCTCTATCGGTAAGTATCTTGATCTTTCTCCCACTCACTTCTTTATCTCTTATTTTCTTCATGAATCCCTTCTTCTTTTCACTTTCACTTCTTTATTTTTGATCCTTTTAACTTCTTTTCACTTTTTCATGAATCTCATCATGTGGTTCATATACTTTTATGCACTCCTAAGTTGTTTCTGTTGATATAATTTGTGCATCAATTATTGAAACTAACGTTACACAGAAACCATTAGTGAAGTATAATAGAACATGTATGGGTGAGTGAATGATTTAGTTCTGATTTTGGTATCTCTTTAAAAGTTATTATAGAAAATGTATTGGTGAAGTATAATGGAACATGTATATGGTAGAAACCATTATTTTAAAGGTAGTTTCTCTTTTGTTTTGATTTTACTTAGTTCTGATTTTGATAGTTTTGTTTTGATTAGTTCTAATTTTTGCAGTTCTTTTGTTTTGTTATTTAGTTTTGATTTTGGTATCTCTTATGTTTTATTTTATTTTCGACGGGTTTCTCGAGTTATGCAAGGAGTTGAAGATATGCAAGGACTTGGAGAAATGCAGAGAGGTGAATAATAGAACATGTATTATTTTATATATTCTCGTATAATAATGTGTATAAGTTTCTATTTCTGAACTTGCAAATCATTCACTAATAATACCCTTATGTTTCATTTATAGAGCAAGCCACCCCAACAGTAACAACACCTAATGAACCAACCGCAAATCTTCCACCTATTGGCTGAAAGAAAAGAATAGCTAGTGTAAATTCTATTAGAAAGAGGTCTGAGGTATGAGCCACTTTAACCCTATTCCTAATAGTGATCCCGTTACTGCTGTATGTAAGTACTGTCATCAAATTTACATGTGTGACTCTAAGAAACATGGAACATCAAACTTAAAGAGTCATATGAAAACATACCCTAAGTATCCGTTCAACTTGTCAACTGACCCTACCCAAACCATATTGACATTTTCAACAACTCAGGGAGTTGGGTTGGTTCCAACAAGTTCTAGGTTTGATCCTTTAGGTTGTAGAAAGGGGTTGGCTTATTTTATCATTTTGGATGAAAACCCATTTATTACCGTTGAAGGAAAGGGATTCAAGTACTTTTGTAAGAAAATGTAACCCTAATTTACTATACCAACAAGGATAACCATAGCTAGGGATTGTTTCCAGTTATATCTTGATGAGAAAGTGAGGTTGAAAGCATTATTTAAGTCTGATTGTAGTAGGGTGGCAATTACAACAGATTGTTGGACATCTGTCTAAAATCTAGATTACTTGGCCCTCACTGCCTATTTTATAGATATGGATTGACAATACCAAAAAAGAATTATTAGTTTTACGATTATCCCAAATCACTGAGGTAAAACAGTTGGTAAGAAGGTTGAGGATGTGTTGAAGGAGTGGGGGCTGAGAAATGTTTCAACTATCACGATATTAAATGCGGCATCAAATGATGTTGCGGTTAAATATTTATAGCAGAAAATAAGACACGTTAATGGATTTTTATTGAATGGGTTTGGGTTTCACATGAGGTGATGTGATCATATTCTGAATTTAGTTGTGAGAGATAGATTAAAAGTAGCCAACACCTCAATTTCAAGTGTTATAAATGCAATTAGGTTTGTAAGATCTTCACCCTATAAAGCTTTAAAGTTCAAGGAATGTGTGGAATATGTTGGGATTACTTGCAAAAAGTCAGTATGTCTTGATGTTTCAACTAGATGGAACTCGACATATTTGATGTTAGATGCGGCTGAGAAGTTTGAAATTGCTTTTGATAAGCTAGAAGATGAGGATGAAGACTATATGGATTTTTGTTACGATGATTACCCCTAGTAGTCAAGATTGGGATAACGTTAGGGTCTTTATTAAGTTTTTGAAGAACTATTATGAAGCAATAAAAGTTTTTTCCGTTTCAACAAAAGCTAGCTTGCATACAGCTCTTCCGTACTTGGCTGCCATTTACATAAAGCTTAAGAAATTAAACATGGACATTAATGGATTGTTTGCTAATGTGGCTAGGGACATGTTGGATAATTTTAGGAAATACTGGGTTAATATTGTAACACTCCATTTTCTACCTACGAAATATAAACAAAATTAGAGTTCGTAAAAATTTTCTACAAAATGGGATATCACATATTCAACTTCAAACCGTTTCAAATTTAAGGAAATCATACTAAATACATAGCACTTTTTCGTAAATTCAACATAAACAACGTCATTCACTCCAATAGTTCAACTTCATAAAATATTACGCAGCGGATTCATAAATTGATTCATAGCATCTTTAAACAACATAATAACAACTTTAAAATAAGAATTAAGCAACTCTAAGTTCTTCGACTAATTAAAATTCAACGATAATAAAAGATCAACAAAGCAGACACGCGACAATCCCCCCGAGTGCTATGTATCAGAGCGACTGACCACCGACTCTACCAACGGTAACCGGCTATTTCTCAGGATTACCTGCACGTTGTCACATAAGGACAACATTCAACAGAAGGGGTGAGTTACGATAATTATAAGCAGTATATGAAAACAATACAGTGAATAAGGATCGTAAACAAAACACCACTTCCCAACTTCAATCAATCATCAACATAAACAATTCAAGGAAAATGCAACTTTAATGCGACTCGACTAATTATGCATATGGTACCATCGGAGTAAAACTCCCAACTTAAATCATTGCCAGGTTATCGAGGCATCAAGGCATAAGCCTTCAACTTTCAACTTAAATTGTCAATCCAGGCCAACGTTGTAACACCCCGATTTCATAATTTATTTAATAAAATAATTATTATTTATATGGGTGGTGTTTTTGAGATTATAAGTGAAGACTTGTTTATTTAAATAATAATATAATGATAATATGGTATTATTTGAATATTATTACTAAATAAATAAAATAGTAAGAATTGGAGGTCTAAGGGGTAAGGTAGTAAATTGGTGTGGTTTTATGAGAGGGGAAAAAGGAATCATTTCCATTCATCGTGTTTTGGGTGGAAATAAGAAGTTGGCTTTGGAGAAAGAGGAAAAAGGGAGAGAAGAGCAAGAGACCTAAAGCTCCAAGATCAAGATTGTTCAAGGAATCGATTGAATATAAGGTAAGGGGGGAGAAAGGGTTCTTTATTGGTGATCTAATATGAAAGGGTAGTTGAGAGGTCCTTACTCTCCTAGGGATTATGTGATTTTGTATAATTTGATGAATTGTGGTATGAATATGGAATTGCATGATTGATTGTTGTATTTGGAATAATCATTGTTTGAATTGATATAATTGGATTAATATGAAAATTGTTATATGAATGTTGTTGTTGATGATGTGAATTGAGAAGAGGAAGAGAAACTTAAAATCCCTAATTTGATTAGTAATATTAGGTTGGAAAGATATGTGGTATTAAAGGTCTTTAAATAAGTATAAGAATGACATTGGGACTGTTTTGAGTGATAAAAGTGAGATATAATCAATAGAACCCGAACTGGTATGAGATGGGGAATGAAAAGTGATTTTTGGTAAAAAGTTGATTTTGGCCGCAGGGCTCCTGACACGGGTCGTGTCACACGACACGGGTGGCCGTGTCAGGCTACGGGAACAAGATGGGGAGGATTTTTGAGAAGATTGGAGATTAGAGGTGTTGCACCCCAAAATTTGCCCTCACAAGACAAGAATTTGTGTACTAAGAGGTTCACAAGGTTCACAAGACATCTCATGAGGTTCACAAGGTTCACAAAGTTCACAATCAGTCAGAAGATTTGACATTTCCCTCAGACAATGCATCATCCTAAGCAATGCATCCTAAACTAGGGTTTCGACTTTAATCAGGCTAAATGGACTTCCAAGACTTCAAGTGAGCTTCATAAAATCTTATATGTGTTTAAGAATCCCCGTGACAAGTTTCAAGACTTTTCCCAAAGGTTTGCTCAGTCAGATGATCAGATAGGTTAAAATCAGTCAAAGTAGTTAAAAAGTCAAAATGAGGTCAACTGTGGTCAAACCAAAGTCAAACTTCATGATTTTTTGCCAACATCAAGTATATGAAGTAAAATTCATCATTTGATCAAGGGTTGATCATGATTCATCAAGGATATTTCAGATCATCAAGAATAAGGAGTTTCTAAATTAGGGTTTTCATAGGAAAAGTCAACTGAACTTTGACCAGCCATAACTTTCATATGATTCATCAAAATTTTTCCATCCAAAGCTCATTTTGAAGGAAATTGAATTCTCTACAACTTTGTGTCTCACAAGCCAAGCCCAAAAATGCTTCATTTGGAAGGTATGAGCTAAGACATTATAGGTCATTTCAAAAGTCAACAAAAAGTCAACATCTTCCAAAGAGCATAACTTGATAATGGTAAAAGATATGGATATGAGACCAAAGAGGTTTGTTAGAGGACTCTTTAAGATTTCCAAAATGTCCAAGAGCACCTTCATAGCCTTAAAATTGAGGGACTTATGTCTTTGCAAAGTTGGGAAAGTTTTGAGAGGTTTATGAAGCAAATGGGGTCTTAAAACCATAATTCACCAAATGGGCTTGCTTTTTTATGATCCAAACACTTCCATGACATCATGCACGAATTAAAAATTATTTATTCATATTTTTATTCATTTTATTTTATTTATTATGATTTTTTACATTAAAAATCATTTTAAATCAAAATAAAATATAAAAGTGTGAATATTTGATTTGATTTTGGTTCTAGAAGGTCTTAATGATTATTTAGAGATGATTGAAATCATATAAGATCATATCAATAAAAAATAGTAAGAAGATATCAATTTTTTTCTCAATATTTGATTTGATCTTTGTTCTAGAAATTCTTAAAGGCCATTTAGAGATGATTGAAATCATATAAGATCATATCAACCAAAAATAGTAAGAAGATATCAGTTTTTTTTCTCAATATTTGATTTGATCTTTGTTCTAGAAATTCTTAAAGGCCATTTAGAGATGATTGAAATCATATAAGATCATATCAACCAAAAATAGTAAGAAGATATCAATTTTTTTTAATATTTGAAAGCATATCTTTTTCAATCTCAAGTGATCCAAAAGTCCAAAGTAGGATATGATTTTTTGATCTAATTACACTCACTATATATACATGAAGAGATCACAACACAAAGGGAGGAATTTGGCTGCTTCCAAGAGTAAGAACAATACTTTAAATTTTCATAAAAAATTCATAATTCGGATTCTATTTTGCAGGCTATATCAAAGTGTTTTGAAGGTTGCAATCTCTTCCTTGATCATCCTTGATGCTATCCCAATGCATTACATCATCCAAAACTCATTAAAATGCATAAACCGATTTCATCTTTAGCTTGAAATTTGATTTTTCGATTTCAATGATACAAGCAATATAAATGAAATTTGATTGTATATTATTGTTCATGATGATGTTTGTAATGTTTCTGGATATTTTGATTTAATGTTTGATGCAGAAACAGCTAAGTGCCATTGCTAGAGCTTGAGTTCGAATCCCAACCTCAGGTAAGTTTTGTTTTTTCATTCAATTTCTCATTATTTTCTTTATTGTTTTGTTTTATATTTAATATAAATTATATTTCTTATAAGAAAATATATTTAAATAATCATATGTAAATATATATATATATATATATATATATATATATATATATATATATATATATATATATATATATATATATATATTAACTTCATATTTTTCTAAAAGGGATCTCTAATTTATTTTCTAAAAATTTTTAATCTTAGTTTTTTTTATTAAAATATTTATATATTATTATTATATATTTAATTTTGTAAATAGTTAAATTAATATTGTAATTTAAATTATAAACCCTAATTCTATTTTCTTTAAAATTCCTAACCCTAATCTTTAAATATTAAAATTAATTAAACTTTTCTAATATCTAATTAAAATAATTAATAATATTTTCTTTGTAAATAATTATTATATGGTTTATTATTATTATTCATATCATCTTATTTTCATCTCAAAAATTATTTAAAGTTGTTTATTTAAATCTAAAAATACTTAATTAAATTATATATATATTTTGTATATTATTACTAACCTTTTCTTCTTATAATTATCACTAACCTTTTTTATTGTTTATACTTATCATTTTATTATATAATTATTATTTAAATTGTTTTTATTATAATGTAACTGTAAAAGCCATGTAATAGTTGTAGCTCTTATTGTTTATTTATAAATATATTGCTATGGTTAGTAAAATAGGGAGTGATAACATGTTTGCTTTAAAATTAACTTAGATCACTAATTATAAGATAAATATTTGAATTTGTACACGCACACACGTAAGTCGATCTTTGATCGCCATCTCACTTCTTAAGGGTTACCTCTCATGTTTCCTAAATAAAAGGTCAAGTAAGGTGTATAAAGCAAAGTCCCTTCTCTCATTAACATCATCTTGTCCCTTTAAAGAATTATAAGATCAAGTCCCGTCATGGTTGCCTTCGTAAATGATCTTGTCCCTTTTCGAATAAAAGATGATAAGTCCCTTCGAATTGCTAAGTACACGTTACAATTGCCTAATCACAGATGTCCCTTCACTTGTCCCTTCTTACATCCAAGGTAATGACTACCTATTCCTTAATAATAGGGATAATTTTACCATTGAAAGAACATTCAAGAACATTAAAGATTTAATCATAGGGTAGGTTCCTCTTAAGTACTTGCTCACTTATTCAAAAATACTTCATTACACTTCACATTTTCAAACAATTTTCAAAACAAAGTCTTTATATATATCCGTACAAGGATCATTATAAAGAACTTAAGAAAATTTTTAATCACACACTACACTTCTCAAAACAGTTTAAAGTGAGCTAAGTAACTAAGAGCCCATGGATAACCATGGATGTAAAGGGTGCTAACACCTTCCCTTTACATAAACTACCCCCGAACCCAAAAATCTTTTAAGGTCTTTCCTGTTCTTTTATGCCCTTTCCTTTGGATAAAATAAAAGTCGATGGCGACTCTTGCTATCCGCAACATTTAACTAAAGTCAGTTCTCCCACCGTGTTACAGAACTGGCGACTCTGCTGGGGATTTAATAAAAGAGGGGTACCCTTAGGAATTAGATCACTTTAAAATTGTTTACCTTTTTTGCTTTATACTTACTTGTTGGGTGCTCTTATGTGTGAAAGATCCTAACCCTGATCTAGTGTACCTTAGGTAAATGGCAATAGACCAAGGAAACTGTACGGCGTATACCGATATGGTTGATCTGGTGGCCATAGTTAGTGTGACTTCTTGGTTGGTGCTTATGTTTCTTGAGTCAAGTTGAGGATAATATGAGGCTGCCATATGTTGTCAATACACTAACTAACTTTTAGAACCCTAGTTATCCCATCTTGGCCTTTAGAAAGTAGTGAGATAACCGGCTTTGGTGAAAACTGAAGTTGGTTGATACTCGATACTACGCTCATTGAGATTCTAAACTTGGAGGGTTTTGGTTGGCAAGTAAGTTGCCTACTGAACAACCACCCTTGTGAAGGATCAATGATATTGAGATCCCTTAGAACCTGGTTACTTTATAGGACAGGATGAACCATCTAAACTTCAGGGGAGGGTACTTACCTTTGAACCTCATGCAAGCCTTTAAACCTAGGGCTATGGTGTGACTTGTTTTGTGTGCCACATGTTTGTGATTGAGCACAACATCATAGCATCATCATGCATCATAAGCATAGCATTTTCACTAACCATTTCAAGGACCAAAGGATTTATCTTTGTTCTTTGTTAAAGGTTATGGCTTCTGCTCGTAGGAATACCATCCGGATCAACTTTGTAGGAATACCTCCCAAGCTTAAAGAATTGGTTTCCCAAGTTTCTGAAAACTCTCAGTTCATCAAGAGACATGATCACCTATTGGATCTAGTCACTTCAGGGTTCAATGAAGACATGATGAGTGTTCTGTTTCAGTTCTTTGATCCTAAGCACCATTGCTTCACATTCCCCGACTATCAGTTGGTTCCTACAATGGAAGAGTTCTCTAAACTTCTGGGTATACCTATCCTTGATCAGAAACCCTTCACAGGCTTAGAAAAAAAGCTTAAACCTGAAGTCATTGCTGCAGCTCTACATTTGAAGAAATCAGACATTGTCCTAGAAACAAGGAGTGGAGTTAAGGGTATTCTCGCTAAGGTGTTGATGGAGAAGGCTCAAGTGTTCTTGAAGGGTATGAGCTATGATGCTTTTGAGGAGATATTAGCCTTGCTGATTTATGGCTTAGTGTTGTTCCCCAATCCAGATCAATTCATAGACATTCACGCCATCAACATATTTCAGAGTCACAATCCAGTGCCTACATTGCTTGGAGACATTATGCACTCTCTTCATACTCGTACTACAAAGGCACGAGGAACTCTGATGTGTTGCATACCTTTTCTATCTAGGTGGTTTATTTCTCACCTTCCTCGCTCAGTGATGAATAATGAACAAGGGTTCAGGTGGTCTAAAAGGATCATGTCACTCTCTCATTCAGATATCCATTGGTGCTCCAGATCTATGGAGAATGTCACTATCATTGACCATTGTGGGGAGTTTCCTAATGTGCCACTTCTAGGCATAAGAGGAGGCATTACCTACAATCCTTCCTTAGCGCTACGTCAGTTTGGTTACGCTCGGAGTGATGGTCCTCATGACATGTTGATTCAAGGTATTGTGTTTGACTACAACAACGATCTGCAAGGTTACCGTCAAAGGTTCATACGAGCATGGGGAAAAGTGAACAAGGTTGACAACAAGACTCTGGATCCAAAGTACTCCATTCCTATGGAACCTTACCTCAGATGGGTGCGATCTCGCGCTCAGACTCTTATGATGCCATATCCTGCCATCCTGCCAGTTACTATGGAGCCTATTGCTGAAGGAGATACTTCTTATACCATCCTTCATCCAGACATGCCCACTGACATGGAAGATTTACAGAGATCCTGGATCCAGTTGAAGGAGCAAAGGGAAACTTTTGAGACTCATTACAAAGCAAGTCAAGAAAGAATCCTGGAGCTAACAAAGCAACTTCACGAGGAGCGGAATCTCAACTCATACCTCAACACAAAGAGGAAACGTCCATGGGAGATTTAAAACCCCATCTTTTGTATTCATTTCATTTTATTGTACGCCCAAGGGGCAAACAAATTTATTACTAATAAAAGTTTACTTTCTTGATTGTTTAAGCAAATTTAAATCCTGTGGTCCTTGAAAACATTGCATATACATTTATACACCATATCATTGCATCACAGGTTTCTTATGTACAGGTATCTTATCTTCTCGCTGTTTATTTGAAGCAGAAATGGCTCTTGAACAAACTGTCAAGGATCTCCAGGCTCAGAATGCTCAGTTCCAAGAAGTGATCCTGAATTTGTCCAAGGGGCAAGAAGAGTTGAAAGCACTCCTCTCTGAAAATCCTGAAGATAACAAGGATAATCAGTTGAAACAACTGCAAGCTGAGATGACAAAAATGAGGACCCAGATGAATGACCATGTGGCTCTTATTCAAAGTTTAGCTCAGGGGCAAGAAGAGCTAAAAACCTTTGTCCACAAACTTCAAAGTAATGGAGTCAGGAATCTAATTGTCAGTCAACCTCCATTAAAACAAGCTGATTTGGTTGAAAGGAAGATGAGGATAAAAGAAGGTAAGAGACAAGTTGCCATTGATTGTTCTTCAGTTGAAGAAGAAAGACCTGATAAGGTTAATCCACCTCAACACAAGGAATGTAGAAGGCAGTTTATCAAGTTCAGCACTCCAATGTCACAAGTTCTGCAATGCTTGTTGGAGATGAAACTAGTTTCTTTGAAAAGTCCTCCTCAAAATCCTAATACTGCCTCTCCTCACTATAATTCCAAGGCAAGGTGTGAGTATCACTCCAACAGTCCTGGACATGATACTAATAATTGTTGGGCATTGAAGAAAAAGATTCAAGACCTGATTGACGAAGGAATCCTAGAGGTTACTCCAGAAGGTCAAGTTGAATTCTACTATCGTCCATCAAACACCGAAGCTGCAAGACAAATTGCCCAGGGTAGCAAGAAAGGAAGCCTACTTATTCCTGTTGAGATATGGGGCACCTTGGGACACCCAAGTGGTAAACTTGATTTCATGGTGAAGTATACTGCTCCTCAAAGTTCACATATTGCAATTGAAGACATTCAGCCAATTGGATGGGACAACATATGAATTTTCATTTGTAATTTCTTTTATTTGTTTAAACACTTACTATTATGTTAAAACTTTTGTTTTCATTAATGCATTGCATATGTTTGTCTTGAATTAATCCATTCGTTTCACTATGTTTTGAAGTATGTTTCATATTTCTATTTTATGATATTTAACTCCTGATAAAGCTATAAGCCTGTAGAGGGAGGATGACGAAAACAATACCATAATATTAGGCAGTATGCTTTTGAACAGACTATGCTGACGATGTACAGGCACTGTTTCAATTCCTAAACAGTGGAGATATAAGGAAGTTAATCCCTAGTCAACCCTTTTGAGCCTATGAAGTAGCAGTTGTTATTCTCACAAATTAAAACCCTTATTCATAACCCGGGGCAGGGTAGTTACTCGGTTAACTCAAATATGCCAATTATCTGTGTTATACACAACTAATGATGGTTCTCTGTAATCATTAAACCTGACAGTCAATATCCAACAAAAGAAAAACCCACTAAGTCAAAACCTATGAAGGAGACTTAGTAAAAAAAAATTGAGAAATTCCGCTGACTGTAATTTTGAAACAAACAGTTCAGGCAAAAAGAAGATATAACAAAGTCAAAAGAAAAAAGAGGTCACTATGAATCCTCAACAAAGAAAGATGACTGAATGTTCAAATAAATTTTTGGTTTCCGAACCATCACAAATGTCAGTGTTACAATTCCAAATTCCTTTGAGCCTCAATGCATAAGTTAACTGAGTGTAGGACTGAAGAACATCATGGAGATTGGGTTGGGTACAAATAAAGTTTGAGCCTTTATCCTTTGTTTCTTAAACCGTGAACCAGGCCACGTTACAACCCTTTAAAAATCCTAACTGAAGCATGGTTAGTTCGAAAGCGTACTGCTACAAAAAGGTATCCTGATTCCTTTAGGGCTTATTATAAAACTTGAGTTAATATCACAGTTTTCACAAAAACTCTTTTTCTAAAATAACTCTTTTTTTGTCAAAAACTTCAAGACAGACATAAGCATTGCATTTTTGAATATATTTGTTTGCATATACCTGAATGTTTGATAAACAGAGAAACTTACAGGATGAATGTTCAATAAACCAAAGTCCTTCCGATAAGCAAAGTTGCTTCCTGGATCAAAGTCCATGTATACAAAGGGGCATAGTCATTATCTCCCAATCAAGGGGGCAGGCCATGATACTTCCTAACTCATTTTGGGAAATCAGGACAAGATTCAATTATGTTTAAGTAGCCAGATTACCAAGGGTAACATTACAGAGTTCATAATGCCAGGGGCATAGTCACTGTTTCCAAATCAAAGGGGCATACCAAGTTACTGTTCAATTCATTCGAGGAAATCAGGTCCAGATTCAATAGTGCTTAATAGCCAGGGGCAACTCTCCTCATATATTTGAATTACCAAGGGTAACATTACAAAGTTCATGATGTCAAGGGAATATTATTGTGGGGCGTTCTGCTTATTTCTCTTGAGGTAACTGTAAACACCCCAAATTTTCCCTCACCCATTCACATCATGGCTTGTGATCATTTCATGAGCATAAACACAATCATATCACCTCATATCTCATTTTTGATTCACTGCATTGTTTCAAAGTCATCTGCACCTAGGGTTTGTGATCTGAACAATCCAAGGGCTTCTTGAGCCACTCCAAAGGTCCACAATCACTTCAAAGGGGTCCATGTGTGTTCTTATATCATATTGTATCCTATCAAAGTCAAGGATGTCAAAGAATCACAAGGACTGGGATTGGTATGGAAGCAGAGCCAAGTTTGACTGCACAGATGACCTAAAATTAGGGTTTTGGTTTCAGAGGCCATAACTCCAATTTTTTTGGTCATTCTTGTTTCTATTGGTCTCTATATGGTATAGGGAGTATGCATATCAATTTTCATGAAGAAATTCCATGGGGAAGTCATCTGATCAAGAGTTGACTTTCTGGACTAGTCAGTGCAAAATCAGGGCATCTGAGGCCCCCATTGACCCAACCAAGGGTTGATCTTCATCATTTTGAGTGTATATGATCTTTATTTGATCATAGAAGAGGGTTGAAGTTCACTAAATTCAAGAATTTGAAGTTTTTGCAAAGTTGACTTTTTAGGGCATGGTTGACTTTTAAGGAATATGTCATTTTATGCCACTTTTCAAGCCTTACTTTTTGATCCAAAAATGCTTCAAATGGAAAAACTTTGGTCATGAAAGTTGTAGAATACATTTTTCCCTTTTCAAAAAGTACAAGAACATGATCTAATTCATTTTGGATCAAAAGTTATGGTGTGACAAAGTTGGCAAAAATCACTAATTTTCAAGATATGCACCAATTGGGAAATTTGCAAAATCATGTATCAAGGCCATTTGTGACTTCTAGTTCACATCAAAACAATGCACAAACATTCTATGTGGCCTAAAAATCAGATTTGAACCCAAAGATCACATGTTCATGGTTGGCAAAGTAAGAGATTTTCATGAAGTTTCAAAAGTTGATCAAGTTGCAAAACCACTCATCACACTTCACCAACTAGTTGTCTTGGCTGCTGAACCTTCCTAGCACCTCTCACTCACCATGCTGCGCCAGCCCCCATGCTTGTACTAGCCTAGAACCAAGCCCATGCTTTCCTTACACAAGAGTGGACTTTTTGCAAAAGTGAACATCCCAATCACAGCAGGCCAGGTCACATCATCTGACCAATTGGAGTTGTTTATACTATCCATTTGCTAGCCATTTCACAAGAGGAGCCAGCCTGAAACAAGCCCTAGCAACACATTCACAAACTCACTCCCTCAAGCATTTCTCTTCGAATCTCTCTGCACAAGCCACAAACATTCAAACAAGTTTCACTAATCATATCACCATGCTTCATTGAGCCAAAACCAGCAAGACTTAGGCCTGAACCAAACAAGAACACCATTTCTCCATTTTCACCCCAACCTGCACTTTCCTTCGAAACATCTTCCACAGGCCATAAACACTCAAACAAACTCCACAAACCTTCTCAAAACATCACCCTGAACACAAAGAACCCTTCATCTTTGCCTGAAACAGCCTGAATCACAAACACCATTCTCACCTGAGCTTGAACAGAACTTGTTCATTCTCCCCAACCAGCCAACTTAAACTCCTTCTAAGCATTCAAGCATCATCAGGGGATCAAGTGGAGGGGATAACATCAAGAGGGGAGGTCAGAAAGTTGCAGGATTGAAAGCTTCGAAACTCAGGTAGCTCAAGAACTTTTTTTCCAGAAATCATTTTTTAAGTTCTTAAGTTGTTGTTCATGCTTCCCTGATCATGTATATGTCCTTAGTTTCGAAAATGGTGGAGAGATGAGAGTGTAATCAGTCTCTGAAACTTTTTGCCCTAGATTTTGTTTGTTTCGATTCAGTTATTTCTGGAATGATAAACATGTTTTGATTGGGGGTTTTGGTTCGTGAGTGAGTGGGGATCATTCCTGTGTTTTTAGAATTCATTTTAGATGCGTATGGAGTGAGATTAGGTTTTGTGGTGAACGGAGAAGATGACCGGAACACTGTTCCGGTCATCTGAAAGTGATTAACGGCAGGATTAGGGCATAAGCATTAATTAGCCAGGTTTGAATGCTGGCCCTTGGATTTGGCGCCAGGTCAATGCGCGCGTGTTTTTGTTTGAATCTCCACCATCAGATTGCATGACTTTTCCATTTTTCAGCTTTTATTTCATTTAATTTTCATATTATTTCATTTGTTTTGCACAATTTATTAAAAATAGTAAAAATTGTTTAAAAATTATGAAACTTTTTCTCAAGAGTTTCATTAATTTTTAAGACACAAAAATATTTTTATTTTCATTTTTAGCATAAAAAAAGTATTTTTAAATATTTAAAAGTTTATTTTTAATTGATTAATGAAAATTAATTTGTTAAAAATACTTTTAGGTATTTAAAAATCACCAAAAAATTCATGAAATGCTCTAAGACATTTAGAAACATTGTCCAACCTTCAAACCAAATTTATTTTTTGATCTTGATGCATTTTGAGAATTTTTCATTGATTTAAAATCATTTTTATGCATTAATTTGATCCAAAGTTCAAAAAATCATTTCTGCCTATTCATGAAGAGTTGGACATTGATTCTTTTTGCATTGCATTGTGTTTAGAATGTAGTTTGTGAGATTAAATGGCCATGATTTGATCTTTCATTTTCCATTTGTTTGGTAATTTTATTGTTTAGGAACCCTAAAACCCTAGAAATCTTAAGGAAACCATAACTTGAATTTGGTTAAGAGTTGAGACCTCTCCTTTGGGCATTGATTTAGCATGGGATTAAGGGTCCTTTGTGTGGCATTTTCAATTTTTGTCTTAGGGTTTGCTTCTGATTTTGATGTATTGTTCATAAACCCTAATTTGGGCTTCCATATGCATCCATCTTGCATTCTCTTGCATAATATGACTTGCCATGACATTTCAAGCATCCATTTGATTCATTTGACATCATAAGACATATTGAAAGCATGTTTGATCATTGCATCATGTGTTTGCCATGTTGTATGCCATGTGCACTTCATAACTTTTCATGTATGTCCATGGTTCCTAACTTGTTTTATTTGCATTCATGAACTTGTATGATCACTTCCATGTGTTGCCTCATGTTTGTAGCATCTCATAACATCATTAGCATCATGTAATTGCTTCTGGTTTTGTTTCTCATCATGTCATCTCATCCCATTTGGCATTGTATTTCATTTCTTTACTAACCTTTCAGGTGGTAAGTAACTTTGAGAAGTGGATTTGCCTTCACTTCTCATAACTTCTCTTCATCTCTCTCTCTTGCATCCATGCTGCATTTTGATATGTGCTTGAGTTATGAGCTTGCTCATTCCTCTTCTTCTTACTTTCTTTCTTCAAGTGACTTGACTTCTTGAATGAAGCAAGTTACTTTGCTTCTCTTGATCCTTTCATCTGCTTCCTGGTGGTTCCATTGAAGACTTCTCTTGAAAACCTCACAAACCTTAGGAGCAACCAAGCATGACAATGATTAGGGTTTTGATTAGTCTCCCCTCTTAGTTTTACCTTTGTGTCTCTTTTGAGTCTTCTCTTCCCATCTCATAATCAGGACTAAACCCTAAAGGCTTTAAGGCTTTAAGGCTTTGTGATTAAGCTTATGCCTGCATCCTTCTCTTAGGATGGAGTGTATAACTTTAATCCTAAGTGTCAAACCCTTAATGTGTTTAAATCTCTTAATCAATTCACTTAATAAGTATCAAGACATCACACTTGTAACTTGGGCCTTGCATTAGGGTTCTAATTCTTCCTTAATTGGTTAAGAAGGACTAACCCTAGTGTTAATGGACAAGTCCCCCTCAAGTTGTCTTACAAATCATAAAATCCACTTCATCATCATACCATTAAAATAAAATCCACTTAATCAAAGGCTTGTTTTGTCATGAGTTTAATCCCTAATCATGGATTAAGTTGAGGTGCTTGTCGCTCCCGACAAATGAAACAGGGTCAGATGAAGGTACAGACGCGAACGGTCGGCGAAAGGGACAATGAGAACACACAGCCGTGGACTCACTGGAGAATGAATAGAGTCGCCAGCTAGGCATTTTTATCCCGGAGGAAAGGTAATGCTGCATAAACCTGGAAAGAGATGGATAAGACGGTTGCGAACCAGAGAGACTGAGAAAGGGGGTTGGTTACAACCTGGGAAGGTATTAGCACCCAGATTGTCCGTCGTACTCGACGGGATCCACGCTTAAAAGATTTGTGTTTTAAAGGGGTAGTGTCAGTGCAATTTGTGTGTAAAATAGCTGGAACAGGATGTACAGGTGTCAGTGTAGAGGAATGTGATGTGAATAAATGTACAGTGTCAGTGTAAGAACAAGAATAAGATGCTCAAGATCATGAGGCTTAAAGAATGAAACTGGAAGGAGGGGGAATATACAGAGACTTTTGTTCGATAACTGTTAAGTTATGCCTACGTATCCTCTCGTGCAATGAGGAAGTCAGAACACCGTAGTTCGACCCAAAGAGACTGAAAGATGAATTGACTTGTGAACTGCTTACTTGTCCATGCTCAAGTGTATGACCTGTCTGGCTCAGGTGCAAACTGTCTTGCATTAGACGGAAGAAGCGAGCTCTCGTTTGTGAGTGAATGAGATGAGAAAAGAATCCCGGAGGAGACGATTATTGTTTGTTTTTGAGTTTTCAGTCTCTTATTGCTTTTGGAAGTTTGTCATAAGATAATGGACTTAAGCCTAAACCAATGGGGTAGTACACTCATCACATCTTCCCTCTGATTAGGGGTAATGAGATTACCTCAAGTGTGAAGTCAGATTCTCACACTTAATCACCTTCGGTGTAGGATTAAGATCATCAACCTACTTGTGATTAATTAGATGTTTTTGTGGTTTTTGTTTAGTGTTAAGTAATGAGGTTAAGCCATAATCAGGGATTAAACAGACTCATTACACCATCCTAATAGAAGGATAATAGATGAGGATGTTTAAGCTGAGGAAAGCTCCTCAACTTAATCCATGATTAGGTATTAAACTCATGACAAAACAAGCCTTTGATTAAGTGGATTTTATTTAATGGTATGATGATGAAGTGTTTTTTAGGGTTTGTAAGACAACTTGAGGGGGACTTGTCCATTAACACTAGGGTTAGTCCTTCTTAACCAATTAAGGAAGAATTAGAACCCTAATGCAAGGCCCAAGTTACAAGTGTGATGTCTTGATACTTATTAAGTGAATTGATTAAGAGATTTAAACACATGAAGGGTTTAACACTTAGGATTAAAGTTATACACTCCATCCTAATAGAAGGATGCAGGCATAAGCTTAATCACAAAGCCTTAAAGCCTTTAGGGTTTAATCCCTGATTATGAGGTGAGAAAGAGAAGACTCAAAAGAGACACAAAGGTAAAAACTAAGAGGGGGGACTAATCAAAACCCTAATTCATTGTCATGCTTGGTTGTTCCTAAGGTTTGTGAGGTTTCACCAAGAAGATCTTCAATGGAACCTCCAGGAAGCAAATGAACAGGATCAAGAGAAGCAAAGTGACTTGCTTCATTCAAGAAGTCAAGTCACTTGAAGAAAGAAGGTGGGAGAAACAAGAATGAGCAAGCTCAATCTCAAACACATATAGAAATGCAGCAATGGATGCAAGAGAGATGAAAAGAAAAGTTATGAGAAGTGAAGGCAAATTCACTTCTCAAGTTTACTTACCACCTGAAATGTTAGAAAGAAATGCAATGCAATGCAAAATGAAATGAAATGGTGTGATGAGAAACAAAACCAGAAGCATGTTGATGATGACAATGATGCTATGAGATGCTGCAAACATGAGGCAAGACATGGTGATGTTCATGCAAGATCATGGATGCAAATGATGCAAGTTAAGGAGCATGAACAAGCATGGAAAGTTATGAAGCATACAAGGCAGATGACATAGCAAATATGTGATGCAATGATCAAACATGCTTCCTATGTGTCCTAAGATGTCAAATGAATCACAAGAATGCTTGAAATGCTAAGACAAGTCATGTTATGCAAGAGAATGCAAGAGGGATGCAAATGAAAGCCCAAATTAGGGTTCATGAATCAAACAACAAACAAAAACCCAAAACAGAAGCAAACCCTAAGATAAAAAATGGAAAATTCCACCCAAAGAAACCCTAAACCTATACTAAACCAAAGTCCAAAGGGGAAGTCTCAACTCTTAACCAATCTCAAGTTATGATTTTTCTAAGTTATTAGGGTTTTTAGGGCTCTTAAACAAAAGAAATACCAAAAAAATTGAAAATGAGGAAACAAATCAAGGCCATTTTATCATAGAAACTACATGCCAAACACAATGCAATGCAAAAAGAATCAATGTCCAACTCTTTTTAGATAGGCAGAAATGAATTTTTGAACTTATGATCAAAATAATGCACAAAATATGATTTAATTCAATGAAAAATTCTTAAAATGCATCAAGATCAAAAAAGAAATTTGGTTTGAAGGTTGGACAATGTTTCTAAATGACTTAGAACATTTCATGAATTTTTTGGTGATTTTTAGATACTTAAAAGTATTTTTAATAAATTAATTTCCATTAATCAATTAAAAATAATCTTTTAAATATTTAAAAATACTTTTTTTAATGATAAAAAATAAAATGAAAATATTTTTGAGTCATAAAAATTAATAAAACTTAGGAGAAAAAGTTTCATAATTTTTAGAAATTTTCTACTATTTTAAAATAATTATGCAAGTTAAATGAAATAAAATGAATTAAAAGACAAATAAAAATGAAAGTAAACCAAATGGAAGGCTGAGATGCACTCTGGATTTGAATCTGTTGACCAGCGCGCAAATGAAGGGTGTGGATTCACTCTGGCCAAATTAATTTAATTACGAATTAATTAAAACTAATTAAGTGGATTAGGGCAAACGAAATGATCTGAGCCATCCAAACTGGAGGGAAGTCAACAAGTCAAAGGTCATCTACGGCTCAAATTCAAACTGGAATTAATTGCGTAATTAGGACATAATCACTCTCAGGTGGCCGGAGAAGACTTCCGGTCGTCTTCTCCGGCCAGCATCCCCCCTGAAAAACTCCCAACTCCCTCAAATCGTAACAAAAATGAAACCCAAGCACACCAAAATGATTCCCATGATCCCCTGAACTAAAACCCTAAGTCAAAACAAATTTCTTCTTCCTCAAATCCATGAATCGAACAAAACAAAATCTAGGGCACGCAGGTTTCAGAAGCTAATTAAACATTCATTTCAAAGCCATTTCAAAAACTAAAAACACCAGGACACTCAGTGAAACATAAGGAACAAATTTATAACATGAAAAACGATTTCTGGAAAAATAAATTTCAAGCTACCTGAGATTTGGAGCTTTCAACCTGATGACTTTCTGGCCTCTTCTTTCAGCGCAAACCACTCCACTTGCTCTCCAGATGATGTTTGAATGCTCAAGAAGAGTTTATGTTGGCTGGATAATGAGTTTCGACAGCTCCTGCTCAAGCTCAGTCAGAAATGGCTATGGTGATTCTGGCACTTTCAGGTCATTGTGAGGGGTTGTTTGTGATCCTGAGAGTGAATGGAGAAGGTCTGTGGTGTTTGTTGGTATGTTTGTGAGCTATGGTGAGAGTTTCGAAGGAAACTGCAAAATGAGGTGAAGAATGGCAGTGGGATGTTCTTGCTTGTTTCAGGCCAGGCTCTTGGTGGTTTGAGGTCTATGAAGTGTGATGAGATGAATGATGAAGATGGTTTTGATGTTTGATGGCTGGGCAGAGAGATTCGAAGGCTTATGCAGCTTGGTGTGTTTTTGTGTATGTGTTGAATGAATGAGTTTCAGCCTTGCTAGATGTATGGAATGGTTTGCACTTTGTCCACATAAACCTCTCTCATTGGTCAGATGATTGGACATGTGCTTTATTGATTGGTAAGTCACCTTTTGCAAAAAGTCAAATTTTGTGTAAGACAAGTATGGGTTGATCTATAGCTAGTACATGGGCTGGTTCTGGTGCAGCAAGGTGAGGTGAGAGGCTAGGCAAAGTGCAGCATCCAATGCATCAAGTGGTAGAAGCACAATGATGATTTTGCAAGTTGTTGGCCTTTTGGTTCACATGTGATTTCCTAATCCCACAAGCCATAATTCATGGGCATTCTTGGTTCAATTCTGATTTTTATGACTTATATAATGTTTGTATGCTGGTTTGAAATGAACTAGAGGTCACAAGAGGCATTGGTTCATGATTTTGCAAAATTTCCATTTGAGGCATGCCTTGAAAATCAATGATTTTGGCCAACTTTGCCACACCATAACTTTTGATCCAAGAAGAGTTTGATCATGTTCTTGTACTTTTTGAAAAGGGAAAAATGAGATCTACAACTTTCATGACCAAGGTTTTTCCATTTGAAGCATTTTTGGATCAATAATCAAAGCTTGAAAAATGACCTAAAATGAAGCATTCTTGAAAAGTCAACTATGCCCAAAAAGTCAACATTTGCAAAAACCCTAAATTCTTGATTTTTATGAACTTCAACCTTCTTCCATGACCAAATAAAGATCATATACACTCAAAATGATGAAGATCACCCATTGGTTGGGTCATTGGGGGCCTCAGATGCCCTGATTTTACACTGACTTGTCTGAAAAGTCAACCCTTGATCAGATGACTTCCCCATGGAATTTCTCCATGAAAATTGATATGCATACTCCCTATACCATATAGAGACCAATGGAAACAAGAATGACCAAAAAATTTGGGGTTATGGCCTCTGAAACCAAAACCCTAATTTTAGGTCAACTGTGCAGTCTATCCTGGCTCTGCATCCACTCAAACCCTAGTTCTTGTGATTCTTTTGCAATTTTGACTTTGAGAGGGTGTAATATGATACTTGAACACATATGGATCCCTTTGAATTGATTGGTTGCCTTTGGAGTGGCTCAAGATGCCCTGAGATTGCCCAGATCACAAACCCTAGGTGCAGATGACTTAGAAACCATGCAGTGACTCAAAAGTGAGATATGAGGTGATATGATTGTGTTTATGCATATGAGAATGATCACAAGCCATGGTGAATGGGTGAGGGCAAATTTGGGGTGTTTACAGCTGCCCCTATTCAAACATGAGTTAGCTGTGCAGGTTGTAAGCAATGGCTTATCAGGCAAACAAGATAACTTGTGGTTGAATACCAAAGACAGTCCAAAATTTGCACTCACAAAATGAAGAAGAAAAGGGATATAGATTGTAAAAGAAAAATAAAGTATATTGTAAAGTGGGCGACGGAGGGCGACCGTCGAGCAGAGGACGACTGCTGGGTAAATAGCAATGACGGGGACGGCCGACATGCTGGGGATAAAAGGTAAAGCCAAGACGGGGACGGCCGACTAGCTGGGGAAATAAAATCATGATGGGGACGGCCATCAAGATAAAGCTGTAAAATTCTCTTGAGGATTTAATGAAACATGACGGGGACGGCCATCAAGTTCATAAAGCAAGGTAACGGACGATGGGGACGGCCATCGGGCTAAAAGAAAAGGAAAAGGGACCACGACGGGGACGGCCATCGGGTTAAAGAATAAATGAAATAAACAGATGATGGGGTACGGCCATCAAAGATGAAGGACGATCACCTAGCAGGGTACGGCTGCTCTGTTGGGGATAAAAGGAAGTATGATGGGGACGGCCATCAAAGGTGGAGGACGACCACCTGGCAGGGTACGGCTGCCGAAAATATCAACGATGGGGACGGCCATCGGATAGAAAAGGTCAACGATGGGGACGGCCATCGGACGAGCATGATGGAGGACGACCATCAAGAAGTGGAGGACGACCACTCAGCAGGGTACGGCTGCTCTCGAGGTTTCTTATGACACAGGACGAGTGTCAGATAATCAAAATCAACAATGGGGACGGCCATCGGATAAAATGACGAAGGACGATCATCAAAAGGTGGAAGACGACCACCTAGCAGGGGACGGCTGCTAAAAAACAACGACGGGGACGGCCATCGGACGAGCATGATGGAGGACGACCATCAAGAAGTGGAGGACGACCACTCAGCAGGGTACGGCTGCTCTCAGGGTTATCATGACACAGGACGTGTGTCAGATAAAAGAAAAATGCTTTGTTGGTGATCTACTGGGGATATAGTGAACACGGGCGAGCGGTCACAATCAAGAAAGGAAAGTATAAGTGTTTGGTATTGTGTATAGATTAAAGATGCGGACGAGCATCCTTAGATTATGATACGGACGAGTATCATGTAGAAACAAATACTGACACGTGTTCAGAGATGATGATACGGACAAGTACCATCTGGTTAACAAAGAACACGGACGAGTGTTGAATCTGAAGGGACTCTTCTGGGGAATAGTAGACACGGACGAGTGTCTATATTCAAGAAGACAAAAATGTTTGACACAGTGTATGGGTTAAAGATGCGGACGAGCATCCTTAAGACTATGATACGGACGAGTATCATGTAGAAACAAACATTAGACGCAATGTTCTGAGATGATGATACGGACGAGTACCAACTGGTTAACAAAGAACAAGGACTACTGTCGAATCTGTGGGGAGATAAGTGATGGTGTATACAAGATACGGACGAGTATCTGTATAAGTGTATCGTGAGTAGTGAGTATATATAGATGAGTGTTTTAACTGCTGGGGAGAGTGACACGGACGAGTGTCAAAAGGAGAAGAGTGTAATATAAACAAGTATCTGATATACAAAGTATAGATGACTGCGCTGAGGATATGACACGGACGGGTGTCAGGAAAGTGTATATATAGGTATGTGTGGGTGCAAAGAGGATGTCTTTGGCTTTCTGCTGGTAATATGACACGGACGGGTGTCATGAAGTATCTGTAATACGGATGATTTTGCTATAAAGGGCGTTCAGACGACTTTACTGGGGAGTGATGATACGGACGGGTATCAAAAGGAAATAGGCTGGTATTTGTGAATATGAGGCAACTGTTTTTTTGCTGGGACTCTGGTGAGGATTTTTGGGGGAAGTATTCCGTATTCCGATGAATGATTATTATTCACAAGTGTTGATTCCGAACATGGCTTATGATTATGCTATGCGTTTGATTTTTGCCGTAATGCTCCGTATTAGACGGAATGCTACGCTCTAAGGGGACATTATGATGCAAATGCCATGATTATGCAAAGATATCAAACCGAGATTCGGATCCCGTTGCTGCGAAGATCTCTGGCTGATCTGTTTGAAAAGGGCCTCCCAGCTGGGGATGAGATCATTGGTAGATCTGGTGAGATGTATTCATTTGGGGATATAGGTCACTGGTTGACATATCCTTATAATACGGGACCCAGCTGGGGTTTGTAGAAGCTTTCTTCACTCTGTTGTGATCTTCTATGCGCCGCTCTTCTGGATAGAGGCTGGAGCTCTGCAGGGAGGTGGTTCCCTGACTTTTGAGCTTGGCTGAGGGCGAAATGGCAACTCGGCTGGGGAATTGCGAGAGGCAACTTAGCTGGGGAAAGCAACAAGAGGCAACTCAGCTGGGGATAGAGCATTTCAGATGCTGAGATTGAGTGTATGTTGATTTGGCATCTTTGCTGGGGAAGTAGGCACCTTCCAGTGCCACGTGGAAGATAGACCGAGTTGATAATGATTCGCCAGCTTGCTGAGACGTAACTTGCATGCCCCAGGTTGCGCTCTAGATACCTGTAATCCTGCAAAGATAAGGAGACGCACAAAAGGTCCCGAGGTATCCTCTACTGGATTCCGTCATAGGAGTCAAGCATTCTCAAGAGTAAGTATATTCCCTGCAAGCATGTGTTTCTATTTTTAGTGACAATCATCTGTACTCTTATGCAATCAGTTTTTTTTCTTTTAAGATATCAGACATTATTTGCAAAAATGAAAATGTACAAAACGAGACATGACTGAAAATCTGATTTTATTAATTCATGTGCCCTGAATTGGCAAGATACAGTCAAAGAAACACATCTCCTGAAATGAGGAGATTGTTACAAATTGAGAAACAAAGTGCTGGCAGTGTTGACGACGCTTTACGGAGCTTCCTCTTCGGCTATGACTCGTATGACAATGACGTTCTTCTCGTCTTGCTTTCCGAAAAGGCTGATTCTGATTGAAGCTTGATCCTTTCGAAGCTTACCAAGTTGCTGACAATACAGACGAATTCAGAGTGCAGTTGTTCGCTTATTCCCTTATTTTGCATGGATCGCCCTTTCGGGTTTTCGATCCATCGGGATACCCATTTTTGCCTGAGTTGTCCAATGCGGCTTTTCAACTCAGCGGGTGTACATTTTTTCATTATTTTCCCTTATTTTTGCCCGAGTCTTTTATTCTGTTTTTGACTCGCCGGGATGCCCTATTTTTGCCTGGACTTACATTCTGTTTTTATGTCCAACGGGTCATTTTTATGCGAAGTATTTTTTAACTGCGTCTGAATTCACAGGGGATGGGAAATCTTCACCATCCATGGTGCTGAGCATCAATGCTCCACCAGAGAAAACTTTCTTTACCACAAATGGTCCTTCATAGTTCGGAGTCCATTTGCCCCTGTGGTCTGTATGAGGAGGGAGGATTCTTTTCAGCACAAGATCTCCCACTTGGTATTCTCGATGCCTGACTTTCTGATCGAAGGCTTTCTTCATTCTCTTCTGATACAATTGTCCATGACAGATTGCAGTCAATCTTTTCTCTTCAATCAGACTCAGTTGCTCGTATCGGGACCTAACCCATTCTGCTTCACTCAGTTTGACATCCATTAATACCCGTAACGAGGGTAATTCAACTTCAACAGGCAGGACCGCTTCCATACCATACACAAGTTGATACGGGGTTGCCCCAGTGGATGTCCTGATTGATGTGCGGTACCCATGCAAGGCAAATGGTAACATTTCATGCCAATCTTTGTAAGTGATTACCATCTTCTGCACAATCTTCTTGATATTCTTATTTGCTGCCTCAACAGCGCCATTCATCTTCGGCCTGTAAGGAGAAGAATTGTGATGTTGGATCTTGAAGTCCCGGCATAATTCAGCCATCATTTTGTTGTTGAGATTGGAACCATTATCAGTAATGATTCGCTCGGGAACTCCGTACCGACAGATGATATCTCTCTTCAGAAATCTGGCTACCACTTGTCTTGTAACATTTGCATATGAGGCGGCTTCGACCCACTTAGTGAAATAATCAATGGCGACCAGGATGAATCTGTGGCCATTTGAAGCGGCCGGCTCAATCTTGCCAATCATATCAATGCCCCACATGGCAAAGGGCCATGGTGAAGACATAATGTTCAAAGGGTTCGGAGGCACATGCACTTTGTCTGCATAGATCTGGCACTTGTGGCATTTTCGGGCGTAGGCACAACAGTCTGCATCCATTGTGATCCAATAATAGCCTGATCTTAACAACTTCTTAGCCATTGCATGTCCTCCAGCATGGGTACCAAAAGAGCCTTCGTGCACTTCATGCATCAACAAATCTGCTTCCGTCTTGTCAACACATCTGAGGAGTACCATATCAAAGTTCCTCTTGTATAGAGATCCATCAGTGTTCAGAAAGAAACTTCCAGCAAGCCTTCTCAAAGTCTTCTTATCATTGGAAGATGCCCCAGATGGGTATGTTTGATCCTCCAAGAAGCACTTAATGTCATGGAACCAAGGCTTATCATCTTTAACAACATCTGCTGCGAACACATATGCTGGTCTGTCAAGTCTCGATACTGAAATCTGAGGTACAACGTTAGCAGCTTGAACTTTGATCATGGACGAAATGGTAGCCAAGGCATCTGCAAACTGATTCTCGTCCCGGGGGATATACTCAAGCCTGACTGTTGTGAAGAAAGTCAATAACCTCCTTGTATAATCCCTGTAAGGTATCAGATGATCCTGGTGTGTATACCATTTCCCGTTGGTCTGATTGACTACCAAAGCTGAATCTCCGAATACGGTCAATGTCTTGATCCTGAGGTCAATGGCTTCCTCAAGACCCATAATGCAAGCTTCGTATTCAGCTTCGTTGTTAGTGCAGTTGAAAGTGAGTTTTGCCGAGAAAGGCATGTGAACTCCTTTGGGTGTAATAAGTACTGCACCAACACCACGGCCATTCATGTTAACAGCCCCATCGAACATCATAATCCATTCTTCCTCCGGGTCGGGCCCTTCAGTGTGAATAGGCTCTTCATGATCTTTTGATTTAATGAACATGATGTCTTCATCAGGGAAGTCAAACCTCATAGGCTGGTAATCATCGATGGGTTGCTCAGCAAGATATTCAAACAATACACTGCCCTTGATGGCTTTCTGAGAAGTGTATTGGATGTCGTATTCTGTGAGAATCATTTGCCATCTTGCAACCCGTCCGGTAAGAGCTGGCTTCTCAAATATGTACTTGACTGGATCCATTTTGGATATTAACAAGGTAGTGTGGGTCAACATATACTGTCTCAGTCGGCGAGCAGCCCACGCTAAAGCACAGCAAGTTTTCTCGAGCAGTGAATAACGTTGTTCACAGTCGGTAAACTTTTTGCTTAGGTAGTATATTGCATACTCTTTTCGACCAGACTCGTCATGCTGGCCCAACACACACCCCATTGACTCTTCTAATACTGTCAGGTACATTATCAGAGGTCTTCCTTCAACTGGCGGCATGAGGATGGGAGGTTCTTGCAGATATTCCTTGATCTTGTCAAAAGCCTTCTGGCAGTCTTCGTTCCATCTGACCGTTTGTTCTTTTCTTAACAGCTTGAACAAGGGTTCACAGGTTGCTGTAAGGTGAGATATGAACCTTGAAATGTAGTTCAATCGACCTAAGAACCCTCGAACTTCTTTCTCAGTTTTCGGTGCAGGCATCTCTTGAATGGCTTTGACTTTATCAGGGTCCACCTCAATCCCTTTCTCGCTTACAATGAAGCCCAGCAGCTTACCAGATCTCACCCCGAATGTGCATTTGTTGGGGTTCAACTTCAGTTGGTACTTCCTCAGACGCTTGAATAGCTTCAGCAGATTTACCAGGTGGTCTTCTTCAGTAAGGGACTTGGCGATCATGTCATCCACATAACATTCTATTTCTTTATGGATCATATCGTGGAATAATGTTACCATAGCCCGTTGATACGTCGCACCGGCATTCTTGAGCCCAAATGGCATTACCTTGTAGCAGAACGTGCCCCAGGGTGTGATGAAGGTTGTCTTCTCCATGTCTTCAGGTGACATTTTAATCTGATTGTATCCTGAAAATCCATCCATGAAGGAGAATACCGAGAACTGAGCCGTATTATCCACCAATACATCAATGTGAGGTAAAGGGAAATCATCTTTCAGGCTAGCTCTGTTCAGATCCCGGTAGTCAACACACATTCTTACTTTGCCGTCCTTTTTAGGTACAGGTACTATATTAGCGACCCACGGTGGATAGCTAGTTACAGCAAGGAACCCGGCGTCCCACTGCTTTTGTACCTCCTCTTTGATTTTCATAGCCATGTCTGGGCGAGTACGGCGCAGCTTCTGTTTGACTGGTGGGCATTCTTCCCTCAACGGCAGCTTGTGCACAACGATATCGGTGTCCAATCCTGGCATATCTTGATAAGACCAAGCAAACACATCCACATACTCTTGAAGCAGATCAATCAGTCGTCTCTTCACTGAGTCTTGCAGGCAGGCCCCGATTTTGACCTCTTTCACGTCTTCGTCTGTACCAAGATTGATCACTTCAACCTCCTCCTGGTGAGGGGTAATAACCTTTTCCTCTTGTCTTAACAACCTGGCTAGCTCTTCAGGAAGCTCATATTCTTCTTCAACCCCTTCATCAGCTTGATTGATTGGATTGTCAAAGTCATACGAAGTCATAGCCGTGCTGTTGTCAGTGCTGTCTGGAAGGCACACTCTGCAAGGGTTAAGTTTGTTCATTTTAGTGATTTGATTTTAATCTTTATTTAGAAAAGTGAAATGAAAATGTCATTTTGAAAACACTGCCATTTATTTTTTGTACAAAAAGAAAAATGGAAAAACAGTGAGCAAAAAGAAAAGGACTCGTTTGCAAAAAAATGTCTGATATTTCATTAATTGATCTTGTTTGCACAAAAAAGTACAGATGGCCCGATTACAAAATGAGTCTTGTCATCTTGGGCAAGATGCAAGACTTTGATGCATGCTTATAAAATACAGGAAATAATAATTACTCTGATCGAGTAACTCTTATAATTTCCTGGGAAGACCAGTTCGAGATACTGCTCCCCGGGATCTTTGGACGAATCCAGCTTTCCAGGTTGCGTTCTTCTTCCAGCTCGTCTTCCAGACAGTTGATAGCATCAGGGGTAAGCATCCCCCCACTGACAAAACCAGGCTCTCCAGCAGCCCCTGCTTGATGTTGAGTTGGTCTGTAACCCAACCCAAATTTGTCCTTCTTCTCCTCCACAGCTAAAACCTTGCCCCAGCCTAGGGCGGTTCCTTCCTCAACAACCTTCCGGGCTTGTTGGTAAGATGACATTGGAGTACCAGATACAGCAGATGCTTCATTCACATTCAAAGCTTCAAACCCCTGGCTCATTGTTTCATGGATCTCCCCATCCATTTCAATGTACTTATAGGTTGCCAGGTGGCTGACAAAAATGTCCTCCTCTCCACAGATTGTGACAACTTGGCCTTCCCACTCAAATTTTAACTTTTGGTGAAGGGTAGACGTTATTGCGCCGGCGGCGTGAATCCAGGGTCTACCCAACAAACAGCTGTAGGCGGGCTGAATGTCCATCACATAAAAGATAGTTTTAAAGGTCTGTGGGCCAATTGTCACAGGCAGCTCAATCTCTCCCAGAACCGATCTCTTAGAACCATCGAAGGCTCTTACTACCAGGTTGCTGGGTCTCAATGCCAGTCCATCATATTCTAACTTCACCAGAGCCTTCTTTGGTAAGACATTCAGGGACGAACCTGTGTCTACCAGCACATGAGAAAGGACAGCTCCTTTGCATTCCATGGTTATGTGCAAGGCTTTGTTGTGGTTGCGGCCATCCGCTGTCAAGTCAGTATTGGTGAACCCTAGCCCATTGCTAGCAGTAACATTTCCAACCACGGTCTCCAACTGGTTGACAGTAATCTCTTCAGGCACGTAAGCCGCGTGCAAGACCTTGAGTAGTGCATTCCGATGGGCTTCGGAGCACATAAGCAGTGAGAGGATAGAGATTTTGGATGGCGTCTGGTGAAGTTGATCCACGATTTTGTAATCACTCTTTTTGATGATTCTCATAAACTCATCAACTTCTTGATCGAACGGCGTCTTCAAGGCTTCTTTAACAGCTTGATCTTCCTGCACCGGGCTCTTTCCTTTTGCCTTGGCAGCAGCTTCTACTTCGGCAGTAGGTCTTTGCATTGGTGGAGCAAAGAGACGTCCGCTTCGAGTGAAGCCTCCGCCTCCCCCCACATTATCTACTTGTGGTGCAGGTGTTGATGTTTCAAGAGTGATTCTTTTTCCTTCGCAGTACACGTCAGAGCCATAGTGCCAAGGGATGGCCCTATTGCTTTCATATGGTACTGGTCCAGGCACCGTGACAGTGACTGGGCTGATTGTTGCTGCTGAAGGGACTGTAATTGTTTGTGGATCATAAAAGATTGTAACTGGTGCTCTGGTGGGAGCAGCACCTTCTGAATGGTAGGCAGAGTTGTTCTCAGGATCATAAAATATTGTGACGGTAGAGACATCTTCATGATTTGTTGCTGGTGTTGTAGGAGATAGTGGTGGCAGGATGGATGTTGCTGTTGTAGGAGCTTCAAAATGGAGTGAAGCTGAAGTTGTAGCAGAAAGATTTGTTGTAAACTGATCAGTTGAGAGGATGGATGAAGTACTTGTTGATGAAACCGACGAATTGTCAGGAACAATAGTTGCTGCAGTTGTAGGAGGTTCTGAAACCGTTGCTGATGATATTGCTGGATTTGTTGGAAATGATGTGGTGATCTGAAGTTGGCCACTCTGAATAAGGCCATCTATGCCATTCCTCAAATTATCGCACCCATTTACCGAGATATTGCAGTAAGCACAGCCTAACTCACACCCCGGAACATTTGACATTCCAAGAGCTGAGCTTTGATTTCTACCAATGGTGTCCTAATCTGTCCCACACTGGTTATTAAATAAGACGGCTTGTCTTCTTCAATAGCGTTAATCCGGGGACCACCATGGTTCGGCATCGGGTTTTTATTGACATTGGGTGGTGGTGCGAAATTCAGAGCCTTGGAGTCTACCAGGTCTTGTACCTTCATATGCAGAGCCCTGCATTTTTCTGTGCTGTGGCCAGGTGCGTTCGAATGAAAAGCACACCTAGCATTGGAGTCATAATTCCTTGGTAGACTGTTGGGATCCGGAGGTGCCAACGTTCTTAGCTCAACCAGGTTGAGTTTCAGAAGCTGTGGCAGCAAAGTAGCATATGGCATTGGAATTGGATCGATCACTCTGTTAGCTTGAGAAGGCCTCTGCTGAAATGGCCTCTGTTGATTGTTGTTGTTGGTGTTGCTATTGTTGTAATTTCTTGGAGGATACTGATTTTGCTGATGGTACTGAGGTTGTGGCTGATAGCTTTGTTGAGGAGGTTGATAGACTGGCTGAGGATGAGCTGGAGCAGGAATGGTGACTGCTGCTATTGACCTTTGAGCATATTGGGGTCTGCCCCTGTTTGAATGGATGGCATTGGTCTCGCCAGTTCTTCTTGGGCCTGCAAAAGGCTTTCTTGTACTACTGGACGAGCTTGCACCGTTGTCTGAGATCTTTCCCATTTTCAACAGGCTTTCAATTCTCTCCCCCGCTATGACAACATCCGCGAAGCTAGTGGAAGAGAAAGCAGCCAACCTGTCAATATAGGTTCCCTGAAGGGTATTCATAAACATGTCTGCCATTTCTCTCTCAGACATAGGTGGTTGAACGGCAGCAGCCAATTGCCTCCATCTCTGGGCATATTCTCGGAAACTCTCTCTTGAAGACTGTGACATTCCCATCAGGAGGGTCCTGTTGGGTGCCATGTCTAGATTATACTGATACTGTCTGATGAAGGCCTCTGCCAGGTCCTTCCAGCATCTAATAGTTGCCCTTGTCAAGTGAGAGTACTATTCCCTTGATGCTCCGGTCAAGCTGTCTTCGAAGTAGAACATCCAGAGCTTCTCATCCATTGTGTAGGCCTTTAATCTCCCGAGAAAAGATTGTAGATGGGTCCGAGGACAAGAAGTCCCATTATACTTTTCAAAACATGGAGGCTTGAACTTGTGGGGAATCCTAACCCCGTCTACCAAACCCATGTCCATGACGTCGAAGCCCAAAGAGTTTTGAGATTCTAAGGACCTCAACTTCTCAGCTATCTCATCCAACCTTCTATCGTAAGCCTCTTCTCCAGCACCCATTACTGTGAACTGGTCTTCTTGAGGGTCTTCCTGTAGTACCCTCCCTGCTGTGGCAGTCCCTTGTATATTGACAGGGATGTTGGCCTCTGGATGGAGATGGGGTCCAAAAACTGGGGGATTGACATGAGGTTGGACCCTCTCGTTGTTACTTGTGCCAGCAGTTCCCACATGGGGCTCCTCTTGATTCCTCCCTTCTACCAAAGCTCTGAGCCTCTCCTGGCTTTGAGCTAAATTGTTCATCACTTCCATGAACTGTGTTATCTGAGTTCTCATCTCCAACCTTTCGTTGGCCATCTGGTTTCTGACCTCCGTAAGGTCCTGCTGCATCTGATCCATTTGAATTCCCGGAAGGTTGTTTCGGGTTGGATAACGGTGCGGACGGTTGAGGGGAAATACCCGGCGCCTAGCAATAATTCCTGATGCATCACAACAGAGGTTAGCAACAATAAAACAAAACCTACAAAACAAGCAAAGGGTTAGCGTGCAATGCAGTTATGCTTATTTGTTCTCAAGGTATCCGGTTCGGCCTTCGGTTTTGACCCTTCCAGACCCTTGGAGATGCTGTTGTTGTTGCTTGAAGAAAACTCAGATGAAGCAAACTAACACAAATATATTACAGAAGGTGAAATAATACAACTTGTTCATTTTACAACACAAGCCCACTAATGGGTCAAAATACAGTACAAAATAAAAGTACATGGAAAGAAAGCAACAACAAACAAATGGTCAAACACCAAGACCAAACTCATCCTCACGAACTTCCTTGAGAAGTGCTTCGGTCACAGGATCAGCCGGACGCTCCGTGAGATTCCTGATGAGGAGATTCCGGGTTGTAACAGCTGCTGCTAGTTTCCTGTGCTGAGTTTGGTCCTTGGACCTCTTCACCCCTGCCTTAATCTTCAATTCTGACATTTCCCTCTGGGCTGCTGCCAGGGCTTCTTGCTGTCCTTTTGCACTAGCTTCCAGTTGCTCCATCTTGTCTTGAACTCTCTTGTCTTCCAGGGTACGAGCCTCGGTGATCCTGACCCACCGGGCTTGACTCTCCTTCAAGTACAAGTCTGTCCTTGCTCTCTGGAACTGGGCTTCTTTGCAAGCATTCTTCAGAATTTGTTCACCAGCTTTAGACTTTTTGATATAATCCCTAGACTTTTCAATCTTAGTCAAATGCTCCACTCTCAACTTCTCCAATCTCTCAATCTCCCTCATACCTTCACTCCTTTCCCGGAGGGTCTTCTGCAAAGCCTGGGTCAACTTCTCATTTCTTTCCTTCAAGCTCTCAAACTCTTCCAAACTGATGGTGGCAGGGGGTGGTGCTGAAGATGACTCAGGCATGTCTTCTATGGTAAAGGGCATTCCAGAGAATTGGGCCCTGGCACGGGACCACTCATAATATTGTGCTGATGCCACATTGTTACACTTCCCCAGAATGGCGACTCCCTTGGTTTGAACATTATCCCAGGCCCAGGCAGCCTGCCTAACAACAGCCAAACTAATCTTGTTCTCACAATAAAGGGTCTCCACCAAGTCCTGTGCCCTTGGAGTGTGGACTAGTGCATAGGCCAGTTGCCTTCTGAACAGCAGAGGATTGTAATTAATACTGCCCTTAACTCCTATCAAAGGCACATTAGGAAAATGCCCACAGCTGGTGATGATATCCCTGCCCTTGGTGCTCTGAGTGCACCATCTGATGTCTGCTGAAGTTAGAACAGTGAGTCTCTTAGCCCAGTTGCTCTGCTGATGAGGGTTTAAAAATGCATCTGTCCTGGGTAGATGCCTGAGAAGCCAAGTGTGAAACAATGGAGCACAAAACCTCACTAACCTCCCCCTCTGCTTTTCATTCCTCTGATGCACTGAATAATAAAGATCCCCCAATAAAGTTGGCACTGGGTTCTTCAAGATGAACAGATGGATTGCATTCTTGCTAATGAATCGAGGCTCATCTGCAAACAACACAATTCCATATACGCTTAGGGCCAACAAAGCACAAACAGCTTTCCACTCCCCCAGGGAAGCCTTCAGACTAGCTTGAGAAATTAAGAAGTCCAGATGAAAGCCAGGGATCCCAGCTTTAGAGGTCATATGCTGCTCAATCAGGACAGGTTCTAGGTGCAAAGCCTTTGCTACTTCTCCATTAGCAGGAAAGACCATCTCAGGGTTGAAAGGAATTTCTCTCCTGATAGGCATACCAACTAACGAGGAGTACTCTTCCAATAGGGGGCCCAACTGAAAGTCTTGAAAAGTAAAACATCTCAGTGGAGGATCATAAAACTGAATGCAGGTGTGGATGAGGCTCCTCTGTGAAGGGTCCAGATCCATAACCATGTCCAGTATATCTCCATAACTCTCTCTGAACAAAGGTATGTGATCTGGAGTGATCAGGGTTTGAACCCTCCTGATGTCTGATAACTCTGGCTGGAAGAAGTGATAGGTGACATTGCTCTTTTTAGGAGCCATGATGCTGAGACTGAGTAAAGACAGGTGCTGGTGATAATACTGAAGAAGTGGGCCACTGACTGGCTGGTGCAGGTGATAACTGAAGCAGATAGTTGATGAAGACAAGTCAAAACTGAAGATGGGGTCAAAACCAAAACTAAATGAAGATGGATACCCTGAAACACAAATAAGCAAATGTCAATATGATGCAATGATTATGTATGCAAATGAAATGCAAGGGTCTGTGACTGAGCTGGATCTGATCAAAACTCTGATATAGGTCCAAGTGTGCTCAAGAATTCCAGATGAGGTCTATAAATCCAGTAACCAAGGTGGGGGACTCAAATAAAGAGCCACATGTCCTGGGTTTAGAATCACAAGAACTGTCCAACATGGAGTACTCTTAACAAAGCAAAGTAACAGGGTATTCTGAGGTCAAGGTACCTGCAAACCTGTAAACAGCCCGACCCACTCACAGGTGGTGTTCTAAAACAAGGATCCTCAGACTTGGATCAGTTATGAGAAGTGTAAATACTTCTAACCCGGAGGTACAGTGTTTACAATAACCATAACAGTTCCTCCTCTAATTCACCTCAGTTTCTGAAGGTCAATACTAAAAGGTCATCCAGACTTAGCAGGCTTCCCAGATAGCCCTAGCATTGCAGGAAATCTGCAACACAGAGTTCTCAAGAAGAAGCCCATATCTGAACCGTGTTTCATATTCCCGCACCAGACCGAAATGGAATGGGAAAGAATATGATTCACTCTAGCCTAGGTGTCACTCAGGTCCCAGGTATAGGACCTTAACTCTCAATAGAACACCCACCCACCAAAGCAAACAAACAGATCCAGCCAGCACAGTATGACAGTATGATATATGTAAAGCAGTAAAGAAAGCAGTAAACAAAACTGTGCATAAAGCAAAAATAAATACATATACAAACACAAATGAACACATAACACCCCAGTAAACACAAATCAATCAAGCGCTAGGAGGAACCCACAAAAAGAACCAGAAGCCCTGGTTGCAGTATAAGGTTCCCCAGCAGAGTCGCCAAGCTGTCGCTCCCGACAAATGAAACAGGGTCAGATGAAGGTACAGACGCGAACGGTCGGCAAAAGGGACAATGAGAACACACAGCCGTGGACTCACTGGAGAATGAATAGAGTCGCCAGCTAGGCATTTTTATCCCGGAGGAAAGGTAATGCTGCATAAACCTGGAAAGAGATGGATAAGACGGTTGCGAACCAGAGAGACTGAGAAAGGGGGTTGGTTACAACCTGGGAAGGTATTAGCACCCAGATTGTCCGTCGTACTCGACGGGATCCACGCTTAAAAGATTTGTGTTTTAAAGGGGTAATGTCAGTGCAATTTGTGTGTAAAATAGCTGGAACAGGATGTACAGGTGTCAGTGTAGAGGAATGTGATGTGAATAAATGTACAGTGTCAGTGTAAGAACAAGAATAAGATGCTCAAGATCATGAGGCTTAAAGAATGAAACTGGAAGGAGGGGGAATATACAGAGACTTTTGTTCGATAACTGTTAAGTTATGCCTACGTATCCTCTCGTGCAATGAGGAAGTCAGAACACCGTAGTTCGACCCAAAGAGACTGAAAGATGAATTGACTTGTGAACTGCTTACTTGTCCATGCTCAAGTGTATGACCTGTCTGGCTCAGGTGCAAACTGTCTTGCATTAGACGGAAGAAGCGAGCTCTCGTTTGTGAGTGAATGAGATGAGAAAAGAATCCCGGAGGAGACGATTATTGTTTGTTTTTGAGTTTTCAGTCTCTTATTGCTTTTGGAAGTTTGTCATAAGATAATGGACTTAAGCCTAAACCAATGGGGTAGTACACTCATCACATCTTCCCTCTGATTAGGGGTAATGAGATTACCTCAAGTGTGAAGTCAGATTCTCACACTTAATCACCTTCGGTGTAGGATTAAGATCATCAACCTACTTGTGATTAATTAGATGTTTTTGTGGTTTTTGTTTAGTGTTAAGTAATGAGGTTAAGCCATAATCAGGGATTAAACAGACTCATTACACCATCCTAATAGAAGGATAATAGATGAGGATGTTTAAGCTGAGGAAAGCTCCTCAACTTAATCCATGATTAGGTATTAAACTCATGACAAAACAAGCCTTTGATTAAGTGGATTTTATTTAATGGTATGATGATGAAGTGTTTTTTAGGGTTTGTAAGACAACTTGAGGGGGACTTGTCCATTAACACTAGGGTTAGTCCTTCTTAACCAATTAAGGAAGAATTAGAACCCTAATGCAAGGCCCAAGTTACAAGTGTGATGTCTTGATACTTATTAAGTGAATTGATTAAGAGATTTAAACACATGAAGGGTTTAACACTTAGGATTAAAGTTATACACTCCATCCTAATAGAAGGATGCAGGCATAAGCTTAATCACAAAGCCTTAAAGCCTTTAGGGTTTAATCCCTGATTATGAGGTGAGAAAGAGAAGACTCAAAAGAGACACAAAGGTAAAAACTAAGAGGGGGGACTAATCAAAACCCTAATTCATTGTCATGCTTGGTTGTTCCTAAGGTTTGTGAGGTTTCACCAAGAAGATCTTCAATGGAACCTCCAGGAAGCAAATGAACAGGATCAAGAGAAGCAAAGTGACTTGCTTCATTCAAGAAGTCAAGTCACTTGAAGAAAGAAGGTGGGAGAAACAAGAATGAGCAAGCTCAATCTCAAACACATATAGAAATGCAGCAATGGATGCAAGAGAGATGAAAAGAAAAGTTATGAGAAGTGAAGGCAAATTCACTTCTCAAGTTTACTTACCACCTGAAATGTTAGAAAGAAATGCAATGCAATGCAAAATGAAATGAAATGGTGTGATGAGAAACAAAACCAGAAGCATGTTGATGATGACAATGATGCTATGAGATGCTGCAAACATGAGGCAAGACATGGTGATGTTCATGCAAGATCATGGATGCAAATGATGCAAGTTAAGGAGCATGAACAAGCATGGAAAGTTATGAAGCATACAAGGCAGATGACATAGCAAATATGTGATGCAATGATCAAACATGCTTCCTATGTGTCCTAAGATGTCAAATGAATCACAAGAATGCTTGAAATGCTAAGACAAGTCATGTTATGCAAGAGAATGCAAGAGGGATGCAAATGAAAGCCCAAATTAGGGTTCATGAATCAAACAACAAACAAAAACCCAAAACAGAAGCAAACCCTAAGATAAAAAATGGAAAATGCCACCCAAAGAAACCCTAAACCTATACTAAACCAAAGTCCAAAGGGGAAGTCTCAACTCTTAACCAATCTCAAGTTATGATTTTTCTAAGTTATTAGGGTTTTTAGGGCTCTTAAACAAAAGAAATACCAAACAAATTGAAAATGAGGAAACAAATCAAGGCCATTTTATCATAGAAACTACATGCCAAACACAATGCAATGCAAAAAGAATCAATTTCCAACTCTTTTTAGATAGGCAGAAATGAATTTTTGAACTTATGATCAAAATAATGCACAAAATATGATTTAATTCAATGAAAAATTCTTAAAATGCATCAAGATCAAAAAATAAATTTGGTTTGAAGGTTGGACAATGTTTCTAAATGACTTAGAACATTTCATGAATTTTTTGGTGATTTTTAGATACTTAAAAGTATTTTTAATAAATTAATTTCCATTAATCAATTAAAAATAATCTTTTAAATATTTAAAAATACTTTTTTTAATGATAAAAAATAAAATGAAAATATTTTTGAGTCATAAAAATTAATAAAACTTAGGAGAAAAAGTTTCATAATTTTTAGAAATTTTCTACTATTTTAAAATAATTATGCAAGTTAAATGAAATAAAATGAATTAAAAGACAAATAAAAATGAAAGTAAACCAAATGGAAGGCTGAGATGCACTCTGGATTTGAATCTGTTGACCAGCGCGCAAATGAAGGGTGTGGATTCACTCTGGCCAAATTAATTTAATTACGAATTAATTAAAACTAATTAAGTGGATTAGGGCAAACGAAATGATCTGAGCCATCCAAACTGGAGGGAAGTCAACAAGTCAAAGGCCATCTACGGCTCAAATTCAAACTGGAATTAATTGCGTAATTAGGACATAATCACTCTCAGGTGGCCGGAGAAGACTTCCGGTCGTCTTCTCCGGCCAGCATCCCCCCTGAAAAACTCCCAACTCCCTCAAATCGTAACAAAAATGAAACCCAAGCACACCAAAATGATTCCCATGATCCCCTGAACTAAAACCCTAAGTCAAAACAAATTTCTTCTTCCTCAAATCCATGAATCGAACAAAACAAAATCTAGGGCACGCAGGTTTCAGAAGCTAATTAAACATTCATTTCAAAGCCATTTCAAAAACTAAAAACACCAGGACACTCAGTGAAACATAAGGAACAAATTTATAACATGAAAAACGATTTCTGGAAAAATAAATTTCAAGCTACCTGAGATTTGGAGCTTTCAACCTGATGACTTTCTGGCCTCTTCTTTCAGCGCAAACCACTCCACTTGCTCTCCAGATGATGTTTGAATGCTCAAGAAGAGTTTATGTTGGCTGGATAATGAGTTTCGACAGCTCCTGCTCAAGCTCAGTCAGAAATGGCTATGGTGATTCTGGCACTTTCAGGTCATTGTGAGGGGTTGTTTGTGATCCTGAGAGTGAATGGAGAAGGTCTGTGGTGTTTGTTGGTATGTTTGTGAGCTATGGTGAGAGTTTCGAAGGAAACTGCAAAATGAGGTGAAGAATGGCAGTGGGATGTTCTTGCTTGTTTCAGGCCAGGCTCTTGGTGGTTTGAGGTCTATGAAGTGTGATGAGATGAATGATGAAGATGGTTTTGATGTTTGATGGCTGGGCAGAGAGATTCGAAGGCTTATGCAGCTTGGTGTGTTTTTGTGTATGTGTTGAATGAATGAGTTTCAGCCTTGCTAGATGTATGGAATGGTTTGCACTTTGTCCACATAAACCTCTCTCACTGGTCAGATGATTGGACATGTGCTTTATTGATTGGTAAGTCACCTTTTGCAAAAAGTCAAATTTTGTGTAAGACAAGTATGGGTTGATCTATAGCTAGTACATGGGCTGGTTCTGGTGCAGCAAGGTGAGGTGAGAGGCTAGGCAAAGTGCAGCATCCAATGCATCAAGTGGTAGAAGCACAATGATGATTTTGCAAGTTGTTGGCCTTTTGGTTCACATGTGATTTCCTAATCCCACAAGCCATAATTCATGGGCATTCTTGGTTCAATTCTGATTTTTATGACTTATAGAATGTTTGTATGCTGGTTTGAAATGAACTAGAGGTCACAAGAGGCATTGGTTCATGATTTTGCAAAATTTCCATTTGAGGCATGCCTTGAAAATCAATGATTTTGGCCAACTTTGCCACACCATAACTTTTGATCCAAGAAGAGTTTGATCATGTTCTTGTACTTTTTGAAAAGGGAAAAATGAGATCTACAACTTTCATGACCAAGGTTTTTCCATTTGAAGCATTTTTGGATCAATAATCAAAGCTTGAAAAATGACCTAAAATGAAGCATTCTTGAAAAGTCAACTATGCCCAAAAAGTCAACATTTGCAAAAACCCTAAATTATTGATTTTTATGAACTTCAACCTTCTTCCATGACCAAATAAAGATCATATACACTCAAAATGATGAAGATCACCCATTGGTTGGGTCATTGGGGGCCTCAGATGCCCTGATTTTACACTGACTTGTCTGAAAAGTCAACCCTTGATCAGATGACTTCCCCATGGAATTTCTCCATGAAAATTGATATGCATACTCCCTATACCATATAGAGACCAATGGAAACAAGAATGACCAAAAAATTTGGGGTTATGGCCTCTGAAACCAAAACCCTAATTTTAGGTCAACTGTGCAGTCTATCCTGGCTCTGCATCCACTCAAACCCTAGTTCTTGTGATTCTTTTGCAATTTTGACTTTGAGAGGGTGTAATATGATACTTGAACACATATGGATCCCTTTGAATTGATTGGTTGCCTTTGGAGTGGCTCAAGATGCCCTGAGATTGCCCAGATCACAAACCCTAGGTGCAGATGACTTAGAAACCATGCAGTGACTCAAAAGTGAGATATGAGGTGATATGATTGTGTTTATGCATATGAGAATGATCACAAGCCATGGTGAATGGGTGAGGGCAAATTTGGGGTGTTTACAGTGCTTTCCTCAGCTTAAACATTCTCATCTATTATCCTTCTATTAGGATGGTGTAATGAGTCTGTTTAATCCCTGATTATGGCTTAACCTCATTACTTAAAACTAAACAAAAACACCAAAAACATCTAAATAATCACAAGTAAGTTAATGATCTTAACCCTGCATCAAAGGTGATTAAGTGTGAGAATCTGACTTCACACTTAAAGTATTCTCATTACCCCTAATCAGAGGGAAGATGTGATGAGTTTACTAAATCCATTGGTTTAGACTTAAGCTCATTAACTTATGACAAACTCCAAAAAAAAGCAATAAAAGACTGAAAACACAAAAACAAACAATAATCGTCTCCTCCGGGATTCTTTTCTCACCTCATTCACTCACAAACGAGAACTTGCTTCTTCCGTCTAATGCAAGACAGTTAGCATCTGTGCCAGACAGATCATACACTTGAGCATAGGCAAGCAAGCAGTTCACAAGTCAACTCATCTTTCAGTCTCTTTGGGTCGAACTACGGTGTTCTGACTTCCTCATTGCACGAGAGGATACGTAGGCATAACTTAACAGTTATCGAACAAAAGTCTCTATATATTCCCCCTCTTTCCAGCTTTATTCTTTAAGCCTCATGATCTTGAGCATTTCATTCCTGTTCTCACACTGACACATCATTTATGCACTTCATTTCTTTTTACACTGACACCTGTATATTCTTTTCCAGCTACTTTATACACAAATTGCACTGACACTACCCCTTTAAAACACAAATCTTTTAAGCGTGGATCCCGTCGAGTACGACGGACAATCTGGGTGCTAATACCTTCCCAGGTTGTAACCAACCCCCTTTCTCAGTCTCTCTGGTTCGCAACCGTCTTATCCATCTCTTTTCTAGGTTTATGCAGCATTACCTTTCCTCCGGGATAAAAATGCCTAGCTGGCGACTCTATTCATCTCCAGTGAGTTCACGGCTGTGTGTTCTCATTGTTCCTTTCGCCGACCGTTCGCGCTTGTACCAGGATGCAAATCTTTGGGAGCGACAACTTGGCGACTCTGCTGGGGACCCTTATACTGCAACCAGGGCTTCTGGTTCTTTTTGTGGGTTCCTCCTAGCGCTTGTTTGATTTGTGTTTATTGGGGGTGTTATGTGCTATTTGTGTTTGTATATTTGCTTTATTTACTGCTTTCTGTACAGCTTTATTTATTGCTTTCTTTACAGTTTTTCATATATCATACTGTCATGCTACTGGCTGGATCTGGTTTTTTGTTTTGGTGGGTGGGGTTCTATTGAGAGTTAAGGTCCTATACCTAGGACCTGAGTGACACCTAGGCTAGAGTGAATCATATTCTTTCCCATTCCATTTCGGTCTGGTGCGGGAATATGAAACACGGTTCAGATATGGGTTTCTTCTTGAGAACTTTGTGTTGCAGATTTCCTGCAATGCTAGGGCTATCTGGGAAGCCTGCTAAGTCTGGATGACCTTTAGTTTTGACCTTCAGAAACTGAGGTGAATTAGAGGAGGAACTTTTATGGTTATCGTAAACACTGTACCTCCGGGTTAGAAGTGTTTACACTTCTCATAACTGATCCAAGTCTGAGGATCCTTGTTTTAGAACACCACCTGTGAGGGGGTTGGGCTGTTTACAGGTTTGCAGGTACCCTTGGCCTCAGCATACCCTGTTACTTTGATGTGATTAAGAATACTCCATGTTGGAACAGTTCTTGTGATTCTAAACCCTGGACATGTGGCTCTTTATTTGAGCCCCCCACCTTGGTTACTGGATTTATAGACCTCCATCTGGATTTCTTGAACATACTTGGACCTATACCAGGGCATTTGGTCAGATCCAGCTCAGTCACAAACCCTTGCATATCATTTGCATACATACTCATTGCATCATATTGACATTTGCTTATTTGTGTTTCAGGGTATCCACTTTCATCTTTGGTTTTGGTTTTGACCCCATCTTCAGTATTTGACCCATCTTCATCAGCATCTGCTTCAGTTATCAGCAATATATTCCAGTCACCTGCACCAGCCAATCAGTGGCCCATTCTTCAGTGTTATCATCAGCACCTGTCTCTACTTATCTTCAGCATCATGGCTCCTAAAAAGAGCAACATCACCTACCATTTCTTCCAGCCAGAGCTAGCTGACATCAGGGGAATTCAGACCCTGATCACTCCAGATCACATACCATTGTTCAGGGAACACTATGGAGATATACTTGATATGGTTATGGATCTGGACCCTTCACAGAGAAGCCTGATCCACACCTGCCTTCAGTTTTATGATCCCCCACTGAGATGTTTCACTTTTCAAGACTTTCAGCTGGGCCCTCTATTAGAAGAATACTCATCATTGGTTGGTATGCCTATCAGGGGTGGAATCCCTTTCAACCCTGAGATGGTCTTTCCTGGTAATGAAGAAGTAGCAAAGGCTTTGCATCTGAAATCAGTCTTAATTGAGCAGCATATGACCTCTAAAGCTGGAATCCCTGGCTTCCATCTGGACTTCTTGACCTCTCAAGATACCCTGAAAGCTTCTTTAGGAGAGTGGAAAGCTGTCTGTGCTTTATTGGCCCTGAGCATATATGGAATTGTATTGTTTGCAGACGAGCCTCGATTCATTAGCAAGAATGCAATCCATCTTTTCATCCTGAAGAACCCAGTGCCCACTTTATTGGGGGATCTCTATTACTCAGTGCATCAGAGGAATGAAAAGTAGAGGGGAAGATTAGTGAGGTGTTGTGCTCCATTGTTCCATACTTGGCTTCTCAGGCATCTACCCAGGACAGATGCATTTTTGAATCCTCATCAGCAGAGAAACTGGGCTAAGAGACTCACTGCACTAACTTCAGCTGATATCAGGTGGTGCACCCAAAGCACCAAAGGCAGGGATATCATCACCAACTGTGGGCATTTTCCCAATGTGCCCTTAATAGGAGTTAAGGGTAGTATCAATTACAACCCTCCGCTGTTCAAAAGGCAACTGGGCTATGCACTGGTCCACACTCCTAAGGCACAGGACTTGGTTGAGACTCTTTATTGTGAGAACAAGCCTAATCTGGCTATTGTTAGGCAGGCTGCCTGGGCCTGGGATAATGTTCAAACCAAGGGAGTGACCATTCTGGGGAAGTGCAACAATGTGGCATCAGCACAATATTATGAGTGGTCCCATGCCAGGGCTCAATTCTCTGGAATGCCCTTTACCATAGAAGATATGCCTGAATCATCCTCAGCACCACCCCCTGCCACTGTCAGTTTGGAGGAGTTTGAGAGCTTGAAGGAAAGAAATGAGAAGTTAACTCAGGCCTTGCAGAAGACCCTCCGGGAGAGGAATGATGGTAGGATAGAGATTGAGAGGTTAGAGAAGCTGAGAGTGGAGCATCTGGCTAAGATTGAGAAGTCTGGGGATTATATCAAGAAGTCTAAGGCCGGAGAACAAATTCTGAAGAATGCTTGCAAGGAAGCCCAGTTCCAGAGAGCAAGGACAGACTTGTATCTGAAGGAGAGTCAGGCTAGGTGGGTCAGGATCACCGAAGCTCGTACTCTGGAGGACAAGAGAGTCCAAGACAAGATGGAGCAATTGGAAGCTAGTGCAAAAGTGCAGCAGGAAGCCCTGGCAGCAGCCCAGAGGGAGATATCAGATCTGAAGATCAAAGCTGGAGTGAAGAGGTCAAAGGACCAAGGTCAACACAAGAAGCTAACTGCAGCTGTTACTACCCGGAATCTCCTCATCAGGAATCTCACGGAGCGTCCAGCTGATCCTGTGACCGAAGCACTTCTCAAGGAAGTTCGTGAGGATGAGTTTGGTCTTGGTGTTTGACCATTTGTTTGTTGTTGCTTTCATTCCATGTACTTTTACTTTCTTGTAATGTATTTTGACCCCTCCGAGGGCTTGTATTTGTAAAACAAACTATGTACCATTTGCCTTTTGTAATATATGTGCTAGTTTGTTCCATCCGAATCTACTTCGAAAGCAACATCAACAGCATCTTCAAGGGTCTGGAAGGGCCAAAACTGAATACCGAGCCGGATACCTTGAAAACAAATAAGCATACTGCATTGCATGCTAACCCTTTGTTTGTTTTGTAGGTTTTTGTTTTGTTATTGCTAACTCTGTTGTGATGTTCAGGAACTATTGCTCGGCGCCGGGTATTTCCCCTCAATCGTCCGCACCGCTATCCAACCCGTAACAACCTCCCGGGCATACAGATGGATCAGATGCAGCAGGACCTTACAGAGGTCAGGAACCAAATGACCAACGAGAGGTTGGAAATGAGGAACCAGATGACTCAGTTTATGGAAGTGATGAACAACATGGCTCAGAGCCAGGAAAGATTGAGGGCCATGGTGGAAAGGCAGAATCAAGAGGATCCACATGTAGGAACTGCCGGCACAAGCAACAACGAGAGGGTCCAACCTCATGTCAATCCCCCAGTCTTTGGACCACACCTCCATCCTGAGGTCAACATCCCTGCAAATGTTCAAGGGACTGCCACTGCAGCCAGGGTACTACAAGAGGACCCCCAAGAGGATCAATTCACAGTAATGGGAGCTGGGGAGGAAGCTTATGATCGAAGGCTGGACGAGATAACTGAGAAATTGAGGTCCTTAGAGTCTCAAAACTCTTTGGGTTTCGATGTCATGGACATGGGCTTGGTAGACGGGGTCAGGATTCCCCATAAGTTTAAGCCTCCTTGTTTTGAAAAATACAACGGGACTTCATGCCCCCAGACTCATTTACAATCATTTCTGGGAAGGCTGAAGGCCTATACTATGGATGAGAAGCTCTGGATGTTCTATTTCGAGGATAGCTTGACTGGAGCGTCAAGAGAATGGTACTCTCATCTGACGAGAGCAACTATCAGGTGTTGGAAAGACCTGGCAGAGGCCTTCATCAGACAGTATCAGTACAACTTAGATATGGCACCCAACAGGACCCTCCTAATGGGAATGTCACAGTCGTCAAGGGAAAGTTTCCGAGAATATGCCCAGAGATGGAGGGAATTGGCTGCTGCTGTTCAGCCACCTATGTCTGAAAGGGAAATGGCAGACATGTTTATGAACACCCTTCAGGGGACATATATTGACAGGCTGGCTGCTTTCTCTTCCACCAGCTTTGCAGATGTTGTCATAGCTGGGGAGAGAATTGAGAGCCTGTTGAAAATGGGCAAGATTTCTGACAATGGTGCCAGCTCGTCCAGCAATGCGAGAAAGCCTTTTGCAGGCCCAAGAAGAACTGGCGAGACCAATGCCATCCACACCAACAGGGGTAGACCTCCATATGTTCACAGGTCAGTGGCAGCAGTCACCATACCCGCTCCAGCTCATCCTCAACCAGTTTATCAACCTCCGCAACAAAACTATCAGCAACAACCTCAGTACCATCAACAAGCTCAGTATCCTCCGAGAAATTACAACAATACCAACAACAACAACCAGCAAAGGCCATTTCAGCAGAGGCCATCTCAAGCAAATAGGGTGATCGATCCGATCCCTATGCCATATGCTACATTGCTGCCACAACTCCTGAAACTCAACCTAGTTGAGCTAAGGACGTTGGCACCTCCAGATCCTAACAGTCTACCCAGGAATTATGACTCCAACGCCAGATGTGCCTTTCATTCAAATGCACCTGGCCACAGTACAGAAAAGTGCAGAGCCTTGCACATGAAGGTACAAGACCTGGTAGACTCAAAAGCTCTGAATTTCGCACCGCCACCTAATGTCAACAAAAATCCTATGCCAAACCACGGTGGTCCCAGAGTTAACGCTATTGAAGAAGACAAGCCGTCTTATTTAATAACCAGTGTGGGTCAGATCCGGACACCGTTGGTGGAAATCAAGGCTCAACTCCTCGAATGTCGAATGTTCCCGGGGTGTGAGTTGGGATGTGCTTACTGCAATATCTCAGTAAATGGGTGCGATAACCTGAGGAATGGCATAGATGGTCTTATTCAGAGTGGCCAACTTCAAATCACCACATCATTTCCAACAAATCCAGCAATCTCATCAGCAACAATTCCAGTGGCTCCTACAACTGCAACAACCATTGTTCCCGACAATTCTTCGGCTTCATCAACAAGTGCTTCATCTGTCATCTCAACTGACCAGATATCAACAAATGTTCCTTCTACAACTCCAGCACCACTCCATTTTGAAACTCCTACAACAACGTCCATCCTTCCAACAATGTCTCCTACAACATCAGCAACAAATCATGAAGATGTCTCAACCGTTACCATCTATTATGATCCTGAAAACAACTCTGCCTACAACTCAGAAAGTGCTGCTCCCATCAGAGCACCAGTCACGATATTCTACGATCCACAGACTATCACAATTCCTTCCGCAGCTGCAATCAGTCCAGTCACTATCACGGTGCCTGGGCCAGTACCTTATGAAAGCAATAACGCCATCCCCTGGCATTACGGCTCTGACCTGTACTGCGAAGGACAAAGAATCACTTTTGAATCATCAACCCCTGCACCACAAATAGACAATGTGGGAAGAGGCGGAGGCTTCACTCGAAGCGGACGTCTTTTTGCTCCACAAATTCAGAGACCCACTGCCGAAGCAGAGGCTGCTGCCAAGGCAAAAGGGAAGAGCTTGGTGCAGGAAGAGCAGACTGTTAAAGAAGCCTTGAGAACGCCCTTTGATCAAGAGGTTGATGAGTTCATGCGAATCATCAAGAAAAGTGATTATAAATAGTGGATCAGCTTCATCAGACGCCTTCCAAGATCTCAATCCTATCATTGCTTATGTGCTCCGAAGCCCATCGGAACGCACTACTCAAAGTCTTGCACGCAGCTTACGTGCCTGAAGAGATCACTGTCAATCAGCTGGAAGCTGTAGTTGGAAATGTTAATGCTAGTCATGGACTAGGGTTCACCAACACTGACTTGACTACGGAAGGCCGCAACCATAACAAGGCCTTGCACATAACCATGGAATGCAAAGGTGCTGTCCTTTCCCATGTGCTGGTAGACACGGGGTCATCCCTCAATGTCTTACCTAAAAAGGACCTTGTGAAGCTAGAGTATGACGGATTGGCGTTAAGACCCAGCAACCTGGTGGTGAGAGCCTTTGATGGTTCTAAGAGATCGGTTCTGGGAGAGATTGAGTTGCCCATAACGATTGGCCCGCAGACCTTCAAAACGACCTTCTACGTGATGGATATACAGCCTGCCTACAGCTGTCTATTGGGTAGGCCATGGATTCACGCCGCTGGCGCCGTGACCTCTACCCTTCACCAGAAGTTAAAATTCGAGTGGGAGGGTCAAATCGTTACAATCTGTGGAGAGGAGGATATTTTTGTCAGCCACCTGGCTACCTATAAATACATTGAGATGGATGGGGAGATCCATGAAACGATGAGTCAGGGGTTCGAGGCCTTGAACGTGAATGAAACATCTGCTGTACCTGGTACTTCAATATCATCATACCAACAAGCCCGGAAGGTTGTTGAGGGAGGAAACGCCCAAGGCTGGGGCAAACTGTTATCGGTGGAGAAGAAAGAGGATAGATTTGGGTTGGGTTACAAACCAACTCAACAAGATCAAGCAGAGGCTGCGAAAGAGCCCAACTTTGTTAGTGGGGGGATGCTCACCCCTGATGCTGTCAACTGTTTGGAAGACGAGCTGGAAGAAGAACGCAACCTGGAAAGCTGGATTCGTCCAAAGATCCCGGGGGGCAGTATCTCAAACTGGTCTTCCCAGGAAATTATAAGAGTTACTCATGCAGAGTAATTATTATTTCCTGTATTTTTATAGCATGCATCAAAGTCTTGCATCTTGCCCAAGATGACAAGACTCATTTTGTAATCGGGCCATCTGTACTTTTTGTGCAACAAGATTGATCAATGAAATATCAGACATCTTTTTGCAAATGAGTCTTTTTCTGTTCACTGTTTTTCCATTTTTCTTTTTGTACAAAAAATAAATGGCAGTGTTTTCAAAATGACAACTTTATTTCACTTTTCTAAAACAAGATTAAAATCAAATCACTAAAATGAACAAACTGAACCCTTGCAGAGTGTGCCTTCCAGACTGCACCGACAACAGCACGGCTATGACTTCGTATGACTTTGACAATCCAATCAATCAAGCTGATGAAGGGGTTGAAGAAGAATATGAGCTTCCTGAAGAGCTAGCCAGGTTGTTGAGACAAGAGGAAAAGGTTATTACTCCTCACCAGGAGGAGGTTGAAGTGATCAATCTTGGTACGAATGAAGACGTGAAAGAAGTTAAAATCGGGGCCTGCTTACAAGACTCAGTGAAGAGACAACTGATTGACCTGCTTCAAGAGTATGTGGACGTGTTTGCTTGGTCTTACCAAGATATGCCGGGGTTGGATACCGACATTGTTGTGCACAAGCTGCCTTTGAGAGAAGAATGCCCGTCGGTTAAACAGAAGCTACGCCGTACTCGTCCAGACATGGCAATGAAAATCAAGGAAGAGGTACAAAAGCAATGGGACGCCGGTTTCCTTGCCGTAACTAGCTATCCACCGTGGGTTGCTAACATAGTACCTGTGCCTAAGAAAGACGGCAAAGTAAGAATGTGTGTTGACTACCGGGATCTGAACAGAGCCAGCCCGAAAGATGACTTCCCTTTACCTCACATTGATGTATTGGTGGATAATACGGCTCAGTTCTCGGTATTCTCCTTTATGGATGGATTTTCAGGATACAATCAGATTAAGATGTCACCTGAAGACATGGAGAAGACAACCTTCATCACACCCTGGGGCACGTTCTGCTACAAGGTAATGCCATTTGGGCTCAAGAATGCTGGTGCAACATATCAACGGGCTATGGTAACATTATTCCACGATATGATCCATAAAGAAATCGAATGTTACGTGGATGACATGATTGCCAAGTCCCTTACTGAAGAAGACCATCTGGTAAATCTGCTCAAGTTGTTCAAACGTCTGAGGAAGTATCAACTGAAGTTGAACCCCAACAAATGCACATTCGGGGTGCGATCCGGTAAGTTGCTAGGATTTATTGTAAGCGAGAAAGGGATTGAAGTTGACCCTGATAAAGTCAAAGCTATTCAAGAGATGCCTGCACCGAAAACTGAAAAAGAAGTTCGAGGGTTCTTAGGTCGATTGAACTATATCTCGAGGTTCATCTCTCACCTTACGGCTACCTGTGAACCCTTGTTCAAGTTGTTAAGAAAAGAACAGACGGTCAGGTGGAATGAAGACTACCAGAAGGCTTTTGACAAGATCAAGGAATACTTACAAGAACCTCCAATCCTTATGCCTCCAGTCGAAGGAAGACCTCTGATAATGTACCTGACAGTATTAGAGGAGTCAATGGGGTGTGTGTTGGGCCAACATGACGAGTCTGGTCGAAAAGAGTATGCAATATACTACCTAAGCAAAAAGTTTACCGACTGTGAACAACGTTATTCACTGCTCGAGAAAACTTGCTGTGCTTTAGCGTGGGCTGCTCGCCGACTGAGGCAGTATATGTTGACCCACACTACTTTGTTGATCTCTAAAATGGACCCAGTTAAGTACATATTTGAGAAGCCAGCTCTTACCGGACGGGTTGCAAGATGGCAAATGATCCTCACAGAATATGACATCCAGTACACTTCTCAGAAAGCCATCAAGGGCAGTGTATTGTCTGAATATCTTGCTGAGCAACCTATTGATGATTACCAGCCTATGAGGTTTGGCTTCCCTGATGAAGACATCATGTTCATAAAAGCAAAAGATCATGAAGAGCCTGTTCACACTGAAGGGCCTTACCCGGAAGAAGAATGGACTATGATGTTTGATGGGGCTGTTAACATGAATGGTCGTGGTGTTGGTGTAGTACTCATTACACCTAAAGGAGTTCACATGCCTTTCTCGGCAAAACTCACTTTCAACTGCACTAACAACGAAGCTGAATACGAAGCTTGCATTATGGGTCTTGAGGAAGCCATTGACCTCAGGATCAAGACATTGACCGTATTCGGAGATTCAGCTCTGGTAGTTAATCAAACCAACGGCAAATGGTACACACACCAGGATCATCTGATACCTTACAGGGATTATACAAGGAGGTTACTGACTTTCTTCACAATAGTCAAGCTTGAGTATATCCCTCGGGACGAGAATCAGTTTGCAGATGCTCTTGCTACCATTTCATCCACGATCAAAGTTCAGGCTGCCAACTTTGTACCTCAAATTTCAGTGTCCAGACTTGACAGGCCAGCATATGTGTTCGCAGCAGATGTTGTTAAAAATGATAAGCCTTGGTTCCATGACATTAAATGCTTCTTGGAGGATCAAACATACCCACCTGGGGCATCTTCCAATGATAAGAAGACTTTGAGAAGGCTTGCTGGTAGTTTCTTTCTGAACACTGATGGGTCTTTGTACAAAAGGAACTTTGATATGGTACTCCTCAGATGTGTTGATAAGACAGAAGCAGACTTGTTGATGCATGAAGTGCACGAAGGATCTTTCGGTACCCATGCTGGAGGGCATGCCATGGCTAATAAATTGTTAAGATCAGGGTATTACTGGATCACGATGGATGCAGACTGTTGTGCCTACGCCAGAAAATGCCACAAATGCCAGATCTACGCAGATAAGGTGCATGTGCCTCCCAATCCTTTGAACATCATGTCTTCACCATGGCCCTTTGCCATGTGGGGCATTGACATGATTGGCAAGATTGAGCCGACTGCTTCGAATGGCCACAGATTCATCCTGGTCGCCATCGACTATTTCACTAAGTGGGTCGAAGCAGCCTCATATGCAAATGTTACAAGGCAAGTGGTAGCCCGATTTCTGAAGAGAGATATCATCTGTCGATATGGAGTGCCCGAGCGAATCATTACTGACAATGGTTCCAATCTAAACAACAAAATGATGGCAGAGCTGTGCCGGGACTTCAAGATCCAACATCACAATTCTTCTCCTTACAGGCCAAAGATGAATGGCGCTGTTGAGGCGGCAAACAAGAATATCAAGAAGATTGTGCAGAAGATGGTAGTCACTTACAAAGACTGGCATGAAATGCTACCGTTTGCCTTGCATGGGTACCGCACGTCAATCAGAACATCCACTGGGGCAACACCGTATCAACTTGTGTATGGTATGGAAGCAGTCCTACCGGTTGAAGTTGAATTACCCTCTCTACGGGTACTAATGGATGTTAAACTGAGTGAAGCAGAATGGGTTCGGGCCCGATACGAACAACTGAGTCTGGTTGAAGAGAAAAGATTGGCTGCAATCTGTCATGGGCAGTTGTATCAGAAGAGAATGAAGAAGGCCTTCGATCAGAAAGTCAGGCACCGAGAGTACCAAGTAGGAGATCTTGTGCTGAAGAGAATCCTCCCTCCTCATACATACCACAGGGGCAAATGGACTCCAAATTATGAAGGACCATTTGTGGTAAAGAAAGTTTTTTCCGGTGGAGCACTGATGCTCAGCACCATGGATGGTGAAGATTTCCCGTCCCCTGTGAATTCAGATGCAGTTAAAAAATACTTCGCATAAAATGACCCGCTGGACATAAAAACAGAATGTAAGTCCAGGCAAAAATAGGGCATCCCGGCGAGTCAAAAACAGAATAAAAAGACTCGGGCAAAAATAAGGGAAAGTAAATAAAGATGTACACCCGCTGAGTTGAAAAGCCGCATTGGACAGCTCAGGCAAAAATGGGTATCCCGATGGCTCGAAAACCCGAAAGGGCGATCCATGCAAAATAAGGGAATAAGCGAACAACTGCATTCTGAATTTGTCTGTATCACCCACAACTTGGTAAGCTTCAAAAGGATCAAGCTTCAATCAGAATCAACATTCTTCAGAAAGCCAGATGAGAAGAACGTCAAAAGTCATACGAGTCATAGTGAAGAGGAAGCTCCTTAAAGCGTCATCGACACTGCCAGCATTTTGTTTCTCAATTTGTAACAATCTTCTCATTTCAGGGGATGTGTTTCTTTGACTGTATCTCGCCAATTCAGGGCATATGAATTAATAAAATCAGATTTTCAGTCATGTCTCGTCTTGTACATTTTCATTTTATTTGCAAAAATGTCTGATGTCTAAAAAACTGATTGCACAGAATACAGATGTTTTATCCTCAAATAAAAAAAACATGCTTGCAGGAAATGTACTTACTCTCAGAAGTGCCTAACTCCTATGACGGAATCCAGTAAGGAATACCTCGGGATTATCTTGTGCGTTTCTCTATCTTTTTCAGGATTGCAGGTATCCAGAACGCAACTTGGGGCATGTAAGCTTCATCCCAGCAAGCTGGCAAACCAACATTCAATTTTAGCACCCAAAGTGCTCTCTCCCCAGCCGAGTTGCCTTTCATGACTCCTCCCAGCTGAGTCTGCCACTTATTACTCCTCCCCATCAGAGTTGCCATGCATTACAAAAGGCGCCCATATCCCCGGCTGAGTCAAGAATCTACTTCAGCAGGATCCCTAGGGAGATCTCAATGATTTCTCTTTCTCCCCAGCCGAGTTGTCATCCTCAGCCGAGCACAAAAGTCAGGGAATCATCTCCCCACAGAGCTCCAGCCTCTACCCAGAAGAGCAACGCATGAAGAATCACAACAGAGTGAAGAAAGCTTCTACAAACCCCCAGCTGGGTCTCTCATTTATTGGGATAGGTCTATCAATGACCCATATCCACAAGCAGATACATCTCATCAGATCTACCAATGATCTCATCCCCAGCTGGGATGTCTACTACAAACGGATCGATTGAAGATCTTCGCAGCAACGGGACCCGGATCCCGGTTTGGTATCTTTGCACCATCATAGCATTCGCATCATATTCACCCACAAAGCGTAGCATTCCGTTTTAACACGGAGCATTATGGCAAGAATCAAACACATAGCATATTCATAAGCCATGTTTTGAATCAACATTTATGAATAATGACAGTTCATCAGCGTACAGAAAAATCCCCACCAGAGTCCCTAGCAAAAGCAGCTGCCTCACAATCCACAAATATCAGTATATACTCATTTTTACACCGCCCGTGCCATCTTTCCCCAGTAAAGTCGCCTGAACACTCTTTACGAACAAGATCACCCGTATTACAGATATTTCCTGACACCCGTCCGTGTCATACTCCCAGCAGAAAGCCAAAGACATCCTCTTTGCACTCACATGTACTTACATACACAATCCTTTGGCACCCGTCCGTGTCATATCCCCAGCACAGTCATCTACACTTTTACAACCCATATACTTGTTGATATTATTATACTTTTGACACTCGTCCGTGTCACCCTCCCCAGCGGATAAACACTCATCTATACGATACTCATACACACTACTCATGTTACACTCGTACAGATACTCGTCCGTATCTTGTATATACCATTCATATCCCCACAGATTCGGCACTAGTCCTTGTTCTTTTTTAACTCGTTGGTACTCGTCCGTACCATCATCTCAGAACATGCGTCAAGCGTTTGTTTCTACATGATACTCGTCCGTATCATAGTCTTAAGGATGCTCGTCCGCATCTTTAATCCATACACTGTGTCAAACACTTCTGTCCTTTTGAATATGGATACTCGCCTGTGTCTACTACTCCCCAGAAGAATCCTCTCAGATTCAACACTCGTCCGTGTTCCTTGTTAACCAGTTGATACTCGTCCGTATCATCATCTTTGAACACGCGTCGGTATTTGTTTCTATCCGATACTCGTCCGTATCATAGTCTTAAGGATGCTCGTCCGCATCTTTAATCTATACACAAATACCAAACACTTATACCTTTTGTTTCTTGGATGTAAACACTCGTCCGTGTTTACTATTCCCTAGTAGATCGCCAACAAAGCGAATTTTCCTTCTTATCTGGCACTCGTCCTGTGTCATGATAAACCCTGAGAGCAGCCGTACCCTGCTAGGTGGTCGTCATCCACCTCTTGATGGTCGTCCTCCATCATGCTCACTCGATGGCCTTCCCCATCGTTGATATTTTAGCAGCCGTCCCCTGCTAGGTGGTCGTCCTCCACCTTTTGATGATCGTCCTTCATCATTTTATCCAATGGCCGTCCCCATTGTTGATTTTGGTTATCTGGCATCCGTCCTATGTCACGATAAACCTTGAGAGCAGCCGTCCCCTGCTAGGTGGTCGTCCTCCACCTCTTGATGGTCGTCCTCCATCATGCTCATCTGATGGCCGTCCCCATCGTTGATTTTCTATCCGGCATCCGTCCTATGTCGCGATATTTTCGGCAGCCGTACCCTGCCAGGTGGTCGTCCTCCACCTTTGATGGCCGTCCCCATCATAATTCCTTTATTCCCCAACAGAGCAGCCGTCCCCTGCTAGGTGATCGTCCTTCACCTTTGATGACCGTACCTCATCATCTGTTTATTTCATTTATTCTTTAACCTGATGGCCGTCCCCGTCGTGGTCCCTTTTCTTTTTAACCCGATGGCCGTCCCCGTCGTTGGTTACTTTACTTTATGAACTTGATGGCCGTCCCCGTCATGTTTCATTGATCCCCGAAGAATTTTACAGCTTTATCTTGATGGCCGTCCCCATCATAATTCTTTTATCCCCAGCATGTCGGCCGTCCCCGTCATCGCTTTATTTTCCGCACTTTTCCCAGCATGTCGGCCGTCCCCGTCATTGCTCTTTACCCAGCAGTCGTCTTCTGCTCGACGGTCGTCCTCCGTCGCCCATTTTACAATATACTTTATTTTCCTTTACAATCTATATCCCTTTTCTTCTTCATTCTGTGAGTGCAAATTTTGGACTGTCTTTGGTATTCAACCACAAGTTATCTTATTTGCCTGTTAAGCCGTTGCTTACATCCTGCACAGCTAACTCATGTTTGAATAGGTGATGGGCTAAAGACGTGTCTACTTATGTGTCTAGCGGTATCTTACTGCAAGTGCACAGCCTATCGAAGTAATATTTAAGATTATCGATCCACAGGGATTCTATGGTTACCTAGTGCTAGATGAACTTTCTAGTTTAGCTAAGGCGAATGGTTGTCACGATTTTTTGTTGGTTTTTAAGACTATTAAAGGCGGAGTAAAATTTAAGTTTTAATTAAGTAATTCTAAGGCGGTCGGTATGTAATTATATTAACTTAGGTGGGTCAATCTAACTTAGGCTTATTTAAGATGTTCACTTAATCTATTCGGTAGGGATTACCAGTTTAAATACCCTCAACTCACACTCTCGTGGTCTTATATCAGATCTTATCCCTAAAGCCCTATGCCTGCTCTCGCTAGCCCATAAGTGTTTAGAGGTAATTTTTGGAAACTAAGTAATTCTAATTTATCTTAAAGCGCTCTCGCTGTGTTTAATTTAAATGCCTAACTTTAGCTATCTGGTTAAAATCTCACACTCTCGTGGTCTTGACCTAACCTAATACTCTTTTCTTACTCTCGTAACAAAAAGGTCTTTTTACTTAAAAAGTGTCAGCCAGAATGTTAAGTGATTAATTATTTTTAGCCTACGGTTATATTTTACCGGTTAAGTTTGTTCTAACTACATACCGCCCTAAGGTGTTTAGCTACTCATTTTTGTTGAACCAGACAGAGGCAGAGAAACAGTAAACAAAATATTCATGGCAGAAAAATAAATAAATAACATAATATTAAATTGCAAATAATAAAAACCTGGTTAACAATAAAATGGCAGACTCCTTCTTCCACAGACCGGAAAGCTCGGAGTAATTGGCGGAAATCGAAAATAAAGCAAAAATCTGAAGGTTTAGAAACAAGTAATTTTTATAACAATTTCCTGATGTTGGAAATTGTTATAGGTTGGGTTTGGATACAATAGAAATAGAATACTGAAAATAATGCTGAAATAAAAGGGTTGTAAAATAATTCGGCAGAGCTTCCGCAGGAAATTGATAGAAAAAATGCTCTGTACATTCTTCATGAACTTGATGCTATTTATAGAACTTCAATTGGGCTGGATTTTTGGACTTCAATTGGAATGGGCCTTGCTATTTTTGTGGAGAAAATGTAGGTAGTGGCAAAAATTTAGGAAACCACTTCTTCCACGTACTGCCTTCACGTTGCCTTGGTCAAAAACCTAGATTATACGTTGTCACGGTCGTGACACTTCTCTCACGGTCGTGAGGCCTCATTTTGGGGTGTCACGGTCGTGACACCCTTGTGACGGTCGTGACTGCTGCAAAATATGCAGTTTTGCAGGAAGCTTCATTTCTTCATCTTTTTATGACCGATTTTGTTCCTTTTTCTCTTGATTCATGATTTAGCTCCACATAATGGTGTACCTGCAAAACGGTAAGAAAAACTCGAGAAATCGAGTGTTAAAACGGTAATTATTCGATAAAACGCCAATGAAAACTAGCAATATAATCGATACGTTTTCTCGTTATCAAACTTCCCCAAACTTAAACCTTTGCTTGTCCTCAAGCAAATAGTCGGTTGAAAATCGGCGGACAAGATGTTATTCACGCATACTCCTAACAAATCAAACGAGGGATCGTTTTTGTCGGATGATCCGATACTTTGATAGAACATTACCGATACACTAATGACACAAGCAACAAGCTATGTCGTCGACTTCCCGTTAAATGAGCCAATCGGCAATTACTTTACGATTTCACCTAAAGTTTTTCGATCTTATTTCGCCCGGTTTCATTCTAGCGCAATCACATTAAGCCCTTTGCCTTAGCACGCACGTAGTGGAGTAGCCGGTTAGCGACTTTGATCCTTTTTAAGCACGGGGTCTGGTACACGAGTGTGGTAACCCTACATTTTGTATCCGAATTGGAGGTTGTGGGGGATCGAGCCGTAGCACGCCCTACCGAGTTCAGAACCAGTACCTCTGAACCAACCCGCAATGGACTCCTTCTCATATTTCTCGTTTCTTATATGCGACCGTGTACTTTGGTGCAATTTCTTTTCATTTTGCTTCGAGATATGAAGGATCATTATTGATTAGGCATCAAACGCTTATATTCATCGGCTCCCCACGTGGTTTGTGTTCAGACGGTGCTGACTGCTAATATAAACTACTCGGGGTTACTTTCGAACTGAAACTAGAAGTGTACTCGTAATGGTAATCGGAGATGGAATCGCTTAAGTAGGAAGTCAAAGTTGTCAAGATTGTATTGGTCTTGTTTAATCGTTCTCGGTTTCCTATTTACGATTTCGTAGGTAAGTCGGGTAATGCGAATAATTAAAATTTTTCGGTTATGGCTAAGTAAGCGGGTGTCGCTCCCGACAAATGAAAATGGATCAAATGAAGGTACAGACGCGAACGGTCGGCGAAGGGAACAGTGAGAACACACAGCCGTGAACTCACTGGAGAATGAATAGAGTCGCCAGCTAGGCATTTTTATCCCGGAGGAAAGGCAATGCTGCATAGACCTGGAAAGACACGGATAAGACGGTTTGCGAACCAGAGAGACTGAGAAAGGGGGTTGGTTACAACCTGGGAAGGTATTAGCACCCAGATTGTCCGCCGTACTCGACGGGATCCACGCTTGAAAGATTTGTGTTATAAAGGGGTAGTGTCAGTGCTATTTGTGCATAAAAGAGCTGGAAAAGAATGTACAGGTGTCAGTGTAAGAAGTGTGAAGTGTGATATATACAGTGTCAGTGTAGGAACAAAGATGAGATGCTCATGATAATGAGGCTAAAGAATAAAGCTGGAAAGAGGGGGATATACAGAGACTTTTGTTCGATAACTGTTAAGTTATGCCTACGTATCCTCTCGTGCAATGAGGAAGTCAGAACACCGTAGTTCGACCCAAAGAGACTGAAAGATGAATTGACTTGTGAACTGCTCGCTTGTCAATGCTCAAGTGTATGATCTGTCTGGCACAGATGCAAACTGTCTTGCATTAGACGGAAGAAGCAAGTTCTCGGTTGTGAGTGAGGATGATGAGAAAAGAATCCCGGAGGAGACGATTATTGTTTGTTTTTGAGTTTTCAGTCTTTTATTTCTTTTTGGAGTTTGTCATAAGATAATGAGCTTAAACCTAAATCAATGGATTTGGTAAACTCATCACATCATCCCTCTGATTAGGGGTAATGAGAATTACCTTAAGTGTGAAGTCAGATTCTCACACTTAATCACCTTTGATGCAGGGTTAAGATCATTAACCTACTTGTGATTAATTAGATGTTTTTGTGATTTTTGTTTAGTGTTAAGTAATGAGGTTAAGCCATAATCAGGGATTTAACAGGCTCATTACACTATCCTAAAAGAAGGATAATAGATGAGGGTGTTTAAGCTGAGGAAGGATCCTCAGCTTAATCCATGATTAGGGATTAAACCCATGACAGAACAATCCCTTGATTAAGTGGATTTTATTAATGATATGATGATGAAGTGTTTTTTATGATTTGTAAGACAACTTGAGGGGGACTTGTCCATTAACTTTAGGGTTAGTCCTTCTTAACCAACTAAGGAAGAATTAGAACCCTAATGCAAGGCCCAAGTTACAAGTGTAATGTCTTGATGATTATTAGATGGATTAATTAAGAGAGTTCAACACCTTAAGGGTCCAAGACTTAGGATTAAAGTTATACACTCCATCCTAAAAGAAGGATGCAGGCATGATCTTAATCACAAAGTCTTAAAGCCTTGAGGGTTTAGTCCCTGATTATGAGGTGAGGGGAGAAGACTCAAAGAGAGACACAAAGGTAAAAACTATGGGGAGACTAATCAAAACCCTAATTCATTATCATGCTTGGTTGTCCCTAAGGTTTGTGAGGTTTGCAAGAAACAATCTTCAGATGAACCACCAGGAAGCAGATGAACAGGATCAAGAGAAGCAAAGTGACTTGCTTCATTCAAGAAGCCAAGTCACTTGAAGAAAGAAAGTGGGAGGAGGAAGAATGAGCAAGCTCAAACTCAAACACACATAAGAATGCAGCAAGGTATGCAAGAGAGATGAAAAGAAAAGTTATGAGAAGTGAAGGCAAATTCACCTCTCAAGTTTTACTTACCACCTGAAATGTTAGAAACAAATGCAATACAATGCTAAATGAGATGAAATGATATGATAAGCAAAAACCAGAAGCATGTTGATGATGATGATGATGCTATGGAGTGCTATGAACATGAGACAAGACAATGAGATGTTCATACAAAGTCATGGATGCAAATGATGCAAGTTAAGGAACATGAATAAACATGAAATGTTATGGAACATACAAGACAAATGACATGGCAAATATGCAATGCAATGATCAATGATGCTTTCTACATGTCTTAAGATGTCAAATGAATCATAAGAATGCACAAAGTGAAATGACAAGTCAAGTTATGCAAGGAAATGCAAGAAGGATGCAAATGAAAGCCCAAATTAGGGTTCATGGATCAAACATCAAACACAAACCAAAAACAGAAGCAAACCTTAACCTAAAAAATGGAAAATGGTACCCAAAGAAACCCTAGGCCTATAATGAACCACTGCCCAAAGGGGAACTCTCAACTCTCAACCAAACTCAAGTTATGAATTTTGCAGGTTATTAGGGCTTTTTAGGGTTTGTAACAAAAGAAATGCCAATCAATTAGAAAATGCAAGATCAAATCATGGCCTTTTTATCTTTGAAAGTACATGTCAAATGGAAAACAATGCAAAAAGAATCAATGTCTCAACCTTTACCAAAAGACAGAAATGAATTTTCAAACATATGATCAAAATAATGCACAAAATGTGATTTAAATCAATGAAAAATTCTTAAGATGCATCAAGATCAAAAAAGAAATTTGGTTTGAAGGTTGGACAATGTTTCTAAATGTCTTAGAACATTTCATGAATTTTTTTGTAATTTTTAAATACCTAAAAGTATTTTTAATTAATTAATTCTCATTAATCAATTAAAAATAATCTTTTAAATATTTAAAAATACTTTTTTAATGATAAAAATAAAATAAAAAATATTTTTGTGTCATAAAAATTAATGAAACCTTAAAGGAAAAGTTTCATAATTTTTATGATTTTTTAGCTATTTTAAATTAATTTTGCAAGTTAAATGAAATAAAAAGGATTAAAAATCAAATAAAACAGAAGTAATCAGATTGGATGGATGAGATTGGCCCTGGGTTTGAATCCATTGACTGCGCGCGCTAGTGGAGGGCCAGGATGCAATCTGATTAAATTATCCTAATTAATAATTAATTAAATAAATGAGGGAGATTAGGGCTAATGGAAAAGATCTGGGCCATCAAATTGGGAGGGAAGTCAATGGGTCAACGCACATCAACGGCCAGAATTCAAACTAACATAATTAATGACAATTAGGGCAAATCACTTTCAGGTGGCCGGAGAAGACTTCCGGTCGTCTTCTCCGGCCAGAAGGTCACCTGAAAAACCTCAAAACCTCCCAAAACGTAATATAAATGAAACCTAAGACATGGGAAATGATCCTAACATTCTCACGAACTAAACCCCTCTTCCAAAACAAATTTATCTAACCTAAATCATCTGAATCGAAGGAAAGAAAAACTAGGGTTCGTAAGCTTCAAACAGCAATTAAATTCTCAAAACACATCCATTTCAAAAACTAAAAGCATCAGCATGATCAGGAGAACATAAGGAACAAATTTGTAACTAAAAAAAAGATTTCTGGAAAAAATTATTTGGAGCTACCTGAGATTTGCAACCTCTGATTTAGGAACTTTCAGGCCCTTTCTTTAAGTGCAAGCTGCTCCTCTTGGCCTCCCAAAGATGTCTGGATGCTCAAATGGAGTTTAGATTTGCTGGATGATGAGTTTCGAAGAGAACTGCTTCAGTTCAGTCAACAATGGCAGTTGAGATTCTGGCACCTTCAGGCTATGAGAGATGGTTGCTTGTGATCTATGAAGTGTGTTGAGAAGTTTGGCAAAGTTTGTTTTGATGTTTGTGGGCTATGGTGAGAGTTGCAAGTGAAACTGCAAACTGAGGTGAGAGATGGCAGTGAAGTGTTTTGGTGGTTTCAAGCTCTGGTTCTTGATGCTTTGTGTTCTATGGATCAAGGTGAGATGAATGGAGGAAAAAGATTTTGTGTTTGCAGGCTGTGTAAATGAAATTCGAAGGAAGTTGCAAGTTGGGGTGTTTTTTGTGTAAGTTATGAATGGTATGTTTTCAGCCTTGGTTCTTGTTATGTTCAGCTTGTAAGTGGATACAATAAACAATTCTGATTGGTTGCTTGATGTGACATGGCCTGCTATGATAGGTGAGGCTACTTTTGCTAAAAATCCACTTTTGTGTAAGATAGGGCATGGCTCAAAGTTAAGCAAGTACAAGGCATGGCTGGTGCAGCAAAAGGTGATGGATAGGCCTAGCAAAACTCAGCAGCCAATGTCATAAGTTGGTGAAGTGGTCATGAGTGAAAATGCAAGTTGGCTAGCTTTATGGATTTCCATGAGAAAAGTCAAATTCCATGAACCAAACCATGAGCAAACTTGGTCCATTTCTGATTTTTGTGACTTAGAGGATGTTCACATGCTGGTTTGACATGAATTTGAGGCAGCAATCATGCATTGATTCAAGACTTAGCAAAATTTCCACTTGGTGCATAACTTGAAAAACAATGATTTTTGGCAACTTTGCATGGCCATAACTTTTGATCCATGAAGAGTTAGATCATGTTCTTGTACTTTTTGAAAAGGAAAAAATGAGATCTACAACTTTCATGACCAAAGTTTTTCCATTTGAAGCCTTTTTGGATCATGAATCAAGGCTTGAAAATTGACCTAAAATGGTGCATTCTTGAAAAGTCAACAAAACCCAAAAAGTCAACTTTTGCAAAAACCCTAAATTCTTGATTTCCATGAACTTCAAACTTCTTCCATGATCAAATAAAGATCATATACACTCAAAATGATGAAGACCACCCATTGGTTGGGTCATTGGGGGCCTCAGATGCCCTGATTTTACACTGACTTGTCTGAAAAGTCAACTCTTGATCAGATGACTTCCCCATGGAATTTCTTCATGAAAATTGATATGCATACTCCCTATACCATATAGAGATCAATGGAAACAAGAATGACCAAAAAATTTGGGGTTATGGCCTCTGAAACCAAAACCCTAATTTTCAGTCAACTGTGCAGTTCATCCTGGCTCTGCATCCACTCAAACCCTAGTTCTTGTGATCCCTCTGCAATTTTGACTTTGTGAGGATGTAACATGATATAAGAACACACATGGACCCCTTTGAGTTGATTAGTGGCCTTTGGAATGGCTCAAGATGCCCTGAGGTTGCTCAGATCAAAAACCCTAGGTGCAGATGCCTTAGAAACTATCCAGTGAAACCAAATGAGACATGAGATGATGTGATTGTGTTTATGCATATGAGATGATCACAAGTCATGTGTGAGTGGGTGAGGGCAAATTTGGGGTGTTTACAGCTGCCCCTATTCAAGCATGAGTTAGCTGTGCAGGATGTAAGCGACGGCTTAACAGGCAAACAAGATAACTTGTGGTTGAATACCAAAGACAGTCCAAAATTTGCACTCACTGGGGAGAAGAAAAGGGATATAGATTGTAAAAGAAAAATAAAGTATATTGTAAAGTGTGGACGACGGAGGACGACCGCCGAGCAGAGGACGACTGCTGGGTAAACGGGGACGGCCAACATGCTGGGGGAAGTGTGTAAAATAAAGCGATGACGGGGACGACCGACATGCTGGGGATAAAAGATAAAGCTAAGACGGGGACGGCCGACTAGCTGGGAAACTAAGATAATATGATGGGGACGGCCATCAAGATAAAGTAGTAACATTCTCTGGGGATTGGTGAAACATGACGGGGACGGCCATCAAGTTCATAAAGCAAGGTAGCCAACGATGGGGACGGCCATCGGGCTAAAAGGAAAGGAAAAGGGACCACGATGGGGACGGCCATCGGGTTAAAGAATAAATGAAATAAACAGATGATGGGGTACGGCCATCAAAGGTGAAGGACGATCACCTAGCAGGGGACGGCTGCTCTGTTGGGCATAAAAGAAAAATGATGGGGACGACCATCAAAGGTGGAGGACGACCACCTGGCAGGGTACGGCTGCCAAAATATCAACGATGGGGACGACCATCGGATAGAAAAGGTCAACGATGGGGACGGCCATCGGACGAGCAAGATGGAGGACGACCATCAAGAAGTGGAGGACGACCACTCAGCAGGGGACGGCTGCTCTCGAGGTTTATCATAACACAGGACGAGTGTTAGATAACCAAAATCAACAATGGGGACGGCCAATGGATAAAGTGATGAAGGACGATCATCAAAAGGTGGAGGACGACCACCTAGCAGGGGACGGCTGCTAAAATCAACGATGGGGACGGCCATCGGATGAGCATGATGGAGGACGACCATCAAGAAGTGGAGGACGACCACTTAGCAGGGGACGGCTGCTCTCAAAGTTTATCATAACACAGGACGAGTGTTAGATAAAGGGAAATTTGTTGGCGACCTACTGGGGAGATAGTAAACACGGACGAGCGTTTACATCCAAGAAACAAAAGGTATAAGTGTTTGGTATTGTGTATAGATTTAAAGATGCGGGCGAGCATCCTTAAGACTATGATACGGACGAGTATCATGTAGAAACAAACTGACACGTGCTCAGAGCTGATGATACGGACGAGTATCAACTGGTTAACAAGGAACACGGACGAGTGTTGCATCTGAAAGTATCCTTCTGGGGAATAGTAAACACAGACGAGCATCTATATTCACGAAGACATAAGTGTTTGACACGGTGTATGGATTAAAGATGCGGACGAGCATCCTTAAGACTATGATACGGACGAGTATCATGTAGGAGCAAACATTAGACGCAATGTTCTGAGATGATGGTACGGACGAGTACCAACTGGTTAACAAAGAACAAGGACTACTGTCGAATCTGCGGGGATATACATGGTGTATACAAGACACGGACGAGTATCTGTGTAAGTGTACCAGTGAGTAATAGGTATATATGAGTGTTTATCTGCTGGGGGGAGTGACACGGACGAGTGTCAGGAGGGAAAAGTGTAATATTAACAAGTATATGGGTTGCAAAAGTGTAAGCGACTGTGCTGGGGATATGACACGGACGGGTGTCAAGAAAGTGTACAAGTACAGGCGACCACGCTGGGGATATGACACGGACGAGTGTCAAAGATTGTGTGAGTGCAAAGAGGATGTCTTTGGCTTTCTGCTGGTGATTTGACACGGACGGGTGTCAGAAAGTATCTGTAATACTGGTGATCTTGATTTGTAAGGTGTATTCAGGCGACTTTACTGGGGAAAGATAGCACGGACGGGTGCCAAAAGGTGTATGTACTGGTGATTATGATTGTGGAGCAATTGCTTTTGCTGGGACTCTGATGGGGATTCTGAGGGAAAGTATTCTGTATAATGACAGATTGTCAATATTTACAAGTGTTCAATTCACAACATGACTTATGATTATGCTATGCGTTTGATTTTTTTGCCGTAATGCTCCGTATTAGACGGAATGCTACGCTCTGGGGGTGAATATGATGCGAATGCTATGATTATGCAAAGAGGCACCGATCCGGGATTCGGATCCCGTTGCCGCAAAGATCTCTGATCGATCTGCTGAGGAAGACATCCCAGCTGGGGATAAGACCATTGGTGGATCTAATGATGATATTTGCTTGGGGACATAGGTCATTGGTTGACATATCCTTATAACACGGGACCCAGCTGGGGTTTGTAGAAGCTTTCTGTACTCTGTTGTGATCTCTTCGCGCGTTGCATCTTCTGAAAAGAGGCTGGAGCTCTGTGGGGATGATTCCCTGATTTGTACTCAGCTGAGGGCGAGATGACAACTCGACTGGGGAGAGAGAGAGGCATCACTGAAAGATCTCCCTAGAAAATCTGTTACGGTGACTTCTTGACCCCGCCGGGGATAAGGGCATCTTCTGTGACACCTGCCCATTCTGATGGGGATAAGTAATAAGCGGCCAACTCAGCTGGGGAATTGTGAGAGGCAACTCAGCTGGGGGTAGAGCATTCCCGATGCTGTATGTTGATTTGGCAACTTGCTGGGGAAATGGGCACCTCCCAGGGCCAGGTGAGTTGATAATGATTTGCCAGTTTGCTGAGACGTAACTTGCATGCCCCAAGTTGCATTCTGGATACCTGCAATCCTGCAAAGATAAGGAAACGCACGAAAAGGTCCCGAGGTACCCCTTACTGGATTCCGTCATAGGAGACAAGTACTTTCGAGAGTAAGTATATTCCCTGTAAGCATGTGTTTTTATTTTTAGAGAAAGGCATCTGTACTTATGCAATTGTATTTTCAGAGATATCAGACAATTCTTTGCAAAACATAAATGTAAAAACGAAACATGACCGAAAATCTGATTTTATTAATCCATGTGCCCTGAATTGGCAAAGATACAGTCAAAGAAACATATCTCCTGAAATGAGGAGATTGTTACGAATTGAGAAATAAAGTGCTGGCGATGTTGACGACGCTTTGAGGAGCTTCCTTTTCTGCTATGACTCGTATGACAATGACGTTCTTCTCGTCTTGCTTTCTGGAGAGAGTTGATTCTGATTGAAGCTTGATCCTTTGAAACTTACCAAGTTGCAAGTGATACAGACAAATTCAGAATGCAGTTGTTCGCTTATTCCCTTATTTTGCATGGATCGCCCTTTCGGGTTTTCAATCCATCGGGATACCCATTTTTGCCTGAGCTGTCCAATGCGGCTTTTCAACTCAGCGGGTGTACATTTTTTGCTTATTTCCCTTATCTTTGCCCGAGTCTTTTATTCTGTTTTTGACTCGCCGGGATGCCCTATTTTTGCCTGGACTTACATTCTGTTTTTATGTCCAGCGGGTCATTTTATGCGAAGTATTTTTTAACTGCATCTGAATTCACAGGGGACGGGAAATCTTCACCATCCATGGTGCTGAGCATCAGTGCTCCACCAGAGAAGACTTTCTTCACAACAAATGGTCCTTCGTAATTGGGAGTCCACTTGCCCCTGTGGTCTGTATGAGGAGGGAGGATTCTTTTCAGCACAAGATCCCCTACTTGGTACTCCTGGTGCCTGACTTTCTGATCGAAGGCTCTCTTCATTCTCTTCTGATACAGCTGCCCGTGGCAGATTGCAGCCAATCTCTTCTCTTCGATCAGACTCAGTTGCTCGTATCGGGACCGTACCCATTCTGCTTCACTCAGTTTAACATCCATTAATACCCGTAACGAGGGTAATTCAACTTCAACAGGTAGGACTGCTTCCATACCATACACAAGTTGATACGGTGTTGCCCCAGTGGATGTCCTGATTGATGTGCGGTACCCATGCAAGGCAAACGGTAGCATTTCATGCCAATCTTTGTAGGTGACTACCATCTTCTGCACAATCTTCTTGATATTCTTGTTTGCTGCCTCATCAGCGCCATTCATCTTTGGCCTGTAAGGAGAAGAATTGTGATGTTGGATCTTGAAGTCCCGGCACAGCTCTGCCATCATTTTGTTGTTGAGATTGGAACCATTATCAGTAATGATTCGCTCGGGCACTCCATACCGACAGATGATATCTCTTTTCAGAAATCTGGCTACCACTTGCCTTGTGACATTTGCATATGAGGCTGCTTCAACCCACTTTGTAAAATAATCGATGGCGACCAGGATGAATTTGTGGCCGTTCGAAGCAGTTGGCTCAATTTTGCCAATCATGTCAATGCCCCACATAGCAAAGGGCCATGGTGAAGACATTATGTTCAGGGGATTGGGAGGCACATGCACCTTGTCTGCATAAATCTGGCATTTATGGCATTTCCTGGCGTAAGCACAACAGTCTGCATCCATTGTGATCCAGTAATAGCCTGATCTTAACAACTTCTTAGCCATGGCATGCCCTCCTGCATGGGTACCAAAGGATCCTTCGTGCACTTCATGCATCAACAAATCTGCTTCTGTCTTGTCAACACACCTGAGGAGTACCATATCAAAGTTCCTCTTGTATAAAGATCCATCAGTGTTCAGAAAGAAACTTCCAGCAAGCCTTCTTAAAGTCTTTTTATCATTGGAAGATGCCCCAGGTGGGTATGTTTGATCCTCCAAGAAGCACTTGATGTCATGGAACCAAGGCTTATCATCTTTAGCAATATCTGCTGCAAATACATATGCTGGTCTATCAAGTCTCGATACTGAAATCTGAGGTACAAAGTTAGCAGCTTGAACTTTGATCATGGATGAAATGGTAGCAAGAGCATCCGCAAACTGATTCTCGTCCCGAGGGATATACTCAAGCTTGACTGTTGTGAAGAAAGTCAATAACCTTCTTGTATAATCCCTGTAAGGTATTAGATGATCTTGGTGGGTGTACCATTTTCCGTTGGTCTGATTGACTACCAAAGCTGAATCCCCGAATACGGTCAATGTCTTGATCCTGAGGTCAATGGCTTCCTCAAGACCCATAATGCAAGCTTCGTATTCAGCTTCGTTGTTAGTGCAGTTGAAAGTGAGCTTTGCCGAGAAAGGCATGTGAACCCCTTTAGGTGTAATGAGTACTGCACCAACACCACGGCCATTCATATTAACAGCCCCGTCGAACATCATAGTCCATTCTTCTTCTGGGTCAGGCCCTTCAGTGTGAATAGGCTCTTCATGATCTTTTGCTTTAATGAACATGATGTCTTCATCAGGGAAGTCAAATCTCATAGGCTGGTAGTCATCAATGGGTTGCTCAGCAAGATATTCAGATAGTACACTGCCCTTGATGGCTTTCTGAGATGTGTACTGTATGTCGTATTCTGTGAGAATCATCTGCCATCTTGCAACCCGTCCGGTAAGAGCTGGCTTCTCGAAAATGTACTTAACTGGATCCGTTTTTGAGATCAATAGAGTAGTATGGGTCAACATATACTGTCTCAGTCGGCGAGCAGCCCACGCTAAAGCACAGCAAGTTTTCTCGAGCAGTGAATAACGCTGTTCACAGTCGGTAAACTTTTTGCTTAGGTAGTATATCGCATACTCTTTTCGACCAGACTCGTCATGCTGACCTAGTACACACCCCATCGATTCTTCTAATACTGTCAAGTACATAATCAGAGGTCTTCCTTCAACTGGAGGCATAAGGATTGGAGGTTCTTGCAAATACTCCTTGATCTTGTCAAAAGCTTTCTGGCAGTCTTCGTTCCACCTGACCGTTTGCTCCTTTCTTAACAGCTTGAATAAGGGTTCACAAGTTGCTGTAAGGTGAGATATGAACCGTGAAATGTAGTTCAATCGACCTAAGAACCCTCGAACTTCTTTCTCAGTTTTCGGTGCAGGCATTTCTTGAATAGCTTTGACTTTATCAGGGTCAACCTCAATCCCTTTCTCGCTTACAATAAAGCCCAGCAGCTTACCGGATCGCACCCCGAATGTGCATTTGTTGGGGTTCAGCTTCAATTGGTATTTCCTCAGACGCTTGAACAACTTGAGCAGATTTACCAGGTGATCTTCCTCTGTAAGGGACTTGGCGATCATATCATCCACATAGCATTCTATTTCCTTGTGGATCATATCATGGAATAATGTCACCATAGCCCGTTGATATGTTGCACCTGCATTCTTCAATCCGAATGGCATCACTTTGTAACAGAACGTGCCCCAAGGTGTAATGAATGTTGTCTTCTCCATGTCTTCAGGCGACATCTTGATCTGATTATATCCTGAAAATCCATCCATGAAGGAGAATACCGAGAACTGAGCCGTGTTATCCACCAATACGTCAATGTGAGGTAATGGGAAGTCATCTTTCGGGCTGGCTCTGTTCAGATCCCGGTAGTCAACACACATTCTTACTTTGCCATCCTTCTTAGGCACGGGTACTATGTTAGCAACCCACGGCGGATAGCTAGTCACAGCAAGGAACCCGGCGTCCCATTGCTTTTGTACCTCTTCCTTGATTTTCATAGCCATGTCTGGGCGAGTTCGGCGCAACTTCTGTTTGACTGGTGGGCATTCTTCCCTCAAAGGCAGCTTATGCACAACAATATCGGTATCCAACCCTGGCATATCTTGGTAGGACCAAGCAAACACATCAACATACTCTTGAAGCAGATCTATCAGCTGTCTCTTCACTGAGTCTTGCAGGCAGGCCCCGATTTTGACTTCTTTCACGTCTTCCTCTGTACCAAGATTAATCACTTCAATCTCCTCCTGATGAGGAGTAATAACTTTCTCCTCCTGTCTCAGCAACCTGGCTAGCTCTTCAGGAAGCTCATATTCTTCATCAACCCCTTCATCAGCTTGATTGATCGGATTGTCAAAGTCATACGATGTCATAGCTGTGCTGTTGTCGGTGCTGTCTGGAAGGCACTCTCTGCAAGGGTTAAGTCGGTTCATTTTAGTGATTGATTTTAATCTTGCTTTAGAAAAAAAGTGAAATGAAGTTATCATTTTGAAAACACCGCCATTTATTTTTGTACAAAAAGAAAAAATGGAAAAACAGTGAGCAGAAAAGAAAAAGACTCGTTTGCAAAAAGATTGTCTGATATTTCATTAATTTAATCTTGTTTGCACAAAAGTACAGATGGCCCTGATTACAAAATGAGTCTTGTCATCTTGGGCAAGATGCAAGACTTTGATGCATGCTATAAAAGATACAGGAAATAATAATTACTCTGCTCGAGTAACACTTATAATTCCCTGGGAAGACCAGTTCGAGACACTGCTCCCCGGGACCTTTGGACGAATCCAATTCTCCAGGTTGCGCTCCTCTTCCAGCTCGTCTTCCAGACAGTTGATAGCATCGGGGGTTAGCATTCCCCCGCTGACAAATCCTGGCTCTGCAGCAGCCTTTGCTTGACGTTGAGTTGGTTTGTAACCCAACCCAAATTTGTCCTTCTTCTCCTCCACAGCTAAGACCTTGCCCCAGCCTTGGGCAGTTCCTTCTTCAACAACCTTCCGGGCTTGCTGATAAGACGACATCGGGGTACCAGATACAGCAGATGCTTCATTCACATTCAACGCTTCAAACCCCTGGCTCATTGTTTCATGGATCTCTCCATCCATTTCAATGTACTTGTAGGTTGCCAGGTGGCTGACAAAAATGTCCTCTTCCCCACAGATTGTGACAACTTGACCTTCCCACTCAAATTTTAACTTTTGGTGAAGGGTGGACGTTATAGCGCCAGCGGCGTGAATCCAGGGTCTACCCAACAAGCAGCTGTAGGCGGGCTGAATGTCCATCACATAAAAGATAGTTTTAAAGGTCTGCGGGCCAATTGTCACGGGCAGCTCAATCTCTCCCAGAACCGATCTCTTCGAGCCATCAAAAGCTCTAACCACCAGGTTGCTGGGTCTCAATGCCAGTCCATCATATTCAAGCTTCACCAGAGCCTTCTTTGGTAAGACATTCAGGGATGATCCTGTGTCCACCAGCACATGTGAAAGGACAGCTCCTTTGCATTCCATGGTTATGTGCAAGGCTTTGTTGTGATTGCGGCCATCCACTGTCAGGTCAGAATTGGTAAACCCTAGCCCATTGCCAGCAGTAACATTTCCAACCACGGTTTCCAGTTGGTTGACAGTAATCTCCTCAGGCACGTAAGCTGCGTGCAGGACTTTCAGTAGTGCATTCCGATGGGCTTCGGAGCACATAAGCAGTGAGAGGATGGAGATTTTGGATGGCGTCTGGTGAAGTTGATCCACAATTTTGTAGTCACTCTTTTTGATGATCCGCATAAACTCATCAACTTCCTGATCGAATGGAGTCTTCAGGGCTTCTTTGGCAGCTGGATCTTCCTGTACCGGGCTCTTTCCTTTTGCCTTGGCAGCAGCCTCTGCTTCGGCAGTAGGTCTTTGAACTTGTGAAGCAAAGAGACGTCCGCTTCGGGTGAAGCCTCCGCCTCCGCCCACATTATCAATTTGTGGTGCAGGTGTTGATGTTTCAAGAGTGATTCTCTTTCCCTCGCAATACAAGTCAGAGCCATAGTGCCAAGGGATGGCCCTATTGCTTTCATATGGTACAGGTCCAGGTACCGTGACGGTGACTGGACTGATTGCTGCTGCTGAGGGGACTGTTATTGTCTGCGGATCATAAAAGATTGTAACTGGTGCTCTAGTGGGAGCAGCACCTTCTGAATGATAAGCGGAATTGTTTTCTAGATCGTAGAATATGGTAACAGTGGAGACATCTTCGTGATTGTTCGCTGGTGTTGTAGAAGGTTCTGTTGGAAGAACTGTTGTTGTTGTTGATGGGGAGTCGAAGTGGACTGAAGCTGAAGTTGTAGCAGGAGAAACTGTTGAAAACTGATCATTGGGTAGAACAGATGAGGTACTTGCTGATGTTGCTGATGAATTGTTGGGAACAATTGTTGCTGTATTTGTAGGAGGATCTGAAACCATTGCTGATGAAGTCGTCGGGTTTGCCGGGAATGATGTAGTGATCTGCAGTAAGCCACTCTGAATAAGGCTGTCAATGCCATTCCTCAAGTCTTCACACCCATTCCAAGAAATATTGCAGTATGGGCACCCTAGTTCACACCCCGGAAATATATTGCTTTCACGGAGTTGAGCTTTGATTTCCACCAATGGTGTCCTGATCTGATCCACACTGGTTATGAAATAAGACGGTGTGTCTTCTTCGATTGCGTTAATTCGAGGACCACCATGGTTTGGCATTGGGTTTTTGTTGACATTGGGCGGAGGTGCAAAATTCAGAGCCTTGGAGTCTACCAAGTCTTGTACCTTCATATGCAGAGCCCTGCATTTTTCTGTACTGTGACCAGGTGCGTTCGAATGAAAAGCACACCTAGCGTTGGAGTCATAGTTTCTTGGTAGACTGTTGGGGTCCGGAGGTGCCAACGTTCTTAGCTCAACCAGGTTGAGCTTCAGAAGTTGTGGCAGCAAGGCAGCATATGGCATGGGGATCGGGTCGATCACTCGGTTAGCTTGAGATGGCCTTTGTTGAAATGGCCTATGTTGATTGTTGTTGTTATTGTTGTTGTTGTAGTTGTTTCTTGGAGGATATTGATTCTGATGATACTGAGGTTGTTGTTGGAAGTTTTGTTGCGGAGGTTGGTAGACTGGCTGAGGATGAGCTGGAGCAGGAATGGTGACTGCTGCTATTGTTCTTGGAACATATTGGGGCCTACCCCTGTTGGTGTGAATGGCATTGGTCTCGCCAGTTCTTCTCGGGCCTGCAAAAGGCTTTCTTGTACTGCTGGACGAGCTAGCACCATTATCAGATATCTTACCCATCTTTAACAGGCTTTCAATTCTCTCCCCAGCTATAACAACATCTGCGAAGCTAGTGGACGAGAAAGCAGCCAACCTGTCAATATACGTTCCTTGGAGAGTGTTCATAAACATGTCTGCCATTTCTCTCTCAGACATTGGTGGTTGAACGGCAGCAGCGAGCTGTCTCCATCTTTGAGCATATTCTCTGAAGCTCTCTCTTGATGACTGTGACATTCCCATTAGGAGGGTCCTGTTGGGTGCCATATCTAGATTGTATTGATACTGTCGGATGAAGGCCTCTGCCAGGTCCTTCCAGCATCTCACAGTTGCCCTTGTCAAATGGGAATACCATTCCCTTGATGCTCCAGTCAAGCTATCTTCGAAGTAGAACATCCACAATTTCTCGTCCATGGTGTAAGCTTTTAATCTTCCGAGAAAAGATTGCAGATGGGTTCGAGGACAAGAAGTCCCATTATACTTTTCAAAACATGGAGGCTTGAACTTGTGGGGAATCCTAACCCCGTCTACTAAGCCCATATCCATCACGTCAAAACCCAAAGAATTTTGAGATTCTAAGGATCTTAACTTCTCAGCTATTTCATCCAACCGCCTGTCATAGGCCTCTTCTCCAGCGCCCATTACTGTATACTGGTCCTCCTGAGGATCTTCTTGAAGTACTCTGGCTGCAGTAGCTGTTCCTTGAACGTTGGCAGGGATATTAACCTCAGGATGTAGATGTGGACCAAATATAGGGGGGTTAACATGTGGTTGCACCCTTTCATTGTTACTGGTGCCAGCAGTTCCCACATGGGGGTCATCTTGAGTTCTCCCCTCTACCAGAACCCTAAGCCTCTCCTGGCTTTGAGCTAAATTATTCATCACTTCCATGAACTGAGTTATTTGGGTTCTCATCTCCACCCTTTCATTAGCCATCTGGGTTCTGGCCTCATTGAGGTCTTGCTGCAACTGGTCCATCTGGATGCCCGGAAGGTTGTTTCTTGTAGGGTACCTGTGTGGCCTGTTGAGAGGGAATAGCCTGCGGCGAGCAATAATTCCTGAATGTCACAACAGAGGTTAGAAATAATAAAACAAAACCTGCAAAACAAACAAAAAGGGTTAGTATGCAATGCAGTATGCTTATTTGCTATCAAGGTATCCGGCTTGGTCTTCAGTTTTGACCCGTCCAGACCCTTGAAGATGATGCTGTTGAAGTTGCTTTTGAAGTGAACCCAGATGGAAACAAACACAAATATATTACAAAGGTAAAATAACACAAATTGTTCGTTTTTTACAACACTAGCCCTCTAAGGGGTCAAAAATACATCACCAAAAGCAAAAGTACATGGAGAAGGAACAACAACAAGCAAATAATCAGACTCCAAGGCCAAACTCATCCTCGCGAACTTCCTTAAGAAGTGCTTCGGTCACAGGATCAGCCGGATGTTCCGTAAGATTCCTGATGAGAAGGTTTCTTGTTGCAACAGCTGTAGTCAACTTCTTGTTCTGGCTTTGGTCTTTGGATTTCTTCACTCCAGCTTTGATTTTTAACTCTGAAATTTCCTCCTGGGCTGCAGCCAGGGCTTTTTCCATCTGCTCCATCTTGTCTTGAGCTCTCTTGTCTTCTAGAGTACGGGCCTCAGTGATCCGGACCCACCTGGCCTGACTCTCTTTCAAGTACAAGTCTGTCCTTGCTCTCTGAAACTGGGCTTCTTTACAAGCATTTTTCAGAATCTGCTCACCAGCTTTAGACTTGTTGATATAGTCTCCAGACTTCTCAATCTTGATCAAGTGTTCCACTCTCAGCTTCTCCAATCTTTCAATCTCCCTTATACCTTCACTCCTCTCCCTGAGGGTCTTCTGCAGGGCTTGGGATAGCTTCTCATTTCTTTCTTTCAAGCCTTCAAACTCTTCCAAACTGACAGTAGCAGGGGGTGGTGCTGATGATGACTCAGGCATGTCTTTGATGGTGAAGGGCAATCCTGAGATTTGGGCCCTAGCATAGGACCACTCATGATATTGGGCTGATGCCACATTATTGCACTTCCCCAGAATGGTGATTCCCTTGGTTTGAACATGATCCCAGGCCCAGGCAGCCTGCCTAACAACAGTCAAACTGATCTTGTTCTCACAGTAGAGGGTCACAACCAGGTCTTGTTCCCTAGGAGCATGAACCAGTGCATAGCCTAATTGCCTCTTGAACAGCAGGGGGTTGTAATTGATACTCCCTTAACTCCTACTAAAGGTACATTGGGAAAGTGCCCACAGCTTGTGATCATATCTCTGCCCTTGGTGCCTTGGGTGCACCATCTGATGTCTGCTGCAGTGAGAGTAGTGAGCCTCTTAGCCCAGTTGCTTTGCTGATGAGGATTCAGGAATGCATCTGTCCTGGGTAGATGCTTGAGAAGCCAAGCATGGAATAGTGGAGCACAACACCTCACTAGCTTACCCCTCTGTTTCTCATTCCTCTGATGTACTGAGTAATAGAGGTCACCCAACAAGGTTGGCACTGGGTTCTTCAGGATGAACAGGTGGATGGCATTCTTGCTGATGAATCTGGGCTCATCTGCAAACAACACAATTCCATATACACTCAAGGCCAACAATGCACAAACAGCTTTCCACTCCCCCAGGGAGGCCTTCAAACTAGCTTGAGAAATCAGGAAGTCCAGATGAAAACCAGGGATCCCAGCTTTAGAGGTCATATGCTGCTCAATCAAAGCAGGTTCCAGGTGCAAAGCTCTTGCTATCTCTCCATTGCTGGGAAAGACCATTTCAGGGTTAAAAGGAATTTCTCTCTTGATAGGCAAACCAACCAAAGATGCATATTCTTCTAAGAGAGGTCCCAACTGAAAGTCTTGAAAGGTGAAACACCTCAATGGGGGGTCATAGAACTGGATGCAGGTATGGATCAGGCTCCTCTGAGATGGGTCCATGTCTATAACCAAGTCAAGTATATCCCCATAATGCTCCCTGAACAGAGGTATGTGATCTGGGGTCATCAGGGTTTGGACCCTCCTGATGTCTGACAAGTCTGGTTGGAAGAAATGATAGGTGATATTGCTTTTCTTTGGAGCCATGATGCTGAAGACTGGGTAGAGTGCTGATGACAATGCTGAAGTAGAGAAAACCACTGACTGGCTGGTGCTGAAGCAGACAGCTAAACTGAAGCAGATGCTGGTGAAGATGGGTCAAAGCTGCAGATGGGGTCAAAACCAAAACCTGATGAAAATGGATACCCTGAAAAACAAATAAGCACATGTTAATATGATGCAATGAGTATGTATGCAAATGATATGCAAAGGGTTTGTGACTGAGCTGGATCTGATAAACTGCCTTGGTATAGATCCATGTGTGTTCAAGAATTCCGGATGGAGGTCTATAAATCCAGTAACCAAGGTGGGGGACTCAAATAAAGAGCCACATGTCCAGGGTTTTAGAATCACAAGAACTATCCAACATGGAGCATTCTTAACAAAGTCAAAGTAACAGGGTATTCTGAGGTCAAGGTACCTGCAAACCTGTAAACAGCCCAACCCCCTCACAGGTAGTGATCTAGAACAAGGATCCTCAGACTTGGATCAGTTATGAGAAGTGTAAACACTTCTAACCCGGAGGTACAGTGTTTACAATAACCATAACAATTCCTCCTCTAATTCACCTCAATTTCTGAAGGTCAATACTAAAAGGTCATCCAGACTTAGCAGGCTTCCCAGATAGCCCTAGCATTGCAGGAAATCTGCAACACAGAGTTCTCAAGAAGAAACCCATATCTGAACCGTGTTTCATATTCCCGCACCAGACCGAAATGGAATGGGAAAGAATATGATTCACTCTAGCCTAGGTGTCACTCAGGTCCCAGGTATAGGACCTTAACTCTCAATGAAATACCCACCCACCAAAACAAGAAACCAGATCCAGCCAGCAACAATGACAGTATGATATAAATAAGAGCAATAAAGAAAGCAGTAAAGTAACTGTACATAAAGCAATAAACAAAAATAAATACAAGCACAAATAAGCACATAACACCCCCAATAAACACAAATCAATCAAGCGCTAGGAGGAACCCACAAAAAGAACCAGAAGCCCTGGTTGCAGTATAAGGGTCCCCAGCAGAGTCGCCAAGCTGTCGCTCCCGACAAATGAAAATGGATCAAATGAAGGTACAGACGCGAACGGTCGGCGAAGGGAACAGTGAGAACACACAGCCGTGAACTCACTGGAGAATGAATAGAGTCGCCAGCTAGGCATTTTTATCCCGGAGGAAAGGCAATGCTGCATAGACCTGGAAAGACACGGATAAGACGGTTTGCGAACCAGAGAGACTGAGAAAGGGGGTTGGTTACAACCTGGGAAGGTATTAGCACCCAGATTGTCCGCCGTACTCGACGGGATCCACGCTTGAAAGATTTGTGTTATAAAGGGGTAGTGTCAGTGCTATTTGTGCATAAAAGAGCTGGAAAAGAATGTACAGGTGTCAGTGTAAGAAGTGTGAAGTGTGATATATACAGTGTCAGTGTAGGAACAAAGATGAGATGCTCATGATAATGAGGCTAAAGAATAAAGCTGGAAAGAGGGGGATATACAGAGACTTTTGTTCGATAACTGTTAAGTTATGCCTACGTATCCTCTCGTGCAATGAGGAAGTCAGAACACCGTAGTTCGACCCAAAGAGACTGAAAGATGAATTGACTTGTGAACTGCTCGCTTGTCAATGCTCAAGTGTATGATCTGTCTGGCACAGATGCAAACTGTCTTGCATTAGACGGAAGAAGCAAGTTCTCGGTTGTGAGTGAGGATGATGAGAAAAGAATCCCGGAGGAGACGATTATTGTTTGTTTTTGAGTTTTCAGTCTTTTATTTCTTTTTGGAGTTTGTCATAAGATAATGAGCTTAAACCTAAATCAATGGATTTGGTAAACTCATCACATCATCCCTCTGATTAGGGGTAATGAGAATTACCTTAAGTGTGAAGTCAGATTCTCACACTTAATCACCTTTGATGCAGGGTTAAGATCATTAACCTACTTGTGATTAATTAGATGTTTTTGTGATTTTTGTTTAGTGTTAAGTAATGAGGTTAAGCCATAATCAGGGATTTAACAGGCTCATTACACTATCCTAAAAGAAGGATAATAGATGAGGGTGTTTAAGCTGAGGAAGGATCCTCAGCTTAATCCATGATTAGGGATTAAACCCATGACAGAACAATCCCTTGATTAAGTGGATTTTATTAATGATATGATGATGAAGTGTTTTTTATGATTTGTAAGACAACTTGAGGGGGACTTGTCCATTAACTTTAGGGTTAGTCCTTCTTAACCAACTAAGGAAGAATTAGAACCCTAATGCAAGGCCCAAGTTACAAGTGTAATGTCTTGATGATTATTAGATGGATTAATTAAGAGAGTTCAACACCTTAAGGGTCCAAGACTTAGGATTAAAGTTATACACTCCATCCTAAAAGAAGGATGCAGGCATGATCTTAATCACAAAGTCTTAAAGCCTTGAGGGTTTAGTCCCTGATTATGAGGTGAGGGGAGAAGACTCAAAGAGAGACACAAAGGTAAAAACTATGGGGAGACTAATCAAAACCCTAATTCATTATCATGCTTGGTTGTCCCTAAGGTTTGTGAGGTTTGCAAGAAACAATCTTCAGATGAACCACCAGGAAGCAGATGAACAGGATCAAGAGAAGCAAAGTGACTTGCTTCATTCAAGAAGCCAAGTCACTTGAAGAAAGAAAGTGGGAGGAGGAAGAATGAGCAAGCTCAAACTCAAACACACATAAGAATGCAGCAAGGTATGCAAGAGAGATGAAAAGAAAAGTTATGAGAAGTGAAGGCAAATTCACCTCTCAAGTTTTACTTACCACCTGAAATGTTAGAAACAAATGCAATACAATGCTAAATGAGATGAAATGATATGATAAGCAAAAACCAGAAGCATGTTGATGATGATGATGATGCTATGGAGTGCTATGAACATGAGACAAGACAATGAGATGTTCATACAAAGTCATGGATGCAAATGATGCAAGTTAAGGAACATGAATAAACATGAAATGTTATGGAACATACAAGACAAATGACATGGCAAATATGCAATGCAATGATCAATGATGCTTTCTACATGTCTTAAGATGTCAAATGAATCATAAGAATGCACAAAGTGAAATGACAAGTCAAGTTATGCAAGGAAATGCAAGAAGGATGCAAATGAAAGCCCAAATTAGGGTTCATGGATCAAACATCAAACACAAACCAAAAACAGAAGCAAACCTTAACCTAAAAAATGGAAAATGGTACCCAAAGAAACCCTAGGCCTATAATGAACCACTGCCCAAAGGGGAACTCTCAACTCTCAACCAAACTCAAGTTATGAATTTTGCAGGTTATTAGGGCTTTTTAGGGTTTGTAACAAAAGAAATGCCAATCAATTAGAAAATGCAAGATCAAATCATGGCCTTTTTATCTTTGAAAGTACATGTCAAATGGAAAACAATGCAAAAAGAATCAATGTCTCAACCTTTACCAAAAGACAGAAATGAATTTTCAAACATATGATCAAAATAATGCACAAAATGTGATTTAAATCAATGAAAAATTCTTAAGATGCATCAAGATCAAAAAAGAAATTTGGTTTGAAGGTTGGACAATGTTTCTAAATGTCTTAGAACATTTCATGAATTTTTTTGTAATTTTTAAATACCTAAAAGTATTTTTAATTAATTAATTCTCATTAATCAATTAAAAATAATCTTTTAAATATTTAAAAATACTTTTTTAATGATAAAAATAAAATAAAAAATATTTTTGTGTCATAAAAATTAATGAAACCTTAAAGGAAAAGTTTCATAATTTTTATGATTTTTTAGCTATTTTAAATTAATTTTGCAAGTTAAATGAAATAAAAAGGATTAAAAATCAAATAAAACAGAAGTAATCAGATTGGATGGATGAGATTGGCCCTGGGTTTGAATCCATTGACTGCGCGCGCTAGTGGAGGGCCAGGATGCAATCTGATTAAATTATCCTAATTAATAATTAATTAAATAAATGAGGGAGATTAGGGCTAATGGAAAAGATCTGGGCCATCAAATTGGGAGGGAAGTCAATGGGTCAACGCACATCAACGGCCAGAATTCAAACTAACATAATTAATGACAATTAGGGCAAATCACTTTCAGGTGGCCGGAGAAGACTTCCGGTCGTCTTCTCCGGCCAGAAGGTCACCTGAAAAACCTCAAAACCTCCCAAAACGTAATATAAATGAAACCTAAGACATGGGAAATGATCCTAACATTCTCACGAACTAAACCCCTCTTCCAAAACAAATTTATCTAACCTAAATCATCTGAATCGAAGGAAAGAAAAACTAGGGTTCGTAAGCTTCAAACAGCAATTAAATTCTCAAAACACATCCATTTCAAAAACTAAAAGCATCAGCATGATCAGGAGAACATAAGGAACAAATTTGTAACTAAAAAAAAGATTTCTGGAAAAAATTATTTGGAGCTACCTGAGATTTGCAACCTCTGATTTAGGAACTTTCAGGCCCTTTCTTTAAGTGCAAGCTGCTCCTCTTGGCCTCCCAAAGATGTCTGGATGCTCAAATGGAGTTTAGATTTGCTGGATGATGAGTTTCGAAGAGAACTGCTTCAGTTCAGTCAACAATGGCAGTTGAGATTCTGGCACCTTCAGGCTATGAGAGATGGTTGCTTGTGATCTATGAAGTGTGTTGAGAAGTTTGGCAAAGTTTGTTTTGATGTTTGTGGGCTATGGTGAGAGTTGCAAGTGAAACTGCAAACTGAGGTGAGAGATGGCAGTGAAGTGTTTTGGTGGTTTCAAGCTCTGGTTCTTGATGCTTTGTGTTCTATGGATCAAGGTGAGATGAATGGAGGAAAAAGATTTTGTGTTTGCAGGCTGTGTAAATGAAATTCGAAGGAAGTTGCAAGTTGGGGTGTTTTTTGTGTAAGTTATGAATGGTATGTTTTCAGCCTTGGTTCTTGTTATGTTCAGCTTGTAAGTGGATACAATAAACAATTCTGATTGGTTGCTTGATGTGACATGGCCTGCTATGATAGGTGAGGCTACTTTTGCTAAAAATCCACTTTTGTGTAAGATAGGGCATGGCTCAAAGTTAAGCAAGTACAAGGCATGGCTGGTGCAGCAAAAGGTGATGGATAGGCCTAGCAAAACTCAGCAGCCAATGTCATAAGTTGGTGAAGTGGTCATGAGTGAAAATGCAAGTTGGCTAGCTTTATGGATTTCCATGAGAAAAGTCAAATTCCATGAACCAAACCATGAGCAAACTTGGTCCATTTCTGATTTTTGTGACTTAGAGGATGTTCACATGCTGGTTTGACATGAATTTGAGGCAGCAATCATGCATTGATTCAAGACTTAGCAAAATTTCCACTTGGTGCATAACTTGAAAAACAATGATTTTTGGCAACTTTGCATGGCCATAACTTTTGATCCATGAAGAGTTAGATCATGTTCCAGTACTTTTTGAAAAGGAAAAAATGAGATCTACAACTTTCATGACCAAAGTTTTTCCATTTGAAGCCTTTTTGGATCATGAATCAAGGCTTGAAAATTGACCTAAAATGGTGCATTCTTGAAAAGTCAACAAAACCCAAAAAGTCAACTTTTGCAAAAACCCTAAATTCTTGATTTCCATGAACTTCAAACTTCTTCCATGATCAAATAAAGATCATATACACTCAAAATGATGAAGACCACCCATTGGTTGGGTCATTGGGGGCCTCAGATGCCCTGATTTTACACTGACTTGTCTGAAAAGTCAACTCTTGATCAGATGACTTCCCCATGGAATTTCTTCATGAAAATTGATATGCATACTCCCTATACCATATAGAGATCAATGGAAACAAGAATGACCAAAAAATTTGGGGTTATGGCCTCTGAAACCAAAACCCTAATTTTCAGTCAACTGTGCAGTTCATCCTGGCTCTGCATCCACTCAAACCCTAGTTCTTGTGATCCCTCTGCAATTTTGACTTTGTGAGGATGTAACATGATATAAGAACACACATGGACCCCTTTGAGTTGATTAGTGGCCTTTGGAATGGCTCAAGATGCCCTGAGGTTGCTCAGATCAAAAACCCTAGGTGCAGATGCCTTAGAAACTATCCAGTGAAACCAAATGAGACATGAGATGATGTGATTGTGTTTATGCATATGAGATGATCACAAGTCATGTGTGAGTGGGTGAGGGCAAATTTGGGGTGTTTACAGCGGGAAAATTCGAAACTAAAGAAAATATCATAAAGATTTTTGCACGCTTCATTAACTTACTAAAGGGAAAATACAATGGGAATGAAAATACAACGAAATGGAAAAATACGGAAATGAAAGGTACCTCTCCCACACTATATCAGACATTGTCCTCAATGTTGTGATATAAATGCGGTTAAAGTACAGTACAAACGACAAAAACTAAAAACAAACATAGGAAAAAATAAAACTATGGCTACTGAGGACCGCGGGGTCGACTTCTGGTACGGGAGCGGCGTCTAGAAGGAGTCGCTTCAGGATCAGAACCGGTGCTGGTGGTCCCAGTGATGTCGATACGCAAGGCTTCTAACTCGCCAAAAATCGCGTCAAATCTCTCATTAGTAGCTGCCTGGTTCGCTGCAATAGTGCCGAGCAAAGCATCGTACTGCTCCTTATACCTACGCTCCAGTGCGGCATTCATCTGGTTTTGCTGATGAATCGCACGGAGGACGTCCTCAAGTGTAATGTCCTGTGCAGGAGGTTGTCGGGTAGATGTCTCTGGTATATCCTGGACAGGCTCACCTGCATCCATAGCGTCCTGCATCTCATCCGCAGGGAGATCTGCCTGATCATGGATAGGAGCGTGGTCAGCAGCATCAGGTAGAGCAAAGAGCCAGTTGGCTCGGCTGGATGGGTCGATGCGGTCGCGGGACGGCAGAGTGATATGGTGAAATATGGTGCCATAGACAACAGGGCTATACCTGCCATCCTCTCGCTGCGCAATCAGGTGAGCGGACCTGCAATAACTCTTGGTAAGGTATTCTGCGGCTAGATGAGGCTGATTAGCAATCGCGTCACCAAGCCCTAACTGAATGGCGAGGGTGGTGACGATGCCGCCTATGAAGAACGGGGTGGAGCCTCTGTGTGCAATGGCCTGGATGTGGTAAAGCATGAAAGGGGCAGCATTTATCGGCTCGTCATTAAGAGCACAATGCAAGAATAGAAGCTCCTTAGAGTTGAGCTTATGGTTGCTTTCTCGAGCGAAGATGGTGTTGCAAATGACTCGGTGGAAGTAGCGGATGGCCGGATTGTGAATGTGCGTAGCGTTTAGGCTTTGGAAGGCTGATGCACGGGTGTTGGTTAAATCGTGCCATAAAGTGAAAGCTTGTTCACTAAAGTTATCGGGCACGCGACGGTGGGCTTCAGTTCCGTGATGGAAGCCTAACAACTCGGTGATCCTGTCTTGCGAGAGGTTGAACTCTTGGCCATGCAATCTGAATTTTGCAAAACCGGTGAGCTGACTCAAAGAACCGGTGCCGGTGATGTAACTGAATGAACTTAAGAACTCCAGTGTCAGAAGTTCGAAGGTAGGCTGAGGTTGACTGCAAAGGTCCCAGAGCCCGACTTTTTGGAGCAGGGTCGTAACACTGGCTAGCATTCTGAGTTCCCTCAAACACACAGTGTCAATGTAACGCGTAGGTTGCACACCGCGGCTTTGGAATCGGAGAAATCGTTCTCTCTGAGTTTCTCCAGCATCACCTTCTCTAAAAGTGATAGAATCCATTGCATGCAAGAGCTTAGAGTGAAGAATGAAGATTTTTGAAGTTTTTGTGAAAAAATGATAAAATGAGAGAAAAAATTGATTCGGGATAAATGATGGAGAGTGAGAATGTAGTAGGTTATGATAATGGGTGGTTAATGAGATTAAAAATGGTAAATGGGGGGTTACGGAGGTTAAGAAGAAGATGGGTAGTTTTTTAGGAAGTTATGGAGAAGAAGAAGGAGAGGCACGAAGAGAAACAGTTCTGTTTCTCACGAATTCTGGTATAAGGGTCGTCACGGTCGTGACAGGGGTACGACGGTCGTGACACTCAAAAAGAGCGTGTCACGATCGTGAAGGGCAGTGACGACCGTGAGGCTTGCAAACTTGAAATAATTTCCAGAAAAACGCTTTCTCACTTGCTTCACATAATTTATATCAATGTATTTTCCTCACTAACTCTCATATTAATTTATAAACACCACATAGTATAAATGTTCAACACAGTACTTCAATAACTTGCAAGGCATGAGAGATTTGTATATATAATGAATAAATGCAAGCATAAGAGTGCATAGAATGAAAAATACATAAATTGCTAAAAATGGAGAAATTTTGGAATTAAAGATGCATTGCATAAAGTACTTGAAAATGAAATTACATAAATGGAAAAACGATAAGAAATTGTTGCGAAAAATAAATCTAACTAGAAACGAAAACAATGAGAAAATAAACTAAATCACTTATAACATTATCAAAAGCGTTTCTTCAAGTCTTCGATGGCGGAATTCAAGTGATAGAACTGTTCGCAGGTTATGTCAGTCAATCCTATAATATCCAATCGCATGCTTTTAATGTCTTCTTTAAATAAGTTAATGTCAGTTTGGTAGGCATTGAGAGTGTGCATGATGTTTTGTAAGTTGTTAGCATAATCTCCGTGATTCACTTCAGGGGTTTCACAAACTTCTTCAGTGTGGCCAATGTCATGGTAACCAGGAGGCGTCTCAGGGTCAGTTTCGACATCGGTCATTGTATCATCTTTTATTTTGTACGACTGAGGTGTTTCAGGAGGGGTGGATAATCAGGTGGGTTTAACTCATAAAGCCAGTTATCCTTATTATGAACACTTACTTTAGCATGGTTAGGCAAGGTAAACAGGGTTACTACCTCGTTCCGGATTAAGTACTCAAAAGGTGGATGTCCTAAATTCCTTATGATATGTCTATTGAAGCAGAAGTTAAGATCCATAGGACGGATGTTACCTAAACGGTTGCACCTGTGCAATTGGTACCTAAGTCCTAAAGCATCAGCAATCATGGTTACAAGACCTCCTACTAAGATAGGTAATTCAGGTTCTTCTTGGATACGGGTGAAGGTTTGCATCATGAAAGGCACACCATTAACAGGCTGTCCATTAGTAAAACATGACATAATAAATATTTCATCTTTAGAAACTCCGGTAATGTTTTCTTCTTTTCCAAAGAATGTGTGGGCTAGGAATTTATGGAAGTAACGGAGGGCAGGATTATGGATCTCATCATTATTCATGCCATTTGGTTCAGGGTGGTAGTTTCCGGTTAAAGTCCCCCAAAAGAAATCTAGCTCAATATCCATCAATTCTACCTGTGTGGTAGTAAAAGCAAATGGTCCACTAGGGAATCCTAACAAGTCAGCTAGTTCTTTATGGTTAAAATCATATTCTATTCCAAACAGGCGGAAACTAATAAATCCTTTCCTAAATCCAAAACCGCGCTCAGGTAGGTAAATTAAGGAGCTAAGGAACTCAAGAGTGAGCTCGCGGTAAGTCACAAACTTATGTTGGATCAATGCATTCTCCCATCCAAGTCGGTTAAACAAGTACATGATGCTATCATGTATACCTAAGGTTTCCATAGTCCGATCATCCGGGTACAGGGTCAAATCCATTTGCCTCTGTGATAACTCTTCAAATTTCATTCTTTGGTTCCTACCTCTAAATTTGGTTTCCATATGGTTAATTGGTTGGTTAGCCATGGTAAGTGCAAATATCGAGGAAACAAATCAGGAGAAGAAGGAAAGTGGAAAAGACTTTTAGAAAATCTGTAAAAAGTGATTTAAAATAAATATAAGAAAATGAAATGCATAATGTAATGGCAATAATAGTAATATAAAATAAACTATAAAATGACAAAACAATCAAACAAATAGTAAAACTATAAATAATAAAAATGATAAAGAGAATAATTTAAATAATTTGATAAGTAAATGGGTTGCCTCCCACTAAGCGCTGTTTTTATCGTCTAAAGCCTGACGTAATGCTTAAGTTTAGATTAATCAGGGGAATTAGTGGACAACTCTAAAAGCTTTAGATTATTCGCATAATCTTTATTTTCAACTTTATGATAATGTTTTAAACGTTGTCCGTTTACTATGAATGGTTCACTATTCCTACCCTTAATTTCTATTGCTCCACTCGGGAATACTTTAATTATTTCAAAGGGTCCTGACCATCTAGATTTTAATTTTCCAGGAAAGAGCCTAAGTCTTGAATTAAAGAGGAGTACAACATCTCCCACACTAAATTCTTTCCTAGATAGGCGTTTATCATGCCATCGCTTAGTTCTTTCTTTATATATCTTAGCATTCTCATAAGCATCTAACCTTAATTCTTCTAATTCATTAATGTCTAGGATTCGCTTTTCTCCTGCAGCATTATAGTTTATATTGAGAGTTCTAATCGCCCAATAAGCTTTGTGTTCTAGTTCTACTGGTAGGTGACAAGATTTTCCATAAACGAGTTTGAAAGGTGTAGTACCTATGGGTGTCTTGTAAGCGGTCCTATAAGCCCATAAAGCTTCATTAAGTTTAGATGACCAATCTTTCCGAGATATGGCGACAGTCTTTTCTAAGATTTGTTTAATTTCTCTGTTTGAGACTTCGACTTGTCCACTTGTTTGTGGATGATATGGTGTAGCCACACGGTGTCTTACTCCATACTTAGATAGTAATTTGTCAAATATTTTTGAGATGAAGTGCGAGCCACCGTCACTTATGACGAGTCTAGGCACACCAAATCTGGGAAAGATTATATTTTTGAAAAGCTTTATTACAACTCGCGTATCGTTTGTAGGAGAAGCTATAGCTTCAATCCATTTCGAAACATAATCAACTGCTACGAGTATGTAATTATTACCGAAAGATGATGGGAATGGTCCCATGAAATCTATTCCCCAGACGTCAAAGATTTCTACTTCTAATATTCCTTTTTGAGGCATTTCATCTCTTCTTGAAATATTGCCAGTGCGTTGACACCGATCGCAATTTATAACAACGATGTGGACATCCTTCCATAGATTAGGCCAGAATAAGCCGGCTTGCAAGATTTTTGCACAAGTTTTGGAAGTACTTGCATGTCCACCATAAGGAGATGAATGGCATTGAGCAATGACATCTTCTATTTCTTCTTCGGGAATACATCGGCGAAAGATTCCATCTGGTCCTCTTTTGAACAATAATGGTTCATCCCAATAGTAATGTTTCAGATTATGAAAGAATTTCTTTTTCTGCTGATAGGTTAGATCGGGTGGAAGAGCTCCTGCAGCTAGGTAGTTGACAATGTCAGCGTACCATGGCAGTCCTACAGTTGTCTGGATTGTTTCCACGGATTCTGGTTCATTTATATCTAACTGAGCTAGGTCGCTTCCTAATTGTGCTATCAGCTGTTCATACGGAAAATCATCGTTAATCGGCACTTGTTCTGGTTTAATACCTTCTATTCTAGATAAATGGTCCGCTACGACGTTCTCAGTACCTTTCTTATCTTTTATTTCTAGATCAAACTCTTGTAAAAGTAAAATCCATCTTAAGAGTCTTGGTTTAGCATCTTTCTTAGTTAATAGATATCGGATAGCAGCATGGTCTGTGTAAATGATTATTTTCGCTCCAACAAGGTAAGAACGGAATTTGTCAAGCGCAAAGACAACTGCTAACAATTCTTTTTCGGTAGTGGCGTAGTTCATCTGGGCAGAATCCAAGGTTCTACTGGCATAGTAGATCGCATGAAGTTTCTTTTCCTTTCTCTGGCCTAGAACTGCGCCTACAGCATAGTCACTCGCATCGCACATGATTTCAAAAGGTAATCTCCAGTCAGGGGGTTGCATGATTGGTGCGGTGATGAGGGCTGTTTTTAGAGTTTCGAATGCTTTAAGACAATCTTCGTTGAATATGAACTCAGCGTCTTTCATTAATAAACCAGTAAGAGGTTTAGTAATTTTCGAGAAATCTTTGATGAATCGTCGGTAAAAACCGGCGTGTCCTAAAAAGCTTCGTATTTCTCGAACGGTTTTAGGGGGTTGAAGATCTTTTATTACTTCAATCTTAGCTTTATCAACTTCAATTCCCTTGTCTGATATTACATGACCTAATACGATTCCTTCGTTGACCATAAAGTGACATTTCTCCCAGTTAAGCACAAGGTTTACTTTTACACATCTTTCTAATACCATTTCTAAGTTTGATAAACATCCTTCAAAACTTTGCCCACATACAGAGAAGTCGTCCATGAACACTTCCATGATGTTGTCTATAAAATCTGCGAAGATTGACATCATACATCTTTGAAAGGTTGCAGGAGCGTTGCATAATCCAAAGGGCATTCGTCTATAGGCGAACGTTCCATAAGGGCATGTGAATGTAGTTTTCTCTTGATCATCTGGATGGATAGGGATTTGGAAAAATCCTGAGTAACCGTCAAGATAACAGAAGTAGGAATGCTTGGCTAATCGTTCTAACATTTGATCTATAAAAGGTAGTGGGAAATGATCTTTTCGAGTGGCTTTGTTTAGTTTACGATAATCTATGCACACTCTATATCCCGTCACTACTCTTTGCGATATCGATTCGCCTTGAGCGTTTTTCACAACAGTGATACCTCCTTTCTTTGGCACTACATGTATTGGACTAACCCATTCGCTATCAGAGATTGGATATATTATTCCGGAATCTAATAATTTCTTAACTTCCTCTTTTACTACAGTGCTAAGGGTTGGGTTAATTCTTCTTTGAGATTCTCTGGAGGTTCTGCAATCTTCTTCTAGCAGAATACGATGCATACAAACTGAAGGACATATTCCTTTGAGATCAGATATGTTATATCCTAATGCAGTTGGATATTTCTTCAAAACATCTAAAAGTTTCTTTGTTTCTATAGTTCCTAAACTGGAATTTACTATAACTGGTCTTTTACATTCAATGTCTAAGAATTCGTACCTTAGGTTATGAGGTAAAGTTTTTAATCCTAATGTAGGTTTATCTTTACTTGGCATGGGATCCGGTGTAAGTGCTAAACTTTCGCTTAGACTATCGTCCTGATATGGTTTACGCCAATTATCATCTTCGAAAATCGGAGGGATTTGAATTTTCATTATTTCAGAATAAGTGGTCTCTTTTAGTTCCATTTCTCTTACACATTCGTCAATTACGTCCAATAGATAGCATGTATCCTCTATAGCTGGTGATTGTAAGAATTGTGTTAAAATAAATTCAACTTTCTCTTCACCCACTTCAAAGGTTAGCTTTCCTCTTTTTACGTCTATTATAGCTCCAGCAGTGGCTAAGAATGGTCTTCCTAGTATGATAGGTGTAGTGGAGTCCTCAGAGATGTCCATGATTATAAAATCAGTAGGGATATAGAATTGTCCTATACGTACTGGGACGTTTTCTAGTATGCCTACAGGATATTTAACAGAGCGATCGGCTAGTTGAACAGACATTTTAGTTGGTCTTAGGTCTCCCATGTCTAGCCTTTTGCATATTGTTAAGGGCATAACACTGATACTGGCTCCTAAATCGCATAGAGCTTTGTCAATGACGAATTTTCCTATTACACAGGGTATAGAGAAACTTCCTGGATCTTTTAGCTTAGGAGGCATTTTATTCTGAATTATAGCACTACACTCGGCAGTAAGTGTAACTGTTCCGTTATCCTCTATCTTTTTCTTATTGGATAAGATTTCTTTTAAAAACTTAGCATACGAGGGTATTTGAGTAATTGCTTCTGTAAACGGAACAGTAATATTCAACTGTTTCAGAAGTTCAACAAATTTCTTAAATTGACCCGTCGTCTTGGAATTTATTAATCTTTGAGGGTACGGAATTGGTGGTTTATAGGGTGGTGGAGGCACATAAGGTTGTTCTTTCTCCACTACCTCTTGATTGTCAGCTTCCTTTTCTTCTGGATCATTCACCACTTCAGTCGGTTTATCCGGTTGTTGGTACATGGCTGGATTGTCAAGTCTTGGATCGGTAGGTCCGTCAAGTTCCTTGCCACTTCTTAATATCACAGCGTTAGCATGTCCTTTCGGATTAGGTTGAGGTTGTCCAGGGAACACTCTAGCTGGTGCAGCAGTAGGTGCTTGTTGTTGAGCTACTTGTGAAATCTGGGTTTCTAGCATTTTGTTATGTGTAGCTAATGCATCTACTTTGCTCACTAATTGTTTAATCTGCTCATTAGTGTGAATGTTTTGGTTTAAGAAGTCCTTGTTTGTCTGAGATTGGTTAGCTATAAAGTTCTCCATCATCAACTCAAGGTTCGATTTTCTAGGGATACTAGGAGCAGTCTTTTGATATCCTGGTGATGTAGCTGGTGCTTGACCTGGCGCGTATAAAGCGTTGTTATTATTATAGGAGAAGTTCGGATGATTCTTCCAACCTGGGTTATATGTGTTTGAGTAAGGGTTTCCTTGAGCATAATTCACTTGATCCGTGGGAGTTCCTGTCAATAGTTGACAATCAGAAACTTCGTGTCCTGAAACTCCACATAACTCACAGTTAGGTGTTACTGCAGCCACGTTGGCTGTTGGTGTTATGGCCAAGTTGTCGATCTTTTGGCTTAATTGGTCAAACTTTGCATTGACTTGGTCCATACTACTTACTTCATACATACCTCCCTTTGTTGGTTTCTCAGTTGCGACTCTCTCGCTTCCCCAAAGGTAATGATTTTGAGCCATACTTTCGATAAGTGCATAGGCATCATTATATTCTTTGTCCATCAATGCACCGCCTGCGGCAGCGTCAATTGTCATTCTTGTATTGTACAAGAGTCCATTATAGAAGGTATGGATGACCATCCATTCTATTAATCCATGATGTGGACAAAGTCTCAATAGATCTTTATAGCGTTCCCAAGCTTCGAATAATGATTCACTTTCTCTTTGCTTAAATCCGTTGATCTGAGCTCTCAGCATAGCTGTCTTGCTAGGTGGAAAATATCTGTTCAAGAAAACTCTCTTAAGCTCCTCCCACGTAGTTACTGAGTTCGAAGGCAGTGATTGAAGCCAAGCTCTTGCTCTGTCTCGAAGCGAAAAAGGAAATAAACGTAATCTAATAGCTTCTTGGGTAACTCCATTGGCTTTTACGGTATCGGCATATTGCACAAAGATCGAAAGATGAAGATTCAGATCCTCGGTAGGATTTCCGGCGAATTGATTTTGTTGCACGGCTGATATCAATGAAGGTTTTAGTTCAAAATCGTTTCGGTTGATAGCCGGCGCTGCAATGCTTGAATGCGGTTCAGCTTGCGAAGGACTTGCGTAATACTTGAGTGGATGAGTTTGTTCTTCAGCCATCTCTGCGTCCTTTGATGTTACGAATGGTTTAGGCGGATCTGATTGAAGATCTGGAATACTGTAACTTTTTTCGTAATCGAATATACGTCTTCTTACGTGTAAGAAGCGTTCCGATTCAGGGATTAGAGGTTGCAAGTCTTCGCTTTTAGAGCGAGTACTTGGCATACACTCGGAAATTAAATTAAATTAAATAGTTGATTCCTTAGTCTAGACAATGCTACCTAAATGCACTAGTAACTAAATTAAGGAATCCCCGGCAACGGCGCCAAAAACTTGATGGGCTAAAGACGTGTCTACTTATGCGTCTAGCGGTATCTTACTGCAAGTGCACAGCCTATCGAAGTAATATTTAAGATTATCGATCCACAGGGATTCTATGGTTACCTAGTGCTAGATGAACTTTCTAGTTTAGCTAAGGCGAATGGTTGTCACGATTTTTTGTTGGTTTTTAAGACTATTAAAGGCGGAGTAAAATTTAAGTTTTAATTAAGTAATTCTAAGGCGGTCGGTATGTAATTATATTAACTTAGGTGGGTCAATCTAACCTAGGCTTATTTAAGATGTTCACTTAATCTATTCGGTAGGGATTACCAGTTTAAATACCCTCAACTCACACTCTCGTGGTCTTATATCAGATCTTATCCCTAAAGCCCTATGCCTGCTCTCGCTAGCCCATAAGTGTTTAGAGGTAATTTTTGGAAACTAAGTAATTCTAATTTATCTTAAAGCGCTCTCGCTGTGTTTAATTTAAATGCATAACTTTAGCTATCTGGTTAAAATCTCACACTCTCGTGGTCTTGACCTAACCTAATACTCTTTTCTTACTCTCGTAACAAAAAGGTCTTTTTACTTAAAAAGTGTCAGCCAGAATGTTAAGTGATTAATTATTTTTAGCCTACGGTTATATTTTACCGGTTAAGTTTGTTCTAACTACATACCGCCCTAAGGTGTTTAGCTACTCATTTTTGTTGAACCAGACAGAGGCAGAGAAACAGTAAACAAAATATTCATGGCAGAAAAATAAATAAATAACATAATATTAAATTGCAAATAATAAAAACCTGGTTAACAATAAAATGGCAGACTCCTTCTTCCACAGACCGGAAAGCTCGGAGTAATTGGCGGAAATCGAAAATAAAGCAAAAATCTGAAGGTTTAGAAACAAGTAATTTTTATAACAATTTCCTGATGTTGGAAATTGTTATAGGTTGGGTTTGGATACAATAGAAATAGAATACTGAAAATAATGCTGAAATAAAAGGGTTGTAAAATAATTCGGCAGAGCTTCCGCAGGAAATTGATAGAAAAAAATGCTCTGTACATTCTTCATGAACTTGATGCTATTTATAGAACTTCAATTGGGCTGGATTTTTGGACTTCAATTGGAATGGGCCTTGCTATTTTTGTGGAGAAAATGTAGGTAGTGGCAAAAATTTAGGAAACCACTTCTTCCACGTACCGCCTTCACGTTGCCTTGGTCAAAAACCTAGATTATACGTTGTCACGGTCGTGACACTTCTCTCACGGTCGTGAGGCCTCATTTTGGGGTGTCACGGTCGTGACACCCTTGTGACGGTCGTGACTGCTGCAAAATATGCAGTTTTGCAGGAAGCTTCATTTCTTCATCTTTTTATGACCGATTTTGTTCCTTTTTCTCTTGATTCATGATTTAGCTACACATAATGGTGTACCTGCAAAACGGTAAGAAAAACTCGAGAAATCGAGTGTTAAAACGGTAATTATTCGATAAAACGCCAATGAAAACTAGCAATATAATCGATACGTTTTCTCGTTATCAATAGGGGCAGCTGTAAACACCCCAAATTTTCCCTCACCCATTCACATCATGGCTTGTGATCATTTCATGAGCATAAACACAATCATATCACCTCATATCTCATTTTTGATTCACTGCATTGTTTCAAAGTCATCTGCACCTAGGGTTTGTGATCTGAACAATCCAAGGGCTTCTTGAGCCACTCCAAAGGTCCACAATCACTTCAAAGGGGTCCATGTGTGTTCTTATATCATATTGTATCCTCTCAAAGTCAAGGATGTCAAAGAATCACAAGGACTGGGATTGGTATGGAAGCAGAGCCAAGTTTGACTGCACAGATGACCTAAAATTAGGGTTTTGGTTTCAGAGGCCATAACTCCAATTTTTTTGGTCATTCTTGTTTCTATTGGTCTCTATATGGTATAGGGAGTATGCATATCAATTTTCATGAAGAAATTCCATGGGGAAGTCATCTGATCAAGAGTTGACTTTCTGGACTAGTCAGTGCAAAATCAGGGCATCTGAGGCCCCCATTGACCCAACCAAGGGTTGATCTTCATCATTTTGAGTGTATATGATCTTTATTTGATCATAGAAGAGGGTTGAAGTTCACTAAATTCAAGAATTTGAAGTTTTTGCAAAGTTGACTTTTTAGGGCATGGTTGACTTTTAAGGAATATGTCATTTTATGCCACTTTTCAAGCCTTACTTTTTGATCCAAAAATGCTTCAAATGGAAAAACTTTGGTCATGAAAGTTGTAGAATACATTTTTCCCTTTTCAAAAAGTACAAGAACATGATCTAATTCATTTTGGATCAAAAGTTATGGTGTGACAAAGTTGGCAAAAATCACTAATTTTCAAGATATGCACCAATTGGGAAATTTGCAAAATCATGTATCAAGGCCATTTGTGACTTCTAGTTCACATCAAACCAATGCACAAACATTCTATGTGGCCTAAAAATCAGATTTGAACCCAAAGATCACATGTTCATGGTTGGCAAAGTAAGAGATTTTCATGAAGTTTCAAAAGTTGATCAAGTTGCAAAACCACTCATCACACTTCACCAACTAGTTGTCTTGGCTGCTGAACCTTCCTAGCACCTCTCACTCACCATGCTGCGCCAGCCCCCATGCTTGTACTAGCCTAGAACCAAGCCCATGCTTTCCTTACACAAGAGTGGACTTTTTGCAAAAGTGAACATCCCAATCACAGCAGGCCAGGTCACATCATCTGACCAATTGGAGTTGTTTATACTATCCATTTGCTAGCCATTTCACAAGAGGAGCCAGCCTGAAACAAGCCCTAGCAACACATTCACAAACTCACTCCCTCAAGCATTTCTCTTCGAATCTCTCTGCACAAGCCACAAACATTCAAACAAGTTTCACTAATCATATCACCATGCTTCATTGAGCCAAAACCAGCAAGACTTAGGCCTGAACCAAACAAGAACACCATTTCTCCATTTTCACCCCAACCTGCACTTTCCTTCGAAACATCTTCCACAGGCCATAAACACTCAAACAAACTCCACAAACCTTCTCAAAACATCACCCTGAACACAAAGAACCCTTCATCTTTGCCTGAAACAGCCTGAATCACAAACACCATTCTCACCTGAGCTTGAACAGAACTTGTTCATTCTCCCCAACCAGCCAACTTAAACTCCTTCTAAGCATTCAAGCATCATCAGGGGATCAAGTGGAGGGGATAACATCAAGAGGGGAGGTCAGAAAGTTGCAGGATTGAAAGCTTCGAAACTCAGGTAGCTCAAGAACTTTTTTTCCAGAAATCATTTTTTAAGTTCTTAAGTTGTTGTTCATGCTTCCCTGATCATGTATATGTCCTTAGTTTCGAAAATGGTGGAGAGATGAGAGTGTAATCAGTCTCTGAAACTTTTTGCCCTAGATTTTGTTTGTTTCGATTCAGTTATTTCTGGAATGATAAACATGTTTTGATTGGGGGTTTTGGTTCGTGAGTGAGTGGGGATCATTCCTGTGTTTTTAGAATTCATTTTAGATGCGTATGGAGTGAGATTAGGTTTTGTGGTGAACGGAGAAGATGACCGGAACACTGTTCCGGTCATCTGAAAGTGATTAACGGCAGGATTAGGGCATAAGCATTAATTAGCCAGGTTTGAATGCTGGCCCTTGGATTTGGCGCCAGGTCAATGTGCGCGTGTTTTTGTTTGAATCTCCACCATCAGATTGCATGACTTTTCCATTTTTCAGCTTTTATTTCATTTAATTTTCATATTATTTCATTTGTTTTGCACAATTTATTAAAAATAGTAAAAATTGTTTAAAAATTATGAAACTTTTTCTTAAGAGTTTCATTAATTTTTAAGACACAAAAATATTTTTATTTTCATTTTTAGCATAAAAAAAGTATTTTTAAATATTTAAAAGTTTATTTTTAATTGATTAATGAAAATTAATTTGTTAAAAATACTTTTAGGTATTTAAAAATCACCAAAAAATTCATGAAATGCTCTAAGACATTTAGAAACATTGTCCAACCTTCAAACCAAATTTATTTTTTGATCTTGATGCATTTTGAGAATTTTTCATTGATTTAAAATCATTTTTATGCATTAATTTGATCCAAAGTTCAAAAAATCATTTCTGCCTATTCATGAAGAGTTGGACATTGATTCTTTTTGCATTGCATTGTGTTTAGCATGTAGTTTGTGAGATTAAATGGCCATGATTTGATCTTTCATTTTCCATTTGTTTGGTAATTTTATTGTTTAGGAACCCTAAAACCCTAGAAATCTTAAGGAAACCATAACTTGAATTTGGTTAAGAGTTGAGACCTCTCCTTTGGGCATTGATTTAGCATGGGATTAAGGGTCCTTTGTGTGGCATTTTCAATTTTTGTCTTAGGGTTTGCTTCTGATTTTGATGTATTGTTCATAAACCCTAATTTGGGCTTCCATATGCATCCATCTTGCATTCTCTTGCATAATATGACTTGCCATGACATTTCAAACATCCATTTGATTCATTTGACATCATAAGACATATTGAAAGCATGTTTGATCATTGCATCATGTGTTTGCCATGTTGTATGCCATGTGCACTTCATAACTTTTCATGTATGTCCATGGTTCCTAACTTGTTTTATTTGCATTCATGAACTTGTATGATCACTTCCATGTGTTGCCTAATGTTTGTAGCATCTCATAACATCATTAGCATCATGTAATTGCTTCTGGTTTTGTTTCTCATCATGTCATCTCATCCCATTTGGCATTGTATTGCATTTCTTTACTAACCTTTCAGGTGGTAAGTAACTTTGAGAAGTGGATTTGCCTTCACTTCTCACAACTTCTCTTCATCTCTCTCTCTTGCATCCATGCTGCATTTTGATATGTGCTTGAGTTATGAGCTTGCTCATTCCTCTTCTTCTTACTTTCTTTCTTCAAGTGACTTGACTTCTTGAATGAAGCAAGTTACTTTGCTTCTCTTGATCCTTTCATCTGCTTCCTGGTGGTTCCATTGAAGACTTCTCTTGAAAACCTCACAAACCTTAGGAGCAACCAAGCATGACAATGATTAGGGTTTTGATTAGTCTCCCCTCTTAGTTTTACCTTTGTGTCTCTTTTGAGTCTTCTCTTCCCATCTCATAATCAGGGACTAAACCCTAAAGGCTTTAAGGCTTTGTGATTAAGCTTATGCCTGCATCCTTCTCTTAGGATGGAGTGTATAACTTTAATCCTAAGTGTCAAACCCTTAATGTGTTTAAATCTCTTAATCAATTCACTTAATAAGTATCAAGACATCACACTTGTAACTTGGGCCTTGCATTAGGGTTCTAATTCTTCCTTAATTGGTTAAGAAGGACTAACCCTAGTGTTAATGGACAAGTCCCCCTCAAGTTGTCTTACAAATCATAAAATCCACTTCATCATCATACCATTAAAATAAAATCCACTTAATCAAAGGCTTGTTTTGTCATGAGTTTAATCCCTAATCATGGATTAAGTTGAGGTGCTTTCCTCAGCTTAAACATTCTCATCTATTATCCTTCTATTAGGATGGTGTAATGAGTCTGTTTAATCCCTGATTATGGCTTAACCTCATTACTTAACACTAAACAAAAACACCAAAAACATCTAAATAATCACAAGTAAGTTAATGATCTTAACCCTGCATCAAAGGTGATTAAGTGTGAGAATCTGACTTCACACTGAAAGTATTCTCATTACCCCTAATCAGAGGGAAGATGTGATGAGTTTACTAAATCCATTGGTTTAGACTTAAGCTCATTAACTTATGACAAACTCCAAAAAAAAGCAATAAAAGACTGAAAACACAAAAACAAACAATAATCGTCTCCTCCGGGATTCTTTTCTCACCTCATTCACTCACAAACGAGAACTTGCTTCTTCCGTCTAATGCAAGACAATTAGCATCTGTGCCAGACAGATCATACACTTGAGCATAGGCAAGCAAGCAGTTCACAAGTCAACTCATCTTTCAGTCTCTTTGGGTCGAACTACGGTGTTCTGACTTCCTCATTGCACGAGAGGATACGTAGGCATAACTTAACAGTTATCGAACAAAAGTCTCTGTATATTCCCCCTCTTTCCAGCTTTATTCTTTAAGCCTCATGATCTTGAGCATTTCATTCCTGTTCTCACACTGACACATCATTTATGCACTTCATTTCTTTTTACACTGACACCTGTATATTCTTTTCCAGCTACTTTATACACAAATTGCACTGACACTACCCCTTTAAAACACAAATCTTTTAAGCGTGGATCCCGTCGAGTACGACGGACAATCTGGGTGCTAATACCTTCCCAGGTTGTAACCAACCCCCTTTCTCAGTCTCTCTGGTTCGCAACCGTCTTATCCATCTCTTTTCTAGGTTTATGCAGCATTACCTTTCCTCCGGGATAAAAATGCCTAGCTGGCGACTCTATTCATCTCCAGTGAATTCACGGCTGTGTGTTCTCATTGTTCCTTTCGCCGACCGTTCGCGCTTGTACCGGGATGCAAATCTTTGGGAGCGACAGTAACTACATTCAGATACTTCCAGTATGGGACAATTCATCCTCAACCAAGGGGCAATGCTTTCTTTTCAAATCTAATACCTGGAGCGTATATGGTCCATCACAATTTGAAGACACGTTCCTCTCATTGTATTACCTTGATATTGGATTCTCAGCAGAAGCCATTGTGGAAATTAATTGTCTACGCCAGTAGTATCAGATGATGTCAGTATCATGTCTTCAGATCCAGCTATGAGGATTTCTGGGAAGGTATTCAGGAAAGTTAAGAATCTCAGGAGCTCTAAATCCAATTGGTTATACACTCTCAAAGTTGAAACGATTTTGTTTTCGAGTTCAGCTTTACTTTTACCTCTTTATTCAGGATTACTTTTCCTCTTTTACTAAAGCGAAAAACGTTTGTTGGTTATGTTTGAATGTATGTATGCTCTTGAATATGATTGATGTTTACCAGAAATGCATGGAAATGCAGTAATAGTATTTACTAAGGACGAACGAGGGAAGGAACTCAACGAAGCTTCGCCGGTTCATCCCCACCAGACAACTACAAGTCCCCTAGTAAGTCAAATCCATCTTCATAAATACTTCAAGTCACATCTCCCCTGGAATTTATATCCATCTCTTTTATCCTCAAACGGATAGTCGGGAATTTATTCTTTCAATAGGAGTACGACGAACGAAGACGGGAGATTATGGATACCTTACTATCGAAGGAAGACGGGAGGTTATGGATACCTTACTATCGAACGAAGACGGGAGGTTATGGATACCTTACTATCAAACGAAGCCGAGAGGTTATGGATACCAAACTATCGAAAGAAGACGGGAGGTTATGAATACTATGTTATCAAACAAGACGGGAACGAGTTCCTCATATTCTTCACTATATTATCAAACGAGACGGGAACGAGTTTCTCATATCCTTCAGCAACAAATCGGGATTTATTTTCCCTGGCCAGCAGTTGTTATATGAGGATATCCAGACGCTTCAAGCTGCATGATGCATACATGCATCATTTACATCATACCATAACATACATATCCATAAGTACATAATACATTTACTTAGGTGCATCATACTATGCATGCATACATAATGCATGAACTAATATTTCTCTTGCAGGATAGTTATATGCAGGTAAAACAATATCAACAACTTACAACGGGTCAGAAATGATCCATACACTACTCAAGATGTCCTCGAATAGCAGGCAAACGGTCCGTAAAAAGATCCATTCCCTGGTTCAAGACATCTTTCAGAAGAACAAATCCTGACGTTCTTTTGACCCTTAAGAGCAAATCCTGACGCTCTTTTGGCCCCTTGTTCAAGACTTTTTCAGAAGAACAAATCCTGACGTTCTTTTGACCCTTAAGAGCAAATCCTGACGCTCTTTTGGCCCCTTGTTCAAGACTTTTTCAGAAGAATAAATCCTGACGTTCTTTTGACCCTTAAGAGCAAATCCTGACGCTCTTTTGGCCCCTTGTTCAAGACTTTTTCAGAAGAACAAATTCTGACGTTCTTTTGACCCTTAAGAGCAAATCCTGACGCTCTTTTGGCCCCTTGTTCAAGACTTTTTTAGAAGAACAAATCATGACGTTCTTTTGACCCTTAAGAGCAAATCCTGGCGCTCTTTTGGCCCCTTGTTCAAGACTTTTTCAGAAGAACAAATCATGACGTTCTTTTGATCCTTAAGAGCAAATCCTGACGCTCTTTTGGCCCCTTGTTCAAGACTTTTTCAGAAGAACAAATCCTGACGTTCTTTTGACCCCTAAGGGTAAATCCTGACACTCTTTTGGCCCCTTGTTCAAGACTTTTTCAGAAGAACAAATCCTGACGTTCTTTTGACCCTTAAGAGCAAATCCTGACGCTCTTTTGGCCCCTTGTTCAAGACTTTTTCAGAAGAACAAATCCTGACGTTCTTTTGACCCTTAAGAGCAAATCCTGGCGCTCTTTTGGCCCCTTGTTCAAGACTTTTTCAGAAGAACAAATCCTGACGTTCTTTTGACCCTTAAGAGCAAATCCTGACGCTCTTTTGGCCCCTTGTTCAAGACTTTTTCAGAAGAACAAATCCTGACGTTCTTTTGACCCTTAAGAGCAAATCCTGACGCTCTTTTGGCCCCTTGTTCAAGACTTTTTCAGAAGAACAAATCCTGACGTTCTTTTGACCCTTAAGAGCAAATCCTGACGCTCTTTTGGCCCCTTGTTCAAGACTTTTTCAAAAGAACAAATCCTGACGTTCTTTTGACCCTTAAGAGCAAATCCTGACGCTCTTTTGGCCCCTTGTTCAAGACTTTTTCAAAAGAACAAATCCTGACGTTCTTTTGACCCTTAAGAGCAAATTCTGACGCTCTTTTGGCCCCTTGTTCAAGACTTTTTCAGAAGAACAAATCCTGACGTTCTTTTGACCCTTGAGAACAAATCCTGACGTTCTTTTGGCCCCTTGAATAGCAGGAAAACGGTCTATACAAAGATTCATTCCCTGGTTCAAGATATCTTTCAGAAGAACAAATCCTGACGTTCTTTTGGCCCTTGAATAGCAGACAAACGGTCTGTAAAAAGATCCATTCCCTGGTTCAAGATATTTTTCAGAGAAACTAATCCTGACGTTCTTTTGACCTTGGAGAGTAGGCAAACGGTCTGTACAAAGATCCGCTCCCTAATCCAAGATATTTCCAGAAGAGATAATCGCCACGAAGATTTATTTCTAATGGTCCATTCAGCAATTCAAATCATGTTGCATAAATGATTCAGAGATGGCTTATACAAAGACCTAGTACTGATATCCAGTATCAACATCAGAACATCACCACATCCAGATATTTTAGATGACATCTTTAAGCCCATCTCCAGTTCATCCTGATGGCATCTCTAAGCCCATCCCTAGTTCTTCCAAGTGGAATCTTCAAGGACACTCAAGAATAGACAACTAATCATCAGTATCACTTTATGTGCCGGCGAGTGTAAATTTTTGGGCTTTTGTGTTCAATCCCCTTCAACCTTCTAGGTCACGAATGGCACATATACCAATCTAACCCCTCAGGTTTCAGAAAATTAAACAGGGGCAGCTGTTGCACCCCAAAATTTGCCCTCACAAGACAAGACTTTATGTACTAAGAGGTTCACAGGACATCTCATGAGGTTCACAAGGTTCACAAAGTTTACAATCAGTCAGAAGATTTGACATTTCCCTCAGACAATGCATCATCCTAAGCAATACATCCTACACTAGGGTTTCGACTTTAATCAGGCTAAATGGACTTCCAAGACTTCAAGTGAGCTTCATAAAATCTTATATGTGTTTAAGAATCCCCATGACAAGTTTCAAGACTTTTCCCAAAGGTTTGCTCAGTCAGATGATCAGATAGGTTAAAATCAGTCAAAGGAGTTAAAAAGTCAAAATGAGGTCAACTGTGGTCAAACCAAAGTCAAAATTCATGATTTTTTGCCAACATCAAGTATATGAAGTAAAATTCATCATTTGATCAAGGGTTGATCATGATTCATCAAGGAGATTTCAGATCATCAAGAATCAGGAGTTTCTAAATTAGGGTTTTCATAGGAAAAGTCAACTGAACTTTGACCAGCCATAACTTTCATATGCTTCATCAAAAATTTTCCATCCAAAGCTCATTTTGAAGGAAATTGAATTCTTTACAACTTTGTGTGTCACAAGCCAATCCCAAAAATGCTTCATTTGGAAGGTATGAGCTAAGACATTATAGGTCATTTCAAAAGTCAACAAAAAGTCAACATCTTCCAAAGAGCATAACTTGATAATGGTAAAAGATATGGATATGAGACCAAAGAGGTTTGTTAGAGGACTCTTTAAGCTTTCCAAAATGTCCAAGAGCACCTTCATAGCCTTAAAATTGAGGGACTTATGTCTTTGCAAAGTTGGGAAAGTTTTGAGAGGTTTATGAAGCAAATGGGGTCTTAAAACCATAATTCACCAAATGGGCTTGCTTTTTTATGATCCAAACACTTACATGACATCATGCACGAATTAAAAATTATTTATTTATTTTTTTATTCATTTTATTTTATTTATTATGATTTTTTACATTAAAAATCATTTTAAATCAAAATAAAATATAAAAGTGTGAATATTTGATTTGATTTTGGTTCTAGAAGGTCTTAATGATTATTTAGAGATGATTGAAATCATATAAGATCATATCAATCAAAAATAGTAAGAAGATATCAATTTTTTTCTCAATATTTGATTTGATCTTTGTTCTAGAAATTCTTAAAGGCCATTTAGAGATGATTGAAATCATATAAGATCATATCAACCAAAAATAGTAAGAAGATATCAGTTTTTTTTCTCAATATTTGATTTGATCTTTGTTCTAGAAATTCTTAAAGGCCATTTAGAGATGATTGAAATCATATAAGATCATATCAACCAAAAATAGTAAGAAGATATCAATTTTTTTTTTAATATTTGAAAGCATATCTTTTTCAATCTCAAGTGATCCAAAAGTCCAAAGTAGGATATGATTTTTTGATCTAATTACACTCACTATATATACATGAAGAGATCACAACACAAAGGAAGGAATTTGGTTGCTTCCAAGAGTAAGAACAATACTTTAAATTTTCATAAAAAATTCATAATTCGGATTCTATTTTGCAGGCTATATCAAAGTGTTTTGAAGGTTGCAATCTCTTCCTTGATCATCCTTGATGCTATCCCAATGCATTACATCATCCAAAACTCATTAAAATGCATAAACCGATTTCATCTTTAGCTTGAAATTTGATTTTTCGATTTCAATGATACAAGCAATATAAATGAAATTTGATTGTATATTATTGTTCATGATGATGTTTGTAATGTTTCTGGATATTTTGATTTAATGTTTGATGCAGAAACAGCTAAGTGTCATTGCTAGAGCTTGGGTTCGAATCCCAACCCCAGGTAAGTTTTGTTTTTTCATTCAATTTCTCATTATTTTCTTTATTATTTTGTTTTATATTTAATATAAATTATATTTCTTATAAGAAAATATATTTAAATAATCATATGTAAATATATATATATATATATATATATATATATATATATATATATATATATATATATATATATTAACTTCGTATTTTTCTAAAAGGGATCTCTAATTTATTTTCTAAAAATTTTTAATCTTAGTTTTTTTTATTAAAATATGTATATATTATTATTATATATTTAATTTTGTAAATAGTTAAATTAATATTGTAATTTAAATTATAAACCCTAATTCTATTTTCTTTAAAATTCATAACCCTAATCTTTAAATATTAAAATTAATTAAACTTTTCTAATATCTAATTAAAATAATTAATAATATTTTCATTGTAAATAATTATTATATGGTTTATTATTATTATTCATATCATCTTATTTTCATCTCAAAAATTATTTAAAGTTGTTTATTTAAATCTAAAAATACTTAATTAAATTATATATATTTTTTGTATATTATTACTAATCTTTTCTTCTTATAATTATCACTAACCTTTTTTATTGTTTATACTTATCATTTTATTATATAATTATTATTTAAATTATTTTTATTATAATGTAACTGTAAAAGCCATGTAATAGTTGTAGCTCTTATTGTTTATTTATAAATATATTGCTATGGCTGGTAAAATATGGAGTGATAACATGTTTGCTTTAAAATTAACTTAAATCACTAATTATAAGATAAATATTTGAATTTGTACACGCACACACGTAAGTCGATCTTTGATCGCCATCTCACTTCTTAAGGGTTACCTCTCATGTTGCCTAAATAAAAGGTCAAGTAAGGTGTATAAAGCAAAGTCACTTCTCTCATTAACATCATCTTGTCCCTTTAAAGAATTATAAGATCAAGTCCCGTCATGGTTGCCTTCGTAAATGATCTTGTCCCTTTTCGAATAAAAGATGATAAGTCCCTTCGAATTGCTAAGTACACCTTACAATTGCCTACTCACAGATGTCCATTCACTTGTCCCTTCTTACATCCAAGGTAATGACTACCTATTCCTTAATAATAGGGATAGTTTTACCATTGAAAGAACATTCAAGAACATTAAAGATTTAATCATAGGGTAGGTTCCTCTTAAGTACTTGCTCACTTATTCAAAAATACTTCATTACACTTCACATTTTCAAACAATTTTCAAAACAAAGTCTATATATATCCGTACAAGGATCATTATAAATAACTTAAGAAATGTTTAATCACACACTACACTTCTCAAAACAGTTTAAAGTGAGCTAAGTAACTAAGAGCCCATGGATAACCATGGATGTAAAGGGTGCTAACACCTTCCCTTTACATAACCTACCCCCCGAACCCAAAAATCTTTTAAGGTCTTTCCTGTTCTTTTATGCCATTTCCTTTGGATAAAATAAAAGTCGGTGGCGACTCTTGCTATCCGCAACATTTAACTAAAGTCAGTTCTCCCACCGTGTTACAAGAGGGTGTGACACGGGCCGTGGCACACGACACGGGTGGCCGTGTCACAGTTCTGTACTTTGGAAAATGATGTTTTCAGGATGGTTCGTCAGACCATGTGAAACGGGCCGTGTCAGGGGACACGGGGGGCCGTGTCAGGCCTCTGTATTTGGGAAATTCGTTATATTTTAAGTCGGTTTCGTCACGTTCCCTTGGTATACTTTCTTACCATTAGTCTAAGGCTTTAAGAATAACATCCATGAGTAACTATAAGACCTAACAACCGATAATTAGTGTGTGGGTTTTATATGATTATTGTGGATAGTATAACTTTATTAATTGGTTACTTAAAATATGTTGAGTATGGTGATTTTATTATAATTCTTGTACAAACTATATGATGGGCTGGTTAATAACCGATGAAGATCACGAGGATCATGTTGATTGGTAATATTGTTGATTGCATGCTTTGCATAGATCCCATGAGGTAAGGTTGGTACAGGTGAGGATCGGAAGGATCATGTTATATTGGAAAATGTATGGAAAATCATTGAGGGTGGAATTAATGTGGAATTCATAGGATATGATAATTGGTAATTAGTGTGTAGGAATATATGTGCTTATGTCGATTTATATGACTCTTGATGATGAACCATATGAATTGTGTTGATAATATGTGTGAATATTGTCTGATTGTTTATGTGACCCATGTGATGGGATGTGCGATAATTGATGAAGATCATGAGGATCGTGAAGGCATGACTGTTGTCATGTGTATTTGTATTATGGTGTATGTGTTTGAGTATGCATATGCATACACATTTGGTGGAATGATCATGTCTCGGTGGAGCGTAAGTGATCATTCGGGATTCGTTGAGAATCGTGGTTGCAGGGATGATCGTGTCTTGTTGGAGACGTTAACGATGCATTCGGGGTTCTATTTGGTGAACCATTATGTGAGTCGGTACTGCATTTGCATTGTGTCATTGAGTCACTTTGCATTGATTGAATTAATGATGTATGATATGTGTTGATGAACTATTTGAGATATCGATTAATAGTATGATGTATGATGTGTATTTGATGAATAGAGGTGAGACTACCCTGTAAGATGTTATTTGCACCGTTAATTTATTGAATTGTTTTCTCACCCATTTGTTGTTTGATTGCGTCTGTGCTTCTTCGGAAGTACAGATGATTCAGGTACTTGAGTATGCTCGGAGTACAAGTTGTTTGGTCGAGTCCTAGGAGTCGCTCTGATACGTAACACGGGAAATGGGGATATTTGTTATTTAATTATTCTTGTTGTAATAGTTATGTATCATATTTTGTTGAAACTTATAAATTAAGTGAATTGATGAATTTTGTGGATATTTGGCGAATTGCCGATTGTTGAATAAAAATATATTTCCGCTGTTTTTAATAAATGATTATACTTTTGGTTGATTTTGAAAATGTAACTACTCACTTGTTAATTAAACTCTGATTTATCTGAAAACTTATGTTATTTTAGAAAATGGGAAAAGTGGGTGTTACAAACGTGGTGTGAGCAACTGCTTCGACAAATGCAAATGACTTAAATGCATACACGACTCTACAACTCAGACAACATGACAACAAGATCAACACGACAATGTTTTCAACATAATCAACTTATATTCAACTTTGGCTTAACAAGCCTACAACATATCAACTTAAGACAATTCCGTAACCGGAACAACACATCAACTCAGCTGTACTTGTAGCAACATTTGGCAACATAATTTCTAGCAAAACAACTCATTAAAATCAACTATCATATTACCCGACTTACCCCGACGAATTTCATTAAATTCCGAGCAACTCCATTTTTCACCTAATTCGGCTAAATCGACTAACTAGTATTGTTTTCTACTTTCTGCGATTAATACGACTTTATTACGAAACTGAAATTTTCTAAATTTCGTTAAAACTCATCTGTCTTAGGAAATAGACTGTCACTACTGTTTCTGTCAAATTGGCTAAACCTGCAACATCTCTTATAACTGCATAACACAGTATTATTATTTTTAGAACAGGTTTATTTACCGATTATTCTACCTGTATTTACAATGCTAATCTTCATTATCCATTTTCTTTCTCCTTAAAAATCTATTAATCTATAATTTTATAAAACCATGAAATTTATTTAACTCCATAAAAGATTAATTGAATTAATTAGAAAATTAGGGATTTATTGAAATTTGTTCCTCCCCTCACAACAGGGTGGCCTGCGCCACCCTTTCCCACTCACATGCATGGCCTGGGCCATGAAATCCCACTCACATTCACGGCCTGGACCGTGCCATCCCCCTTGCGCCATGCATGTTCCTGTATTATATATAATACAATATGTATTATATATAATACACCATGGCCTGCGCTATGTATTATATATAATACATATTGTATTATATATAATACCACATGGCCTGCGCCATGTTTTCCACCAGACTATTATCCCCACCAGTCTTCTGCTTATCGTCCCGAATTGAAAAATTTCCAGAATTTCGCAACAGTTTTCATCAGCAAAAATCCAGCAACACCAGAGCAACTTATACCAACACAAAATCAACAATCAGACCACCAATTTCACATTAAAAATCAGAACAATAACCACATACAAATTCTACATAACAGTACATATTTAATAACCTAATACCCAATTTCAAACCCAATCATCGTATTGAATTCATACCCGATTATAAGAGTCGAACCCACCCTTACCTTAGATTGGATTGAAGGTTGCTCTTACGATCGGATTCCGGAAATCGCTTCACCTTCTCTCACGCTCGCACAGCAGTTCCCAATTCCTCTTCTACTGCCTTATTTTCCAACTTCTGATTCTTTCTCTTTGTTTCTTTAACTTATATTTATTTCTTTTTATTAAATTAACTAAATATTAAAATTTTTAATGGGCCTAAACATAATACCCCCTATTTTACTAATTCGCACACGATATTAAGCCCACTTACTCAAATAACACAACAACTATATTATTATTTCTTATAATATTTTCTACGACTTTCGACTAAATTTCTGACTTATCGATTAAATCAACCACAACATTAAATATACCGAGTAACCACAATAAATACTTAAATAATAATATAATAAATAATTATTTGGGCGTTACAACTCTCCTCCACTTAAAAATATTTGTGTCCTCGAAAATTTACCTGCTTCAAACAACTCAGGATAGGAGTCTCGCATCTTGCTCTCCAATTCCCAGGTCATGCTTTCGCCAGTAGCTCCCAACCAAATGACTTTGACCAACACATTCTCTTTTCCTCGAAGAGTCTTTGTTTCACGATCTTCAACTCGTACAGGCTTTGTCTCCACAGTGAGATTATCCTGCACTTGCACATCGTCCATACTAACCACATGAGACGGATCTGGAATATACTTCGGAAGTTGCGACACATGGAATACATCGTGCAAATTCGAAAGATTTGGCGGTAACGCCATCCGATAAGCAACTTTTCCAACTCGTTCCAAGATTTGATACGGACCAATGAAGCGAGGAGTGAGCTTCTTAGACTTCAAAGCCCTCCCAACACCGGTCACAGGTGTGACTCTCAAAAACACATAGTCACCAGCTTGAAATTCTAAATCCTTCTTCCGCTTGTCATGGTAACTCTTCTGCCTACTCTGAGAAGGTTTCATCTTCTCTCGGATGAACTTCACTTTCTCGGTAGTTTCTCGAACTAATTCTGGTCCAAGTACCACACTTTCACCAGATTCATGCCAACACAACAGAGTTCTACACCTACGACCATACAATGCTTCAAAAGGTGCCATTCCGATACTAGAATGGTAACTATTATTATATGTGAACTCAATCAACGGGAGATAAGTGTCCCACGAACCTCCTTGCTCAAGAACACAAGCTCTCAATAAATCCTCTAATGACTGAACAGTTCTCTCAGTTTGGCCATCAGTTTGAGGATGATATGCCGAACTCAATCTCAACTTAGAACCCAACGAATCTGCAGACTTTTCCAAAATTCCGACGTAAACCTCGGATCTCTATCCGACACAATACATAGAGGACACCATGCAACTTTACAATTACTCTGATGTAAATCTCTGCCAACTTCACAATTGGGTAAGTGATGTTAATAGGTATGAAGTGAGCTGACTTCGTAAGCCTATCAACGATCACCCAAATCGAATCATGCCCTCTTAAAGTAACATGCAGTCCCGTTACAAAGTCCATAGAAATGTTATCCTATTTCCATTCTGGAACTTCCAACGGTTGCATCAACCCAGCAGGCTTCTGATGCTCAATCTTCGACTTCTGACAAGTTAAGCACGCATACACAAAACGAGCCACATCTTCTTTCATTCCTGGCCACCAAAATATTTTCTTTAAATCTTGATACATTTTAGTAGCTCCTGGATGAATACTCAAACTGCTTCTATGACCCTCTTCTAGAATACTTCTTTTCATAACCGCGTCATCAGGAATACAAATTCTTTCACCTAATCTCAACACACCTCTCGCATCAATCTTAAAGTCACTCTTCTCTGATTGACTACAACGATTAATGATATCCACTAATTTCACATCCAACTTCTGCGCCTCTCGGATAATATCCATAAAATCATTATTAATCTTTAGCATTCCTAACATTACACTCTGCGGGGTCACTTCGCAAACCAAACTCATATCACGAAATTGCTCAATTAATTCCAACTCCTTAATCATCATTGTTGACATATGCAAAGTCTTTCTACTTAAAGCATCGGCCACAACATTTGCTTTACCTGGATGATAATTCAAATCGAAATCATAATCCTTAAGCAACTCTAACCACCTACGTTGTCTCATATTCAACTCTTTCTGATCAAATAAATACTTTAAACTTTTATGATCACTGTAAACCTCGAATCTGGAACCATAGAGATAATGCCTCCAGATTTTCAACACAAACACAATAGTAACAAGTTCCAGATCATGCGTAGGATAGTTCTTTTCATGAATTCTCAACTGTCGCGACGCATAAGCAATTACTTTATTATTTTGCATAAGCACACCTCCTAAACCCATCAATGAAGCATCACGGTAAATTACAAACGATTCCTCTGGATTTGGCAAAGTCAAAACCGGCGCCGACGTCAATCTATTTTTCAATTCATTAAAACTCTCTTCGCATTGAACATACCATACAAAAGCTTTACTTTTACAAGTTAATATAGTTAACGGAAGTGCTAACTTAGAAAATCCTTCAATAAACCTTCTATGATATCCGACTAATCCCAAAAAGCTTTTAATCTTGGTAGCCGACCTCGGAGTCTCCCATTGCAATACAGCTTCTACCTTTGAAGGATCCATAGCAATACCTTTTCCTGAAATTATATGGCCAAGAAAACTGACTTCTCTTAACCAAAACTCTCACTTGGACAGCTTCACATACAATTTCTTAGCTTTCATAACATCCAACACTGATCTCAAATGTTCCTTATGCTCTTCTTTTGACTTAGAGTAAATCAAAATATCATCAATAAATACTACTACAAAATGGTCCAGATAAGTATGAAAAATACGATTCATGTATTCCATAAATACTCCCGGCGCATTAGTCACACCGAAAGGCATCACAGAATACTCATAATGTCCATACCGTGTTCTGAACGCTGTCTTCTGAATATCTTCATCTTTCACTTTGATCTGATGATAACCCGGTCTCAAATCAATTTTACTGAACACACAAGCACCCACTAACTGATACATCAAATCATCTATTCTCGGGAGTGGATACTTATTCTTGATCGTCACTTTATTCAGCTGTCTATAATCAACACAAAGCCCCATGCTACCATCTTTCTTCTTTACTAGCAACACTGGAGCTCCCCACGGCGATACACTTGGTCTTATAAACTTTTTCTCAAGTAAGTCTTCCAATTGCTTCTTTAATTCATACAATTCAGATGCTGACATTCTATACAGTGCCATCGAAACAAGCCTAATACCAGGTATCAAATCAATAGCAAATTCAACTTCCCTCTCTGGCGGCACACTAGGAATCTCATCAGGAAAAACTTCAGGGAATTCTTTCACTACTAACAATTCATCAATCTTAGCTTTAATCTCAACCGACAAAGTTGCCATCAAAGAAAACATTTGAGCTTCTTCTTTCATCAATTGTTTTAATTCTCTGAAAGATAACAAACCAACTCCCTCCTCTTCAGGAGTAGAAAACCTCACAGACTTATGATAACAATTTATATGAACATAGTTATACTCTAACCAGTTCATACCAAGAATTACATCCATCCCAGTCAACGGCAAACACACTAAATCAACATAGAAATCTTTATCGAAGATCGACAAAGAACACTTTAAATATACCAAAGAAGTAGTTACTGATCCCTTAGCTGGAATCTCAACAATCAATTCACCATTCAAAGCGGACAATTTTAAACCCAGTCTTCGAGCACAGTTAGCAGAAATAAAATAGTGTGTAGCACCGGTATCAATAATAGTAATTAAAGGAATACTATTTATGAAACATGTACCTCTGATAAGTTTGTCCTCGTTAGAGGTCTGAGTTTCGGTCAACGCGAACACCTTTCCAGTCTGAGCTTTCTTTGGCTTTTGACACTGGCTACCAATATGTCCTTCTTCGCCACAATTAAAACAAATCATTTCCTTGTGCTTGCAATCAACTATTGCATGCCTAGTCTTACCACAGCGAAAACACCTCTTTACTTCAGCAGTGCACACATTACTCTTATGACCAGCCTGACCACATTTGAAGCAAACTATACCAGCAGGAGCACCACCCCCACTAGTTCTCTGAGCCAGAGCAGCTTTCTGTTTCCCTTTTCCAGCTGGAGCATCATACGGCTTGCCACGGTTCTGATGTTGCTTGCCTCTATGATCACTGACAACCTTGTAATGAGCATTGTTGTCCTCTTCAAATATCCTGCAGCTACCAACCAATTCAGAAAAAATGTTTATCTTCTGATACCCAACAACCTTCTTAATTTCAGAGCGCAACCCGTTTTCAAACTTTATGCACTTTGAAAATTCAGCGCCAACACTAGTATGATGAGGATAAAATTTGGACAACTCCACAAATTTTGCAGCATAATCTGTGACAGACCCGTTTCCTTGCTTCAGCTCAAGGAACTCAATCTCTTTCTTGCCACGAACATCTTCCAGATAATACTTTCTCATGAATTCCCTACGGAATACATCCCAAGTAATGACTTCACCTGCCGCGGTCAACCTCTCACGAGTCTCTAGCCACCAGTCATCAGCTTCGACTGCTAGCATGTGAGTACCATACCGAACCTTCTGCACTGGAGTGCAATCCATAACATGGAAGATTCTCTCGATCTCTTTCAACCATCCCAAAGCTGCATCTGGATCAGGCTTTCCTTTGAACACCACCGAATTCTCTCTTTGAAAAGTCGCCAAGCTACGTGATCCAGCATCTTCACCAGCATTTGGCAAGTTCTGTACAGCTTGTGCCATCACTTGCATTGCAGCAGCCATCGCAACGTCATTTCTTCCAGCCATCTCAACTTATCACTACAACACAACTAAAAGTTACATTAGTAACAATACACGATTGTTAGACAATTAAGACGCGACAACTGGCCGGACAGACCGACCTGCTCTGATACCACTAATGTAACACCCCATTTTCTACCTACGAAATATAAACAAAATCAGAGTTCGTAAATTTTTTCTACAAAACGGGATATCACATATTCAACTTCAAACCGTTTCCAATTTAAGGAAATCATACTAAATACATAACACTTTTTCGTAAATTCAACATAAACAACGCCATTCACTCCAATAGTTCAACTTCATAAAATATTACGCAGCGGATTCATAAATTGATTCATAGCATCTTTAAACAACATAATAACAACTTTAAAATAAGAATTAAGCAACTCTAAGTTCTTCGACTAATTAAAATTCAATGATAATAAAAGATCAACAAAGCAGACACACGACAATCCCCCCGAGTGCTACATATCAGAGCGACTTACCACCGACTCGACCAACGGTAACCAGCTACTTCTCAGGATTACCTGCACGTTATCATACAAGGACAACATTCAACAGAAGGGGTGAGTTACTATAATTATAAGCAGTATATGAAAACAATACATTGAATAAGGATTGAAAACAAAACACCACTTCCCAACTTCAATCAAGCATCAACATAAACAATTCAAGGAAAATGCAACTTTAATGCGACTCGACTAATTATGCATATGGTACCATCGGAGTAAAACTCCCAACTTAAATCATTGCCAGGTGTAAACACCCCAAATTTGCCCTCACCCATTCACACCATGGCTTGTGATATTTTCATATGCATAAACTCAAGCATAGCATCTCATACCACATTTTTGATCCAATGCATTGCTTCTAAGTCATCTGCATCTAGGGTTTGTGATCTGAGCAATCCCTGAGCCATTTGAGCCACTCCAAAGGTCTTCAATCAGTTCAAAGGGGTCCATGTATTTTCAAGCATCATATTATATCCTCTCAAAGTCAAGAATGCCAAAAAATCACAAGAACTGAGAATGGCATGGAAGCAGAGCCAGGTTTGACTGCACAGATGACCTAGAATTAGGGTTTTGGTTTCAAAGGCCGTAACTCCAATTTTTTTGGTCATTCTTGTTTCTATTGGTCTCTATATGGTATAAGGATCATGCATATCAATTTTCATGAAGAAATTCCATGGGGAAGGCATCTGATCAAGAGTTGACTTTTTGAGCAAGTCAGTGCAAAATCAGGGCATCTGAGGCCCTCAATGACCCAACCAAAGGGTGTTCATCATCATTTTGATTATGTATTATCTTTATTTGATCATAGAAGATGTTATAAGTTCACAAAATTGAAGAATTTCAAGCCATTTGCAAAGTTGACTTTTTGGGAAAATGACTTGTAATGGAAACTTGCCATTTTGGGAAACTTTTTCAACCCTTGCTTTTTGATTCAAGAATGCCTCAAATGGGAAAACTTTGGTCATGAAAGTTGTAGAATGGATCATTCCCTTTTCAAAAAGTACAAGAACTTGTTCTAATTCATTTTGGATCAAAAGTTATGGCCTTGCAAAGTTGGATAAAATCATTGAAATTTCACTTTTGCACAAAATGGAAAACTTGCAATTTCTCATGGCAAGCCTTTATGTGACTTCAATATGACCTCTAATCATCATACCAATGCAATGCATGACCTAAAATCAGAATTGGCCCAAGGGATTTCTCATTTATTTGCCTTGATTTTCACATAACCATAAGCCATTCTTCATGAAGGTACAAAGAGGGATTTTTTTGCAAAATCATTCTCAAAGGGATTGTTTGACCTCTAGCTGGTTTCAAAGCATTGCCATGACTTCATGAGGCATCACACACCAAAATTCAGCAAGGTTTTCTCACATGTACATAACCAAAAGTCATGAAATGCAACAAGTGGGCAAGTTGCAAAAACTCTCTCAACTCATGATCCAAATGCAACAGTCTTTCATGAGCCATCCAAGGGCCATCCTTGACTCAAGCTGAGGCAGGACAAGCCTCTAGACTGCCTCTGCCATAGCCCATGCTGCAAGTACACAAAAACTTGACTTTTTGGCCAATCACCCCATACCATTCCCACAGTGCATACCTGCCCTCCTAGATTGTTGGGATTGATTATGGATTGCCTAAGGGTCATAAAACAAGAAGGAAGTAGGCTCAGAACACACATACAACCAGCTTGCACAAAAACTGTCCAAAGCTTCTTCTCTTCGAAACTCTGCCCACAACCATCAAACTTCAAAATTTCCTTCACCAATAAGTCACATATCATCCATAGAGCAAGGATCAACCCTCAAAACAGCCAAAAACATCACACACACAAACCTCCATTTCTGCTATACCAGAACTGAAACATTCAAACCAGCCGTTCTTGAAGCTTTCTAAGCTTCATTTCATCATCAGAGGATTCAAAGGAGTGGATTTGCAGCAAAGGAAAGGCCAGAAAGCCCAGAACCAGAAGATTCCATCTCAGGTATAGCTCAAGAACTTTTTCTCAGAACCTTGTTTTTAAGTTCCCAATCGAATCTTTATGATGTGCTGATGACTCTGATGTATTTACTTTTCAAAATGGTGGAATATTGAGTATGTATGAGTTGTCTGAAAGTTTCTGACCTAAATTTGTTTTGCTTCGATTTGCATTGTTGATGAATGAAAAATGATTTTTGTTTGAGGATTTTGATTCAGTGTTGTGTGGGATTCATTTCTGGCCAGAGAGATTTCATTTTCGTAGCCTGGGGAGTGAGATAGGGTTTTCTCAGGGGAGAAGTGGCCGGAGAAGATGACCGGAGGTCATTTCCGGCCACCTGAAAAATCATTAAATGCTTTAATCAGGATTAGGGTTCTGTTTGAATACTGGCCTTTGGATTTGGTTTACCCGCGCGCGTGTGTGGCTCAGATCATCCCACTTAACCCTAATTTCCAATTAATTAATTTAATCAGGATTAATTAATTATTTAAATAATATTTGTTCAGTTTAAATGTGGACCTTAGGATAGCACGCCAAGTCAACTCTCACAAGCCCAGAATCAATCATGGCTCTCCATTGTGCATACTTTCTTTTTTATTTCATTTTTAATTCATTTCTTTTATTTTATTTTGTACGAATTTTAAAAAATAGCAAAACACTTTAAAAAATTCTGAAATTTTTTGTCAAAGGTTTAATTAATTTTCAGAACACAAAAATATTTTTATTTTTATTTTTTGCATTAAAAATTAATTTTAAATCATTTAAAAGTTTATTTTTAATTAGTTAATGAAAATTAATTAATTAAAAATACTTTTAGGTATTTAAAAATCACAAAAAAATTCATGTAACATTTAAAAAAATTTAGAAACATTGTCCAACTCTCAAACCAAATTTCTTTTTTGTTCTTAATGCCTTTTGATAATTTTCTTTGGATTTAATTTCATTTCAAGGCAATATTTTGTTTCAAACTTCAAAAATTCATTTCTGCCTAACCCTTGAGAGTTGGACAATGATTCTTTTTGCATTGCATCTTGCATAACATGTAGTTTATAGGATAAAATTGGCATGAATTGATATTGCATTTTCATTTTGTTTGGCATTTTTCTTGACAAGGTACCTTAAAACCCTAGCAAATCTTAGAAAATTCATAACTTTCAATAGGTTAAGAGTTGGATCCCTTCCTTTGGGCAGTGAGTTTGTATAGGTTTAGGGTTCCTTTGATTGAATTTTCAAATTTTTATCATGTCATTTGCTTCTGGTTTTGGAATTTTGCTTTGTATGTTGCATATAACCCTAATTTATGCCTTCCTTTGCATCCACCTTCCATTTGCTTGCATACCATGACTTGCCATGACATTTTGTGCATTCATTTGATTCATAATACATCTTAAGACATATTAGAATCATTTTTGATCATTGCATCTTTCATTTGCCATGTTATATGTCTTTTGTATCCCATAACTTTCCATGAACATCCATGGTTCCAAACATGCTTCTCTAGCACCCATATGTTTGTTTGATCATTCTCATGCCTTGCCTCATGTTTGCATCATCTCTTAGCATCATTAACATCATATTCATGCTTCTGGTTTTGGTTTGCATCATGACATTGCATCTCATTTTGCATTGCATTTCATTTCTTTACTAACTTTTCAGGTGGTAAGTTGTATTGAGAAGTGAATTTGCCTTCACTTCTCACAATCTCTTTTCATCTCTCTTATGCATCATTACTGCATTTTATCTTGTGCTTTGGATTGAGCTTGCTCATTCTTGTTCATCTTACTTTCTTTCTTCAAGCAACTTGTCTTCTTAAATGAAGCAAGTTGTCTTACTTCATCCTGTTTCTTTCTCCTTTCATCTTGCTCTTCCTTGGTGGCCTTTGAAGATTTCTTTCTCTCTTAAGCCTCACAAACCCTAGGAATGACCAAGCATGATAACAATTAGGGTTTGACTAGTCCCCCACTTAGCTTTTACCTTTGTGTCTCTTTGAGTCTTCTCTTCTCACCTCATAATCAGGAACTAAACCCTAAAGGCTTTAAGGCTTTATGATTAAGCTTATGCCTGCATCCTTCTATTAGGATGGAGTGTATAACTTTAATCCTAAGTGTTAAACCCTTAATGTGTTTGAATCCTTTAATCAATCCACTTAATAATCATCAAGACATCAAGCTTGTAACTTGGGCCTTGCATTAGGGTTCTAATTCTTCCTTAATTGGTTAAGAAGGACTAACCCTAGTGTTAATGGACAAGTCCCCCTCAAGTTGTCTTACAAACCATAAAAATCATTCCTCCATCTTTTCATTAACTAAAATCCATCTAATAAAGGCTTTGTTTTGTCATGAGGTTAATCCCTAATCATGGATTAAGTTGAGGAGTTTTCCTCAGCTTAAACATTCTCATCTATTATCCTTCTATTGGGATGGTGTAATGAGTCTGTTTAATCCCTGATTATGGCTTAATCTCATTACTCAACACTAAACAAAAACAACAAAAACATCTAAGTAATCACAAGTAGGTTAATGATCTTAATCCTACACCATGGTGATTAAGTGTGAGATGCTGACTTCACACTTAAGGTATCCTCATTACCCCTAATCAGAGGGAAGATGTGATGAGTTTACTAACCCATTAGTTTAGGCTTAAGCTCATTAACTTATGACAAACACCAAAAAGCAATAAAATACTGAAAACACAAACAAACAATAATCGTCTCCTCCGGGATTCTTTTCTCATCATCTTCACTCACAAACGAGAACTTGCTTCTTCCGTCTAATGCAAGACAGTTTGCACCTGAGCCAGACATGTCATACACTTGAGCATAGACAAGTAAGCAGTTCACAAGTCAATTTATCTTTCAGTCTCTTTGGGTCGAACTACGGTGTTCTGACTTCCTCATTGCACGAGAGGATACGTAGGCATAACTTAATAGTTATCGAACAAAAGTCTCTGTATATCCCCCCTCTTTCCAGCTATTCTTTAAGCCTCAAGGTCTTGAGCTTTTCACTCATTCCTACACTGACACTCTCTCTTATACACTTCACATTTCTTTTTACACTGACACCTGTACATCTTTTTCCAGCTCTTTTGCACATAAATTGCACTGACATTACCCCTTTAAAACACAAATCTTTTAAGCGTGGATCCCGTCGAGTACGACGGACAATCTGGGTGCTAATACCTTCCCAGGTTGTAACCAACCCCCTTTCTCAGTCTCTCTGGTTCGCAACCGTCTTATCCACATCTTTTCTTAGGTCTATGCAGCATTACCTTTCCTTCGGGATAAAAATGCCTAGCTGACGACTCTATTCATTTCTTTCTCTTTCGCCGACCGTTCGCGTCTGTACCCCTTATGACTGAGGTGTCATTTTGGTGGGAGCGACAGCTTGGCGACTCTGCTGGGGACCCTTATACTATAACCAGGGCTTCTGGTTCTTTTTGTGGGTTCCTCCTAGCGCTTGTTTGATTTGTGTTTACTGGGGTGTTATGTGCTAATTGTGTTTGTATATTTGCTTTATTTACTGCTTTATGTACGGTTATTTATTGCTTTCTTTACAGCTTTATATATCATACTGTCATATTGTCATCTGGCTGGATCTGTTTTGTTGTTTTGATGGGTGGGGTTCATTGAGAGTTGAGGTCCTATACCTGGGACCTGAGTGACACCTAGGCTAGAGTGGTTCATGTTCTTTCCCATTTCATTTCGGTCTGGTGCGGGAATATGAAACACGGTTCAGATGTGGGTTTCTTCTTGAGAACTCTGTGCTACAGATTTCCTGTAGTGCTAGGGCTATCTGGGAAGCCTGCTAAGTCTGGATGACCTTTATTATGACCTTCAGAAACTGAGGTGAATTAGAGGAGGATCTTTTATGGTTATTGTAAACACTGTACCTCCGGGTTAGAAGTGTTTACACTTCTCATAACTGATCCGAGTCTGAGGATCCTTGTTTTAGAACATCACCTGTGAGGGGGTTGGGCTGTTTACAGGTTTGCAGGAACCCTTGGCCACATCATACCCTGATACTTGTTTTGATTAAGAATGCTTCACTTTGGACAGTTCTTGTGATTTAACCCTGGACATGTGACTCTTTATTTGAGTCCCCCACCTTGGTTACTGGATTTCTGAACCTCCATCTGGACTTCTTGAACATACATGGGCCTTTTATATCAAGACAGTTATCAGATCCAGCTTGATCACAAACCCTTGCATATCATTTGCATACTCATCATTGCATCATTTTAACATTTGTTTATTTGTTTTTCAGGGTATCCACATTACCTCTGGCTTGGTTTTGACCCCTTCATCTGCATAGACCTCTGTTTCATCAGCTATCTGCTTCAGCCATCTTCATCAGTTGCCTGCTTCAGTCACCTCCATCATCATCCTTAGCCTATCATGGCTCATCTCCAATATCAGTCTTCATCAACATCTATTTCAGCTCTTCATCAGTAGTCATGGCACCCAAGAAGAGCAACATTTCATACCATTTCTTTGAGCCTGTGCTGGCTGGCATCAGGCAGGTCCAGGCACTTATCACTCCAGACCACATCCCATTATTCAGAGAGCATTATGGAGGCATCCTGGATATGGTTATGGACTTGTATCCCTCTCAGAGGAGTTTGATCCACACTTGCCTACAGTTTTATGACCCTCCTTTGAGATGCTTCACTTTCCAGAACTTTCAGTTGGGACCTCTGCTAGAGGAGTTTTCATCACTTATTAGAGTGCCTATTAGGGGTGTAATTCCCTTCAACCCAGAGATGGCTTCTCCCAGCAATGAAGAAGTGGCAAAGGCACTGTATTTGGAGCCTATATTGATTAAGCAGAACATGACCACAAAGGCTAGGATCCCTGGTTTGCACTTGGACTTTCTGACTTCTCAGGCCATCCTGAAGGCCTCCCTGGGAGAATGGAAGGCAGTTTGTGCATTGTTAGCCCTCAGTATATATGGGGTTATACTTTTTGCAGATGAGCCCAAGTTTATCAGCAAGAATTCTATTCATCTCTTCCTTTTGAGAAACCCAGTGCCCACATTGCTGGGGGATTTCTATTATTCTGTTCATCAGAGGAATGAGAAGCAGAGAGGGAGATTGGTGAGGTGCTGTGCTCCTTTGTTTCATACCTGGTTGCTCAAACACTTACCCAGGACTGATGCCTTCCTGAATCCTCACCAACAGAAGAATTGGGCCAGAAGGCTTATTGCTTTGACCTCAGATGACATCAGATGGTGCACCCAGAGCACCAAAGGCAGGGACATAATTACAAGTTGTGGGCAGTACCCCAATGTACCTCTAGTAGGAGTAAAGGGTTGCATCAACTACAATCCTTTGCTATTTAAGAGACAATTGGGCTATGCTTTGGTTCACCCTCCTATAGTGCAAGACTTGGCTGAAACCCTGTATTGTGAGATAAAGCCTAATCTAGCTGTTGTCAGACAAGCATCCTGGGCTTGGGACAACATCTAGACCAAAGGGATGGCCATTCTTGGGAGATGTAATAATGTGGCTTCAACTCAGTATTATGAATGGTCTCATGCTAGGGCTCAGATTTCTGGGATGCCTTTCACCATTGAGGATGCACCTGGACCATCCACTGCACCACCTCCAGCCACTGTCAGCCTGGAAGAATTTGAGAAACTGAAGGAGAGGAATGAGAATCTGTCTCAAGCTCTGAAGAAGACCCTCTGGGAGAGGAGTGATGGTCGTCTAGACATTGAGAGGTTGGAGAAGCTTAAGGTGGAACATCTAGCCAGGATTGAGAAATCAGAGGATTACATCAAGAAATCAAGAGCAGGAGAGCAGATTTTGAAGAATGCCTATAAAGAGGCCCAGTTTCAGAAGGCTAGGACTGATCTCTATCTGAAAGAAAGTCAAGATAGGTGGGTCAGGATCACTGAAGCTCGCACTCAAGAAGATAAGAGAACTCAAGCTAGGATTGAGCAGTTGGAGGCTAATGAAAAGAAGCAACAGGAAGCTTTGCTGGCAGCCCAGAAGGAAATCTCAGAATTGAAGCTTAAAGCTGGTGTAAAGAGGTCAAAGGACCAAGACAGGCACAAGAAGCTGACTACTGCTATTGCCACCAGAAACCTCCTTATCAGGAACATCACAAAGCGTCCAGCTGGTCCAGTGACTGAGGCACTTTTGAAGGAGGTTAAGGAGGATGAGTTTGGCTTAGATGTTTGACTACTTTGCTTGTTGTTGTTTCCATTTGATGTGCTTTTATTTTTATGTTGTATTTCAACCCTTCAGGGGCATATGTTGTAAAAACAGACTATGTATTATCCACCTTTTTGTAATGTATTTGTCAGTTTGTTTCACTAAGTTTTATTTCCCTCAAGCAACATCAAAGCATCTTCCTCAGGGTCTGGAAAGGTCAAAACCAAGTGCCAAGTGTCGCTCCCAAAGATTTGCATCCCGGTACAAGCGCGAGCGGTCGGCGAAAGGAACAATGAGAACACACAGCCGTGAACTCACTGGAGATGAATAGAGTCGCCAGCTAGGCATTTTTTATCCCGGAGGAAAGGTAATGCTGCATAGACCTAGAAAGATATGGATAAGACGGTTGCGAACCAGAGAGACTGAGAAAGGGGGTTGGTTACAACCTGGGAAGGTATTAGCACCCAGATTGTCCGCCGTACTCGACGGGATCCACGCTTGAAAGATTTGTGTTTTAAAGGGGTAGTGTCAGTGCAATTTGTGTATAAAATAGCTGGAAAAGATGCACAGGTGTCAGTGTAAAGTGTATAAGTGATGTGAAAGTGTCAGTGTAAGAACAGAGTGAAATGCTCAAGATCATGAGGCTTAAAGAATAAGACTGGAAAGAGGGGGAATATACAGAGACTTTTGTTCGATAACTGTTAAGTTATGCCTACGTATCCTCTCGTGCAATGAGGAAGTCAGAACACCGTAGTTCGACCCAAAGAGACTGAAAGATAAATTGACTTGTGAACTGCTTACTTGTCTATGCTCAAGTGTATGACCTGTCTGGCTCAGGTGCAAACTGTCTTGCATTAGACGGAAGAAGCAAGTTCTCGTTTATGAGTGAATGAGATGAGAAAAGAATCCCGAAGGAGACGATTATTGTTTGTTTTTGAGTTTTCAGTCTTTTATTGCTTTTGAAGGTTTGTCATAGGATAATGAGCTTAAGCCTAAACCAATGGGTTAGTAAACTCATCACATCTTCCCTCTGATTAGGGGTAATGAGAATTACCTTAAGTGTGAAGTCAGGTTCTCACACTTAATCACCTTTGATGTAGGGTTAAGATCATTAACCTACTTGTGATTATTTAGATGTTTTTGTGGTTTTTGTTTAGTGTTGAGTAATGAGGTTAAGCCATAATCAGGGATTAAACAGACTCATTACACCATCCTAAAAGAAGGATGATAGATGAGAATGTTTAAGCTGAGGAAAGCTCCCCAACTTAATCCATGATTAGGGATTAAACCCATGACAAAACAAGCCTTTGATTAAGTGGATTTTATTTAATGATATGATGATGAAGTGATTTTTATGATTTGTAAGACAACTTGAGGGGGACTTGTCCATTAACACTAGGGTTAGTCCTTCTTAACCACTTAAGGAAGAATTAGAACCCTAATACAAGGCCCAAGTTACAAGTATGATGTCTTGATGATTATTATGTGGATTGATTAGGAGATTTAAACACATTAAGGGTTCAACACTTAGGATTAAAGTTATACACTCCATCCTAAGAGAAGGATGCAGGCATAAGCTTAATCACAAAGTCTTAAAGCCTTTAGGGTTTAGTCCCTGATTATGAGATGAGGAGAGAAGACTCAAAGAGAGACACAAAGGTAAAAACTAGGAGGGGGACTAATCAAAACCCTAATTCATTGTCATGCTTGGTTGTTCCTAAGGTTTGTGAGGTTTTCAAGAACAATCTTCAGAAGAACCACCAGGAAGCAGATGAACAAGATCAAGAGAAGCAAAGTGGCTTGCTTCATTCAAGAAGTCAAGTCACTTGAAGAAAGAAAGTGGGAAGAACAAGAATGAGCAAGCTCAATCTCAAACACATATAAAAATGCAGCAATGGATGCAAGAGAGATGAAAAGAAAAGTTATGAGAAGTGAAGGCAAATTCACTTCTCAAGTTTACTTACCACCTGAAATGTTAGAAAGGAATGCAATGCAATGCAAGATGAGATGAAATGGCATGATGCTAAGCAAAACCAGAAGCATGTTGATGATGATTATGATGTTATGAGGTGCTGCAAACATGAGGCAAGACATGGAGATGTTCATATAAGATCATGGATGCAAATGATGCAAGTTAAGGAGCTTGAACAAGCATGAAATGTTATGAAGCATACAAGACAAATGACATGGCAAATATGAGATGCAATGATCAAAGATGCTTCCTACATGTCTTAAGATGTCAAATGAATCACAAGAATGCACAAAATGCAAAGACAAGTCAAGTTATGCAAGGAAATGCAAGAAGGATGCAAAAGAAAGCCCAAATTAGGGTTTATGAATCAAACATCAAACCAAAACCCAAAACAGAAGCAAAACTTAAGATAAAAAATGGAAAATGCTACCCAAAGAAACCCTAAACCTATAATAGACCACTGCCCAAAGGGGAGCTCTCAACTCTCAACCAAACTCAAGTTATGAATTTTCTAAGTTATTAGGGTTTTTTAGGGTTCTTAACAAAAGAAATTTTAAACAATTAGGAAATGAGAAAACAAATCATGGCCATTTTATCCTAGAAACTACATGCTAAACATAACACAATGCAAGAAGAACCAATGTCCAAACCTTCTTAGATAGGCAGAAATGAATTTTTGAACTTGTGATCAAAATAATGCACAAAATATGATTTAATTCAATGAAAAAAATCTTAAAATGCATCAAGATCAAAAAAGAAATTTGGTTTGAAGGTTGGACAATGTTTCTAAATGTCTTAGAACATTTCATGAATTTTTTTGTAATTTTTAAATACCTAAAAGTATTTTTAATTAATTAATTCCCATTAATCAATTAAAAATAATCCTTTAAATATTTAAAAATACTTTTTTAATGATAAAAAATAAAATAAAAATATTTTTGTGCCATAAAAATTATTTAAACTCTTAGGAAAAAGTTTCATAATTTTTATGTATTTTTTGCTATTTTAAAATAATTATGCAAATTAATTGAAATAAAATGAATTAAAAAACAAATAAAATGAGAAGTCAAAGGAAAGGATGGCTGAGATTCATTCTGGATTTAAACTTGTTGACTGGCGCGTGATCTTGTGGCTCACATTTAAACTGACTTAATCTTAATTAATTAAATAAATCAAAGTGATTAGGGTTAATGAACACATCTGGACCCTTCATGCGCGCGGCAAGTCAACGGGTCAGAGCAATCCTACGGGTGAAATTCAAACTAGCATTAATGACCTGAGATTAGGGCTTAATGACTCAGGCTGCCGGAGAAGACCTCCGGTCGTCTTCTCCGGCCAGCTCCCTCCCTGAGAAACTTCAAACTCTCTTAAAACGTATCAAAAATGAAAACTAAAAACTGGGAAGTGATCTTCACATCCTCACGAATCAAACCCCTATCCTAAAACACATTTCTTCTTCCTAAACAAGCTGAATCGAAAGGAATAAAAACTAGGGCACGCAAGCTTCAGAGACAAATTAAACTCTCAAATCAAAGCCATTTTCAAAACCAATGATACCAGGATGATCAGTGAAGCACATAGAGCAAGTTTGTAACAAGAAAAACAATTTCTGGAAAAATAAATTTCAGGCTACCTGAGATTCGAAGCTTTCAGTTTGGAGACTTTCTGGCCACTTCCTTCAGTGCAAACTACTCCACTTGGTCCCCAGAAGATGTTTGAATGCTCAAAGAGAATTTAAGTTGGCTGGATAGTGAGTTTCGAAAGCTCCTGCTTCAGCTCAGTCAGAAATGGCAATGGAGTTTCTGGAGGTTTCAGGCCATTGTGAATGATGGTTTGTGGTCCTGAGGATGAATGGAGAAGGTCTGGAGTGTTTGTTTGTATGTTGGTGAGCTAGGGTGAGAGTTTCGAATGAAACTGCAAAATGAGGTGAGAAATGGCAGTGGGATGCTTTGGCTGTTTCAGGCTTATGTTCTTGGTGGTTTCTACTTAGTGATACAGGGTGAGTTGAATGGAGAAAATGGTTTGAGTGTTTGCAGGCTGTGGAGGCAGATTCGAAGCAAGTTGCAATGTGGTGTGTTTTTGTGAATGTGATCGTGTGAAGTGTTTCAGGCCTGCTTAGTACATGGAATGGTTTGCAAATGGATAGTATAAACTAATCCAATTGGTCAGAGGATGTGACTTGTGCTTTATGGATAGGTGTAGCCACTTTTGCAAATATGTCAACTTCTTGTAAGATAGGGCATGGGCAACTCCTAGCCAAGTACAAAGGGCATGGTCTGCGCAGCAAAGTGAAGGGAAAGGCTAGGCTTGGTCCAACATTCAAGGCAGCAAGTTGGTGAAAGCATGATCATGAGTTTTGCAACTTGTGGCTTTAGGGTTCACATGTGAAGAAAGTCTTGTTACATAAACCAAACTATGTAGAAACTTGGTCCAATTCTGATTTTTAGGACTTAGAGAATGTTTATGTGCTGGTTTGAAGTGAACTAGAGGCTGCAATATGCATTGGTCCAAGATTTTGCAAAATTCTCACTTAGGGCATGCCTTGAAAATCAATGATTTTAGCCAACTTTGCATTGCCATAACTTTTGATCCAAGAAGAGTTTGATCATGTTATTGTACTTTTTGAAAAGGGAAAGATGAGATCTACAACTTTCATGGCCAAAGTTTTTCCATTTGAAGCCTTTTTGGATCAAGAATCAAAGCTTGAAAAATGACCTAAAATGATGCATTCTTGAAAAGTCAACTATGCCCAAAAAGTCAACATTTGCAAAAACCCTAAATTCTTGATTTCTATGAACTTCAACCTCCTTCTATGATCAAATAAAGATCATATACACTCGAAATGATGAAGATCACCCATTGACTGGGTCATTGGGGGCCTCAGATGCCCTGATTTTACACTGACTTGTCTGAAAAGTCAACCCTTGATCAGATGACTTTCCCATGGAATTTCTTCATGAAAATTGATATGCATACTCCCTATACCATATAAAGAGCAATGGAAACAAGAATGACCAAAAAATTTGGTGTTATGGCCTCTGAAACCAAAACCCTAATTTTCAGTCAACTGTGCAGTTCAAACTGGCCCTGCATCCACTCAAACCCTAGCTCTTGTGATTCCTCTGCAATTTTGGCTTTGAGGAGATGGAATATGACATAAGAACACACATGGACCCCTTTGAGTTGATTAGTGGCCTTTGGAGTGGCTCAAGATGCCCTGAGGTTGCTCAGATCACAAACCCTAGATGCAAATGACTCAGAGCCAATGCAGTGAATCAAAAATGAGATATGAGATGATATGTTTGTGTTTATGCATATGTGATGATCACAAGCCATGGTGTGAATGGGTGAGGGCAAATTTGGGGTGTTTACAGCTGCCCCTATTCAAACATGAGTTAGCTGTGCAGGTTGTAAGCGACGGCTTAACAGGCAAACAAGATAACTTGTGGTTGAATACCAAAGACAGTCCAAAATTTGCACTCACAGAATGAAGAAGAAAAGGGATATAGATTGTAAAAGGAAAACAAAGTATATTGTAAAGTGGGCGACGGAGGACGACCGTCGAGCAGAGGACGACTGCTGGGTAGAGAGCAATGACGGGGACGGCCGACATGCTGGGGATAAAAGGTAAAGCCAAGACGGGGACGACCGACTAGCTGGGGAAAAAATAAGAAAATATGATGGGGACGGCCATCAAGATAAAGCTGTAAAATTCTCTGGGGATTAATGAAACATGACGGGGACGGCCATCAAGTTCATAAAGGTAAAGTAACCAACGATGGGGACGGCCATCGGGCTAAAAGGAAAAGGGACCACGACGGGGACGGCCATCGGGTTAAAGAATAAATGAAATAAACAGATGATGGGGTACGGCCATCAAAGGTGAAGGACGATCACCTAGCAGGGGACGGCTGCTCTGTTGGGAATAAAAGAAGTATGATGGGGACGGCCATCAAAGGTGGAGGACGACCACCTGGCAGGGTACGGCTGCCGAAAATATCTATGACGGGGACGGCCATCAGATAGAGAAGGTCAACGATGGGGACGGCCATCGGACGAGCATGATGGAGGACGACCATCAAGAAGTGGAGGACGACCACTCAGCAGGGTACGGCTGCTCTCGAGGTTTCTCATGACATAGGACGGATGCCAGATAACCAAAATCAACAATGGGGACGGCCATTGGATAAAATGATGAAGGACGATCATCAAAGGGTGGAGGACGACCACCTAGCAGGGGACGGCTGCTAAAAACAACGATGGGGACGACCATCGGATGAGCATGATGGAGGACGACCATCAAGAAGTGGAGGACGACCACTTAGCAGGGTACGGCTGCTATCAAAGTTATCATAACACAGGACGAGTGTCAGATAAAAGAAAAATGCTTTGTTGGTGATCTACTGGGGATATAGCGAACACGGACGAGCGTTCACATCCAAGAAACAAAAGGTATAGGTGTTTGGTATTGTGTATAGATTAAAGATGCGGACGAGCATCCTTAAGATCATGATACGGACGAGTATCATGTAGAAACAAACTGACACATGTTCAGAGATGATGATACGGACGAGTATCAACTGGTTAACAGAGAACACGGACGAGTGTTGAATCTGAAAGAACTCTTCTGGGGAGAGCAGATACAGACGAGTATCTATATTCAAGAAGACATAAGTGTTTGAAACAGTGTATGGATTAAAGATGCGGACGAGCATCCTTAAGACCTATGATACGGACGAGTATCATGTAGAAACAAACATTAGACGCAATGTTCTGAGATGATGATACGGACGAGTACCAACTGGTTAACAAAGAACAAGGACTATCGTTGAATCTGTGGGGGTATGAGTGATGGTGTATACAAGATACGGGCGAGTATCTGTATAAGAGTACCAATGAGTAGTGAGTACATATAATGTATAGATGAGTGTTTATCTGCTGGGGAGAGTGACACAGACGAGTGTCAAAAGAGAAAAGTAGCATTATCAAGTATATGGGTGGTAAAGGTGTAAGCGACTGCGCTGGGGATATGACACGGACGGGTGTCGAGAAAGTGTATATATAAGTATATGTGAGTGCCAAGAGGATGTCTTTGGCTTTCTGCTGGTGATTTGACATGGACGGGTGTCAGGAAGTATCTGCAGTACGGGTGATTTTGTTTGTAAAGTGTATTCAGGCAACCTGTTTGGGGAAGTGATGACACGGACGGGTGTCAGAAATATATACTAGTGTTTGGTGATTGGAGAGGCAACTGCTTTTGCTGGGACTCTGGTGGGGATTTTTGTATAATGATGATGAACGGTTTGTTATTCACAAGTGTTACTTCAGAACATGGCTTATGATTATGCTATGCGTTTGATTTTTGCCATAATGCTCCGTATTAGACGGAATGCTACGCTCTGAGGGGATAGTATGATGCGGATGCTATGATTATGCAAGGATATCAAACCGGGATTCGGATCCCGTCGCTGCGAAGATCCCTGGTTGATCTGTTTGAAATGGACCTCCCAGCTGGGATGAGATCAGTGGTAGATCTGATGACGTATCTGCTTGGGGATATAGGCCACTGATTGACATATCCTTATAATACGGGACCCAGCTGGGGTTTGTAGAAGCTTTCTTCACTTTGTTGTGATCTTCCTGCGCTGCTCTTCTGGATAGAGGCTGAAGATTCTGTGGGGAGATGATTCCCTGACTCCTGTACTCAGCTGAGGATGAAATGGCAACTCGGCTGGGGAATTGTGAGAGGCAACTCAGCTGGGGATAGCAACAAGAGGCAACTCAGCTGGGGATAGGGCATTTCAGATGCTGAGATTAAGTGTATGTTGATTTGACAACTTTGCTGGGGAAGTGGGCATCTTCCAGTGCCACGTGGAAGATAGACCGAGTTGATAATGATTTGCCAGCTTGCTGAGACGTAACTTGCATGCCCCAGGTTGCGTTCTGGATACCTGCAATCCTGCAAAGATAAGGAGACGTACAAAAGGTCCCGAGGCATCCTTTACTGGATTCCGTCATAGGAGTTAAGCACTTTTGAGAGTAAGTATATTCCCTGTAAGCATGTGTGTTTTTTTTGTTTTTTTTTATTTTTTTTTATTATTTTTAGAGAAAAACATCTGTACTTATGCAACTAAAATTTTTTAGAGACATCAGACATCCTCTGTAAATAAAAATGTACAAAACGAAACATGACTGAAAAATCTGATTTTATTAATTCATGTGCCCTGAATTGGCAAGATACAGTCAAGGAAACATATCTCCTGAAATGAAGAGACTGTTACAAATTGAGAAACAAAATGCTGGCGATGTTGACGAGGCTTTCAAGGAGCTTCCTCTTCTGCTATGACTCGTATGACAATGACGTTCTTCTCGTCTTGCTTTCTGGAGAAAGTTGATTCTGATTGAAGCTTGACCCTTTTGAAGCTTTCCAAGTTGCGACAATACAGACGAATTCAGAATGCAGTTGTTCGCTTATTCCCTTATTTTGCATGGATCGCCCTTTCGGGTTTTCAATCCATCGGGATACCCATTTTTGCCTGAGCTGTCCAATGTGGCTTTTCAACTCAGCGGGTGTACATTTTGTTTATTTCCCTTATTTTTGCCCGAGTCTTTTATTCTGTTTTTGACTCGCCGGGATGCCCTATTTCTGCCTGGACTTTCATTCTGTTTTTATGTCCAGCGGGTCATTTTTATGCGAAGTATTTTTTAACCGCATCTGAATTCACAGGGGACGGGAAGTCTTCACCATCCATGGTGCTGAGCATCAGTGCTCCACCAGAGAAAACTTTCTTTACAACAAATGGTCCTTCATAATTTGGAGTCCATTTGCCCCTGTGGTCTGTATGAGGAGGGAGGATTCTTTTCAACACAAGATCCCCTACTTGATACTCTCGGTGTCTGACTTTCTGATCAAAGGCCTTCTTCATTCTCTTCTGATATAACTGCCCATGACAGATTGCAGCCAATCTTTTCTCTTCGATCAGACTCAGTTGTTCGAATCGGGACCGAACCCATTCTGCTTCACTCAGTTTAACATCCATCAATACCCGTAACGAGGGTAGTTCAACTTCAACAGGTAGGACTGCTTCCATACCATGTACGAGCTGATACGGTGTTGCCCCAGTGGATGTCCTGATTGACGTGCGGTACCCATGCAAGGCAAACGGTAGCATTTCATGCCAATCTTTGTAGGTGACTACCATCTTCTGCACAATCTTCTTGATATTTTTGTTTGCTGCCTCAACAGCGCCATTCATCTTTGGCCTGTAAGGAGAAGAATTGTGGTGTTGGATCTTGAAGTCCCGGCATAGCTCTGCCATCATTTTGTTGTTTAAATTGGAACCATTGTCAGTAATGATTCGCTCGGGCACTCCATACCGACAGATGATATCTCTCTTCAGAAATCGGGCTACCACTTGTCTTGTAACATTTGCATATGAGGCTGCTTCAACCCACTTGGTGAAATAATCAATGGCGACCAGGATGAATCTGTGACCATTTGAAGCAGTTGGCTCAATCTTGCCAATCATATCAATGCCCCACATAGCAAAGGGCCATGGTGAAGACATGATGTTCAAAGGATTGGGAGGCACATGCACCTTATCTGCATAGATCTGGCATTTGTGGCATTTTCTGGCGTAGGCACAACAGTCCGCATCCATTGTGATCCAATAATAGCTTGATCTTAACAACTTTTTAGCCATTGCGTGCCCTCCAGCATGGGTACCAAAAGAGCCTTCATGCACTTCATGCATCAACAAATCTGCTTCCGTCTTGTCAACACATCGGAGGAGTACCGTATCAAAGTTCCTTTTGTATAAAGACCCATCAGTGTTCAGAAAGAAACTTCCAGCAAGCCTTCTCAAGGTCTTCTTATCATTGGAAGATGCCCCAGGTGGGTACGTTTAATCCTCCAAGAAGCATTTAATGTCATGGAACCAAGGCTTATTATCTTTGACAACTTCTGCTGCGAACACATATGCTGGCCTGTCGAGTCTGGACACTGAAATCTGAGGTACAAAGTTAGCAGCTTGAACTTTGATCATGGACGAAATGGTAGCAAGAGCATCTGCAAACTGATTCTCATCCCGAGGGATATACTCAAGTTTGACTGTTGTGAAGAAAGTCAATAACCTCCTTGTATAATCCCTGTAAGGTATCAGATGATCTTGGTGGGTGTACCATTTTCCGTTGGTTTGATTGATTACCAAAGCTGAATCTCCGAATACGGTCAATGTCTTGATCCTGAGGTCAATAGCTTCCTCAAGACCCATAATGCAGGCTTCGTATTCCGCTTCGTTGTTAGTGCAGTTGAAAGTGAGTTTTGCCGAGAAAGGCATGTGAACTCCTTTAGGTGTAATGAGTACTGCACCAACACCACGGCCATTCATGTTAACAGCCCCATCAAACATCATAGTCCATTCTTCCTCCGGGTCAGGCCCTTCAGTGTGAACAGGCTCTTCATGATCTTTTGCTTTAATGAACATGATGTCTTCATCAGGGAAGTCAAACCTCATAGGCTGGTAGTCATCAATGGGTTGCTCAGCAAGATATTCAGATAGTACACTGCCCTTGATGGCTTTCTGAGATGTGTACTGTATGTCGTATTCTGTGAGAATCATCTGCCATCTTGCAACCCGTCCGGTAAGAGCTGGCTTCTCGAAAATGTACTTAACTGGATCCATTTTTGAGATTAATAAGGTAGTGTGGGTCAACATATACTGTCTCAGTCGGCGAGCAGCCCACGCTAAAGCACAGCAAGTTTTCTCGAGCAGTGAATAACGCTGTTCACAGTCGGTAAACTTTTTGCTTAGGTAGTATATTGCATACTCTTTTCGACCAGACTCGTCATGCTGGCCCAGCACACACCCCATTGACTCTTCTAATACTGTCAAGTACATAATCAGAGGTCTTCCTTCAACTGGCGGCATGAGGATTGGAGGTTCTTGTAAATATTCCTTGATCTTGTCAAAAGCTTTCTGGCAATCTTCGTTCCACCTGACCGTTTGTTCCTTTCTTAACAGCTTGAACAAAGGTTCACAGGTTGCCGTAAGGTGAGATATGAACCGCGAAATGTAGTTCAATCGACCTAAGAACCCTCGAACTTCTTTCTCAGTTTTCGGCGCAGGCATTTCTTGAATAGCTTTGACTTTATCAGGGTCAACTTCAATCCCTTTCTCGCTTACAATAAAACCCAGCAGCTTACCGGATCGCACCCCGAATGTGCATTTGTTGGGGTTCAGCCTTAGTTGGTACTTCCTCAATCGCTTGAACAACTTCAGCAGATTCACCAGGTGATCTTCCTCTGTAAGGGATTTGGCAATCATGTCATCCACATAACATTCTATTTCTTTGTGGATCATATCGTGGAATAATGTCACCATAGCCCGTTGATATGTTGCACCAGCATTCTTTAGTCCGAATGGCATCACCTTGTAACAGAACGTGCCCCAAGGTGTGATAAATGTTGTCTTCTCCATGTCTTCAGGTGACATCTTGATCTGATTATATCCTGAAAATCCATCCATGAAGGAGAATACCGAGAACTGAGCCGTGTTATCCACCAATACATCAATGTGAGGTAATGGGAAATCATCTTTCGGGCTGGCTCTGTTCAGATCCCGGTAGTCAACACACATTCTTACTTTGCCGTCTTTCTTAGGCACAGGCACTATATTAGCAACCCACGGCGGATAGCTAGTTACAGCAAGGAACCCGGCGTCCCATTGCTTTTGTACCTCTTCTTTGATTTTCATAGCCATGTCTGGGCGAGTTCGGCGCAGCTTCTGTTTAACTGGTGGGCATTCTTCCCTCAAAGGCAGCTTGTGCATAACAATATCGGTATCCAACCCTGGCATATCTTGATACGACCAAGCAAACACATCAACATACTCTTGAAGCAGATCTATCAGTTGTCTCTTCACTGAGTCTTGCAGGCGGGCCCCGATTTTAACTTCCTTCACGTCTTCGTCTGTACCAAGATTGATCACTTCAACCTCCTCCTGATGAGGGGTAATAACCTTTTCCTCTTGCCTTAACAACCTGGCTAGCTCTTCAGGAAGCTCATATTCTTCATCAACCCCTTCATCAGCTTGATTGATTGGATTGTCAAAGTCATACGATGTCATAGCCGTGCTGTTGTCGGTGCAGTCTGGAAGGCACATTCTGCAAGGGTTAAGTTTGTTCATTTTAGTGATTGATTTTAATCTTACTTTAGAAAAAAAAGTGAAATGAAGTTATCATTTTGAAAACACCGCCATTTATTTTTGTACAAAAAGAAAAATGGAAAAAACAGTGAGCAGAAAAGAAAAAGACTCGTTTGCAAAAAGATGTTTGATATTTCATTAATTTAATCTTGTTTGCACAAAAGTACAGATGGCCCTGATTACAAAATGAGTCTTGTCATCTTGGGCAAGATGCAAGACTTTGATGCATGCTATAAAAATATACAGGAAATAATAATTACTCTGCATGAGTAACTCTTATAATTTCCTGGGAAGACCAGTTCGAGACACTGCTCCCCGGGATCTTTGGACGAATCCAATTCTCCAGATTGCGCTCCTCTTCCAGCTCGTCTTCCAAACAGTTGATAGCATCGGGGGTGAGCATCCCCCCACTGACAAAACCAGGCTCTTCAGCAGCCTTTGCTTGATGTTGAGTTGGTCTGTAACCCAACCCAAACTTGTCTTCTTTTTTCTCCACCGACAGCAGTTTGCCCCAGCCTTGGGCAGTTCCTTCCTCAACAACCTTCCGGGCTTGTTGGTATGACGACATTGGAGTACCAGATACAGCAGATGCCTCATTCACATTCAAAGCTTCAAACCCCTGGCTCATTGTTTCATGGATCTCCCCATCCATTTCAATGTACTTATAGGTTGCCAGGTGGCTGACAAAAATGTCCTCCTCTCCACAGATTGTGACAACTTGGCCTTCCCACTCAAATTTTAACTTTTGGTGAAGGGTAGACGTTATTGCGCCGGCGGCGTGAATCCAGGGTCTTCCCAACAAACAGCTGTAGGCGGGCCGAATGTCCATCACATAAAAGATAGTTTTAAAGGTCTGCGGGCCAATTGTCACGGGCAGCTCAATCTCTCCCAGAACCGATCTCTTAGAACCATCAAAGGCTCTTACTACCAGGTTGCTGGGTCTCAATGCCAAACCATCATATTCTAACTTCACCAGAGCCTTCTTTGGTAAGACATTTAGGGACGAACCTGTGTCCACCAGCACATGTGAAAGGACAGCTCCTTTGCATTCCATGGTTATGTGCAAGGCTTTGTTGTGATTGCGGCCATCCGCTGTCAAGTCAGAATTGGTAAACCCTAGCCCATTGCTAGCAGTAACATTTCCAACCACGGTTTCCAATTGGTTGACAGTAATCTCCTCAGGCACGTAAGCTGCGTGCAAGACTTTAAGTAGTGCATTCCGATGGGCTTCGGAGCACATAAGCAGGGAGAGGATAGAGATTTTGGATGGCGTCTGGTGAAGTTGATCCACAATTTTGTAATCACTCTTTTTGATGATTCTCATAAACTCATCAACTTCTTGATCGAACGGTGTCTTCAAGGCTTCTTTAACAGCTGGATCCTCCCGCACCGGGCTCTTTCCTTTTGCCTTGGCAGCAGCTTCTGCTTCGGCTGTAGGTCTTTGAATTGGTGGAGCGAAGAGACGTCCGCTTCGAGTGAAGCCTCCGCCTCCCCCCACATTATCTACTTGTGGTGCAGGTGTTGATGTTTCAAGAGTGATTCTTTTCCCTTCACAGTACACGTCAGAGCCATAGTGCCAAGGGATGGCCCTATTGCTTTCATATGGTACTGGTCCAGGCACCGTGACAGTGACTGGACTGATTGCTGCTGCTGAAGGGGATGTTATTGTTTGTGGATCATAAAAGATTGTAACTGGTGCTCTGGCGGGAGCAGCACCTTCTGAATGGTAGGCGGAGTTATTCTCAGGATCGTAGAAAATGGTAACAGTAGAGACATCTTCATGATTGATTGCTGGTGTTGTAGGAGGTATTGTTGGAAGGACTGTTGTTGTTGTTGGAGATTCGAAATGGAATGAAGCTGAAGTTGTAGCAGGAGAAACTGTTGAAAACTGATCATTTGGAAGGACAGGTGAAGTACTTGTTGATGGTGCTGACGAATTGTCGGGAACAATAGTTGCTGCAGTTGTAGGAGGGTCTGAAACCGTTGCTGATGAAGTTGCCGGATTTGTCGGGAATGATGTAGTGATCTGTAGCAGGCCACTCCGAATAAGGCTGTCAATGCCATTCCTCAGGTCCTCACACCCATTCCATGAGATATTGCAGTAGGGGCACCCTAGTTCACACCCCGGAAATATCTGGTTTTCACGGAGTTGAGCTTTGATTTCCACCAATGGTGTCCGGATCTGATCTACACTGGTTATTAAATAAGACGGTTGGTCTTCTTCAATAGCGTTAATTCGAGGACCACCATGGTTTGGCATAGGGTTTTTATTGACATTGGGCGGAGGTGCAAAATTCAGAGCCTTGGAGTCTACCAAGTCTTGTACCTTCATATGCAGAGCCCTGCATTTTTCTGTACTGTGACCAGGTGCGTTTGAATGAAAAGCACACCTAGCATTAGAGTCATAGTTCCTTGGTAAACTGTTGGGATCCGGAGGTGCCAACGTTCTTAGCTCAACTAGGTTGAGTTTCAGAAGTTGTGGCAACAAGGCAGCATACGGCATTGGGATCGGATCGATCACTCTGTTAGCTTGGGATGGCCTTTGTTGGAATGGCCTCTGTTGATTGTTGTTGTTGGTGTTATTGCTGTTGTAGTTTCTTGGAGGATATTGATTCTGCTGATACTGAGGTTGTTGTTGGAAGTTTTGTTGAGGAGGTTGATAGACTGGCTGAGGATGAGCTGGAGCAGGGATAGTGACTGCTGCTATTGACCTTTGAACATATTGGGGCCTACCCCTGTTGGTGTGAATGGCATTGGTCTCGCCAGCTCTTCTCGGGCCTGCAAAAGGCTTTCTTGTACTGCTGGACGAACTGGCACCATTATCAGAGATCTTACCCATTTTTAACAGGCTTTCAATTCTCTCCCCAGCTATAACAACATCTGCGAAGCTAGTGGAAGAGAAAGCAGCCAACCTGTCAATATACGTTCCCTGAAGAGTGTTCATAAACATGTCTGCCATTTCTCTCTCAGACATTGGTGGTTGAACAGCAGCAGCCAGTTGCCTCCACCTCTGGGCATATTCTCGGAAGCTTTCCCTTGACGACTGTGACATTCCCATTAGGAGAGTCCTGTTGGGTGCCATGTCTAAGTTGTATTGATACTGTCTGATGAAGGCCTCTGCCAGGTCCTTCCAGCATCTAATTGTTGCTCTTGTCAGATGGGAATACCATTCCCTCGAAGCTCCAGTCAAGCTATCCTCAAAATAGAACATCCACAATTTCTCATCCATTGTATAGGCCTTCAGCCTTCCCAGAAATGATTGTAGATGAGTCCGGGGGCATGAAGTCCCATTATACTTTTCGAAACAAGGAGGCTTGAACTTATGGGGGATCCTGACCCCGTCTACCAAACCCATGTCCATGACGTCGAAGCCCAAAGAGTTTTGAGATTCTAAGGACCTCAACTTCTCAGCTATTTCTTCCAACCGTCTATCATAAGTTTCCTCCCCAGCACCCATCACTGTAAATTGGTCCTCCTGAGGGTCTTCTTGAAGTACCCTGGCTGCAGTGGCTGTCCCTTGAACATTTGCAGGAATGTTAATCTCAGGATGTAGATGTGGGCCAAACACAGGAGGGTTAACATGGGGTTGCACCCGTTCATTGTTACTTGTGCCAGCAGTCCCCACATGGGGTTCCTCTTGATTCCTCCCTTCTACCAAAGCTCTGAGCCTCTCCTGGCTTTGAGCTAAATTGTTCATTACTTCCATGAACTGCGTTATCTGAGTTCTCATCTCCAACCTTTCGTTGGCCATCTGGTTTCTGACCTCCGTAAGGTCCTGCTGCATCTGATCCATCTGAATTCCCGGAAGGTTGTTTCTAGTTGGGTACCTGTGTGGCCTGTTGAGGGGAAATACCCGGCGGCGAGCAATAATTCCTGAATATCACAACAGAGGTTAGTAACAATAAAACAAAACCTACAAAACGAACAGAAGGGTTAGTATGCAATGCAGTTATGCTTATTTGTTCTCAAGGTATCCGGTTTGGTCTTCAGTTTTGACCCTTCCAGACCCTTGAAGATGTTGCTGTTGAAGTTGCTTTCGACATAAACCCAGGTGGAAACTAACACAAATATATTACAGAAGGTGAAATAATACATCTTGTTCATTTTACAACACAAGCCCGCTAAGGGGTCAAAATACAGTACAAAAATAAAAGTACATGGAAAGAAAGCAACAACAAACAAATGATCAAACTCCAAGGCCAAACTCATCCTCACGAACTTCCTTAAGAAGTGCTTCGGTCACAGGATCAGCCGGCCGCTCCGTAAGATTTCTGATGAGAAGGTTTCTTGTTGCAACAGCTGCAGTCAACTTCTTGTTCTGACTTTGGTCCTTAGACCTCTTCACTCCAGCTCTGATTTCTAGCTCTGATATCTCCTTCTGGGCTGCTGCCAGGGCTTTTTCCATCTGCTCCATCTTGTCCTGAACTCTCTTGTCTTCCAGGGTACGAGCCTCGGTGATCCTGACCCACCGGGCTTGACTCTCCTTCAAATACAAGTTTGTCCTTGCTCTTTGGAACTGGGCTTCTTTGCAAGCATTCTTCAGAATCTGCTCACCAGCCCTAGACTTGTTGATATAATCTCCAGACTTCTCAATTTTAGTCAAGTGTTCCACCCTCAACTTCTCCAATCTTTCAATCTCCCTCACACCTTCACTCCTTTCCCGGAGGGTCTTCTGCAAAGCCTGGGTTAACTTCTCATTTCTTTCCTTCAAGCTCTCAAACTCCTCCAAACTGATAGTGGCAGGGGGTGGTGCTGAAGATGACTCAGGCATGTCTTCTATGGTGAAGGGCATTCCAGAGAATTGGGCCCTGGCATGGGACCATTCATAATATTGTGCTGATGCCACATTGTTGCACTTCCCCAGAATGGTGACTCCCTTGGTTTGAACATTATCCCAGGCCCAGGCAGCCTGCTTAACAACAGCCAAACTAATCTTGTTCTCACAATAGAGAGTCTCAGCCAAGTCCTGTGCCCTAGGAGCATGGACCAGTGCATAGCCCAATTGCCTCCTGAACAGCAGAGGGTTGTAATTGATACTTCCCTTGACCCCTATTAAAGGCACATTGGGAAAGTGCCCACAGCTTGTAATGATATCTCTGCCCTTGGTGCTTTGAGTACACCATCTGATGTCTGCTGAAGTGAGAGTAGTGAGCCTCTTAGCCCAGTTGCTTTGCTGATGAGGATTTAGGAATGCATCTGTCCTGGGTAAATGCTTAAGAAGCCAAGCATGGAATAATGGAGCACAACACCTCACTAGCCTTCCCCTCTGCTTCTCATTCTTCTGATGTACTGAGTAATAGAGATCTCCTAACAAAGTGGGCACTGGGTTCTTCAGGATGAACAAACGGATTGCATTCTTGCTAATGAATCGAGGCTCATCTGCAAACAACACAATTCCATATACACTTAAGGCCAACAGAGCACAAACAGCTCTCCATTCCCCCTGGGAAGCCTTCAGACTAGCTTGAGAAATCAGGAAGTCAAGATGAAAACCAGGGATCCCAGCTTTAGAGGTCATATGCTGCTCAATCAAAGCAGGTTCCAGGTGCAAAGCTTTTGCTATCTCTCCATTGCTGGGAAAGACCATTTCAGGGTTGAAAGGGATTTCCCTCTTGATAGGCAAACCAACCAAAGATGAGTATTCTTCTAAAAGAGGCCCCAACTGAAAGTCTTGAAAGGTGAAACATCTCAATGGAGGATCATAAAACTGAATGCAGGTGTGGATCAAACTCCTCTAGGATGGGTCCAGATCCATGACCAAGTCCAGTATATCTCCATAACTCTCCCTGAACAAGGGTATGTGATCTGGAGTGATCAGGGTTTGGATCCTCCTGATGTCTGATAAGTCTGGTTGGAAGAAATGATAGGTGATGTTGCTTTTCTTTGGAGCCATGATGCTGAAGACTGAGTAGAGTGCTGATGAAGATGCTGAGGAGTGGGCCACTGGCTGGCTAGTGCAAGTATTTGAAGTATATGGCTGACAAGCTGAAGCTAGTGCTGGTGGAGATAGGTCAGTAATGCAGATGGGGTCAAAACCAAAACCAGATGAAAATGGATACCCTGAAACACAAATAAGCAAATGTTAATATGATGCAATGGTTATGTATGCAAATGATATGCAAAGAGTTTGTGACTGAGCTGGATCTGATCAAAATGCCCTGATATAGGTCCAAGTGTGTTCAAGAATTCCAGATGGAGGTCTAAAAAATCCAGTAACCAGGGTGGGGGGCTCAAATAAAGAGCCACATGTCCAGGGTTTAGAATCACAAGAACTGTCCAACATGGAGTATTCTTGACAAAGTCAAAGTAACAGGGTATTCTGAGGTCAAGGTACCTGCAAACCTGTAAACAGCCCAACCCCCTCACAGGTGATGATCTAGAACAAGGATCCTCAGACTTGGATCAGTTATGAGAAGTGTAAACACTTCTAACCCGGAGGTACAGTGTTTACAATAACCATAACAATTCCTCCTCTAATTCACCTCAGTTTCTGAAGGTCAATACTAAAAGGTCATCCAGACTTAGCAGGCTTCCCAGATAGCCCTAGCATTGCAGGAAATCTGCAACACAGAGTTCTCAAGAAGAAACCCATATCTGAACCGTGTTTCATATTCCCGCACCAGACCGAAATGGAATGGGAAAGAATATGATTCACTCTAGCCTAGGTGTCACTCAGGTCCCAGGTATAGGACCTTAACTCTCAATGAATCACCCACCCACCAAGGCAAACAACCAGATCCAGCCGGCAGCAATGACAGTATGACATAAATAAATGCAATAAAGAAAGCAGTAAAGTAACTGTACATAAAGCAAAATAAATACAAGCACAAACAAGCACATAACACCCCAGTAAACACAAATCAATCAAGCGCTAGGAGGAACCCACAAAAAGAACCAGAAGCCCTGGTTGCAGTATAAGGGTCCCCAGCAGAGTCGCCAAGCTGTCGCTCCCAAAGATTTGCATCCCGGTACAAGCGCGAGCGGTCGGCGAAAGGAACAATGAGAACACACAGCCGTGAACTCACTGGAGATGAATAGAGTCGCCAGCTAGGCATTTTTTATCCCGGAGGAAAGGTAATGCTGCATAGACCTAGAAAGATATGGATAAGACGGTTGCGAACCAGAGAGACTGAGAAAGGGGGTTGGTTACAACCTGGGAAGGTATTAGCACCCAGATTGTCTGCCGTACTCGACGGGATCCACGCTTGAAAGATTTGTGTTTTAAAGGGGTAGTGTCAGTGCAATTTGTGTATAAAATAGCTGGAAAAGATGCACAGGTGTCAGTGTAAAGTGTATAAGTGATGTGAAAGTGTCAGTGTAAGAACAGAGTGAAATGCTCAAGATCATGAGGCTTAAAGAATAAGGCTGGAAAGAGGGGGAATATACAGAGACTTTTGTTCGATAACTGTTAAGTTATGCCTACGTATCCTCTCGTGCAATGAGGAAGTCAGAACACCGTAGTTCGACCCAAAGAGACTGAAAGATAAATTGACTTGTGAACTGCTTACTTGTCTATGCTCAAGTGTATGACCTGTCTGGCTCAGGTGCAAACTGTCTTGCATTAGACGGAAGAAGCAAGTTCTCGTTTATGAGTGAATGAGATGAGAAAAGAATCCCGAAGGAGACGATTATTGTTTGTTTTTGAGTTTTCAGTCTTTTATTGCTTTTGAAGGTTTGTCATAGGATAATGAGCTTAAGCCTAAACCAATGGGTTAGTAAACTCATCACATCTTCCCTCTGATTAGGGGTAATGAGAATTACCTTAAGTGTGAAGTCAGGTTCTCACACTTAATCACCTTTGATGTAGGGTTAAGATCATTAACCTACTTGTGATTATTTAGATGTTTTTGTGGTTTTTGTTTAGTGTTGAGTAATGAGGTTAAGCCATAATCAGGGATTAAACAGACTCATTACACCATCCTAAAAGAAGGATGATAGATGAGAATGTTTAAGCTGAGGAAAGCTCCCCAACTTAATCCATGATTAGGGATTAAACCCATGACAAAACAAGCCTTTGATTAAGTGGATTTTATTTAATGATATGATGATGAAGTGATTTTTATGATTTGTAAGACAACTTGAGGGGGACTTGTCCATTAACACTAGGGTTAGTCCTTCTTAACCACTTAAGGAAGAATTAGAACCCTAATACAAGGCCCAAGTTACAAGTATGATGTCTTGATGATTATTATGTGGATTGATTAGGAGATTTAAACACATTAAGGGTTCAACACTTAGGATTAAAGTTATACACTCCATCCTAAGAGAAGGATGCAGGCATAAGCTTAATCACAAAGTCTTAAAGCCTTTAGGGTTTAGTCCCTGATTATGAGATGAGGAGAGAAGACTCAAAGAGAGACACAAAGGTAAAAACTAGGAGGGGGACTAATCAAAACCCTAATTCATTGTCATGCTTGGTTGTTCCTAAGGTTTGTGAGGTTTTCAAGAACAATCTTCAGAAGAACCACCAGGAAGCAGATGAACAAGATCAAGAGAAGCAAAGTGGCTTGCTTCATTCAAGAAGTCAAGTCACTTGAAGAAAGAAAGTGGGAAGAACAAGAATGAGCAAGCTCAATCTCAAACACATATAAAAATGCAGCAATGGATGCAAGAGAGATGAAAAGAAAAGTTATGAGAAGTGAAGGCAAATTCACTTCTCAAGTTTACTTACCACCTGAAATGTTAGAAAGGAATGCAATGCAATGCAAGATGAGATGAAATGGCATGATGCTAAGCAAAACCAGAAGCATGTTGATGATGATTATGATGTTATGAGGTGCTGCAAACATGAGGCAAGACATGGAGATGTTCATATAAGATCATGGATGCAAATGATGCAAGTTAAGGAGCATGAACAAGCATGAAATGTTATGAAGCATACAAGACAAATGACATGGCAAATATGAGATGCAATGATCAAAGATGCTTCCTACATGTCTTAAGATGTCAAATGAATCACAAGAATGCACAAAATGCAAAGACAAGTCAAGTTATGCAAGGAAATGCAAGAAGGATGCAAAAGAAAGCCCAAATTAGGGTTTATGAATCAAACATCAAACCAAAACCCAAAACAGAAGCAAACCTTAAGATAAAAAATGGAAAATGCTACCCAAAGAAACCCTAAACCTATAATAGACCACTGCCCAAAGGGGAGCTCTCAACTCTCAACCAAACTCAAGTTATGAATTTTCTAATTTATTAGGGTTTTTTAGGGTTCTTAACAAAAGAAATGTCAAACAATTAGGAAATGAGAAAACAAATCATGGCCATTTTATCCTAGAAACTACATGCTAAACATAACACAATGCAAGAAGAACCAATGTCCAAACCTTCTTAGATAGGCAGAAATGAATTTTTGAACTTGTGATCAAAATAATGCACAAAATATGATTTAATTCAATGAAAAAAATCTTAAAATGCATCAAGATCAAAAAAGAAATTTGGTTTGAAGGTTGGACAATGTTTCTAAATGTCTTAGAACATTTCATGAATTTTTTTGTAATTTTTAAATACCTAAAAGTATTTTTAATTAATTAATTCCCATTAATCAATTAAAAATAATCCTTTAAATATTTAAAAATACTTTTTTAATGATAAAAAATAAAATAAAAATATTTTTGTGCCATAAAAATTATTTAAACTCTTAGGAAAATGTTTCATAATTTTTATGTATTTTTTGCTATTTTAAAATAATTATGCAAATTAATTGAAATAAAATGAATTAAAAAACAAATAAAATGAGAAGTCAAAGGAAAGGATGGCTGAGATTCATTCTGGATTTAAACTTGTTGACTGGCGCGTGATCTTGTGGCTCACATTTAAACTGACTTAATCTTAATTAATTAAATAAATCAAAGTGATTAGGGTTAATGAACACATCTGGACCCTTCATGCGCGCGGCAAGTCAACGGGTCAGAGCAATCCTACGGGTGAAATTCAAACTAGCATTAATGACCTGAGATTAGGGCTTAATGACTCAGGCTGCCGGAGAAGACCTCCGGTCGTCTTCTCCGGCCAGCTCCCTCCCTGAGAAACTTCAAACTCTCTTAAAACGTATCAAAAATGAAAACTAAAAACTGGGAAGTGATCTTCACATCCTCACGAATCAAACCCCTATCCTAAAACACATTTCTTCTTCCTAAACAAGCTGAATCGAAAGGAATAAAAACTAGGGCACACAAGCTTCAGAGACAAATTAAACTCTCAAATCAAAGCCATTTTCAAAACCAATGATACCAGGATGATCAGTGAAGCACATAGAGCAAGTTTGTAACAAGAAAAACAATTTCTGGAAAAATAAATTTCAGGCTACCTGAGATTCGAAGCTTTCAGTTTGGAGACTTTCTGGCCACTTCCTTCAGTGCAAACTACTCCACTTGGTCCCCAGAAGATGTTTGAATGCTCAAAGAGAATTTAAGTTGGCTGGATAGTGAGTTTCGAAAGCTCCTGCTTCAGCTCAGTCAGAAATGGCAATGGAGTTTCTGGAGGTTTCAGGCCATTGTGAATGATGGTTTGTGGTCCTGAGGATGAATGGAGAAGGTCTGGAGTGTTTGTTTGTATGTTGGTGAGCTAGGGTGAGAGTTTCGAATGAAACTGCAAAATGAGGTGAGAAATGGCAGTGGGATGCTTTGGCTGTTTCAGGCTTATGTTCTTGGTGGTTTCTACTTAGTGATACAGGGTGAGTTGAATGGAGAAAATGGTTTGAGTGTTTGCAGGCTGTGGAGGCAGATTCGAAGCAAGTTGCAATGTGGTGTGTTTTTGTGAATGTGATCGTGTGAAGTGTTTCAGGCCTGCTTAGTACATGGAATGGTTTGCAAATGGATAGTATAAACTAATCCAATTGGTCAGAGGATGTGACTTGTGCTTTATGGATAGGTGTAGCCACTTTTGCAAATATGTCAACTTCTTGTAAGATAGGGCATGGGCAACTCCTAGCCAAGTACAAAGGGCATGGTCTGCGCAGCAAAGTGAAGGGAAAGGCTAGGCTTGGTCCAACATTCAAGGCAGCAAGTTGGTGAAAGCATGATCATGAGTTTTGCAACTTGTGGCTTTAGGGTTCACATGTGAAGAAAGTCTTGTTACATAAACCAAACTATGTAGAAACTTGGTCCAATTCTGATTTTTAGGACTTAGAGAATGTTTATGTGCTGGTTTGAAGTGAACTAGAGGCTGCAATATGCATTGGTCCAAGATTTTGCAAAATTCTCACTTAGGGCATGCCTTGAAAATCAATGATTTTAGCCAACTTTGCATTGCCATAACTTTTGATCCAAGAAGAGTTTGATCATGTTATTGTACTTTTTGAAAAGGGAAAGATGAGATCTACAACTTTCATGGCCAAAGTTTTTCCATTTGAAGCCTTTTTGGATCAAGAATCAAAGCTTGAAAAATGACCTAAAATGATGCATTCTTGAAAAGTCAACTATGCCCAAAAAGTCAACATTTGCAAAAACCCTAAATTCTTGATTTCTATGAACTTCAACCTCCTTCTATGATCAAATAAAGATCATATACACTCGAAATGATGAAGATCACCCATTGGCTGGGTCATTGGGGGCCTCAGATGCCCTGATTTTACACTGACTTGTCTGAAAAGTCAACCCTTGATCAGATGACTTTCCCATGGAATTTCTTCATGAAAATTGATATGCATACTCCCTATACCATATAAAGAGCAATGGAAACAAGAATGACCAAAAAATTTGGTGTTATGGCCTCTGAAACCAAAACCCTAATTTTCAGTCAACTGTGCAGTTCAAACTGGCCCTGCATCCACTCAAACCCTAGCTCTTGTGATTCCTCTGCAATTTTGGCTTTGAGGAGATGGAATATGACATAAGAACACACATGGACCCCTTTGAGTTGATTAGTGGCCTTTGGAGTGGCTCAAGATGCCCTGAGGTTGCTCAGATCACAAACCCTAGATGCAAATGACTCAGAGCCAATGCAGTGAATCAAAAATGAGATATGAGATGATATGTTTGTGTTTATGCATATGTGATGATCACAAGCCATGGTGTGAATGGGTGAGGGCAAATTTGGGGTGTTTACACCAAGCCGGATACCTTGGAAGCAAATAAGCATACTGCATTGCATACTAACTTCTGTTTTGTTTTGTAGGTTTTGTCTTTACTTTATTTTGTTTCTAACTCTGTTGTGGTTCAGGAATTATTGCTCGCCGTCGGGTGTTCCCTCTCAACCGTCCGCACAGATATCCTACTCGCAACAACCTTCCTGGTATCCAGATGGACCAAGTACAGCAAGATCTGACAGAGGTCAGAACCCAGATGGCTAACGAAAGGCTGGAGATGAGAAACCAAATGACCCAATTCATGGAAGTAATGAATGGCTTGGCTCAAAGTCAAGAAAGATTGAGGGCATTGGTAGAAAGACAAACCCCGAAAGAGCCACCTCTGGGGACTGGAGGAACAAGTAACAATGAAAGGGGTCAGCCTCATGTTAATCCACCAGTATATGGGCCTCATCTACATCCGGAAGTTAACATCCCGGGTAATGTGCAAGGAAATACTACTGGAGGAAGGATCTTACAGGAAGACCCCCAAGAAGAGCAGTTTACTGTAATGGGAGCTGAGGATGAAGTTTATGACAGGAGGTTTGATGAAATTGCTGAGAAATTGAGATCTCTGGAGTCTCAAAACTCCTTGGGTTTTGATGTCATGGATATGGGGTTAGTGGATGGGGTAAGGATTCCCCACAAGTTTAAACCACCATGCTTCGAGAAGTACAATGGAACTTCCTGTCCACGAACTCACTTGCACTCTTTTCTGGGAAGACTTAAGGCATACACCATGGATGAGAAACTGTGGATGTTCTATTTTGAAGATAGTTTGACTGGGGCTTCAAGGGAGTGGTACTCTCACTTGACCAGAGCTACTATCAGGTGCTGGAAGGACCAAGCTGAAGCTTTCATCAGACAGTACCAATACAACCTAGACATGGCTCCTAACAGAACCCTTCTGATGGGAATGTCTCAATCCTCCAGAGAAAGCTTCAGGGAATATGCCCAGAGGTGGATACAGCTTGCTGCTGCTGTCCAACCACCCATGTCGGAAAGAGAAATGGCCGACATGTTTATGAACACTCTGCAAGGGACATATATTGATAAGCTAGCTGCCTTTTCTTTCACCAGCTTCGCTGACGTAGTTATAGCCGGTGAAAGAATTGAGAGCCTTCTGAAAATGGGCTAGATTTATGATAATGGTGCAGGTTCGTCAAGCAATCCCAGAAAGCCTTTTGTGGGACCTAGAAGAACTGGTGAGACAAATGCCATCCATGCCACCAGGGGCAGGCCTCAGTACCTCCACAGATCAGTAGCAGCTGTCACAATTCCAGCTCCAATTCCTCAGCAACCAGCATATCAACCACAACAACAACCACATTATAAACAACAAGTTCAGTATCCGCCACAAAGAGCCTACAACAACAACAACATCAATCAACAACAAAGACCTTTTCAGCAAAGACCATCACAGGAAAATAGGGTGATTGACCCTATCCCTATGCCTTATGCTGCCTTGTTGCCACAACTCCTGAAACTCAATTTGGTTGAGCTAAGGACATTGGCACCTCCTGATCCTTCCAATCTTCCAAGGAATTATGACGTTAATGCCCGGTGTGCTTTTCATTCCAATGCACCTAGCCACAATACTGAGAAGTGTAGGGCTTTACAAATGAAGGTACAAGATCTGGTAGATTCTAAAGCCCTTAACTTTGCACCCCCGCCAAATGTCAACAAGAATCCCATGCCCAATCATGGAGGACCAAGAATTAATGCCATTGAGGAAGACAAGCCATCTTTCTTAATCACCAGTGTTGGACAGATTCGAACACCTCTAGTTGAAATTAAAGCTCAGCTTCTAGAGTGCCAGATGTTCCCCGGGTGTGAGCTTGGTTGTGGTTATTGCAACATTTCGGTCAACGGGTGTGATAACTTGAGAAGCGGCATAGATGGTCTTATCAAAAGTGGCATACTTCAGATCACAACAACGGCGCCTACAAATCCAGCAATCCCTTTGACGACAATTCCTGACTCTTCTACAACTGCAACAACAATCATTCCAACCAATTCATCAAAATCATCAACAATGGCTCCGTCCATCACTTCAACAAATCAGATGACAACAACCATTTCTTCTACAACATCAGCACCCCTTTATTCAGCGGAATCTTCTACAACGCCAACAGAAATTGATGAAGATATTTCATCAGTTACCATTTATTATGATCCCTCATATGTTCCTCCAAACAACAACTTTCAACAACAAACAGTGGCACCTCCTGTCAGATCACCGGTCACCATTTACTACGATCCGCACACCATTTCAGTACCCTCCTCTGCTGCAGTCAGTCCAGTTACCATCACGGTGCCTGGACCCGTTCCGTATGAAAGCAGTAATGCCATACCTTGGCATTATGGCTCTGACCTCTACTGCAACGGGGAGAAAATCACTTTGGATTCTTCAACCTCTTCTCCACAGATTGATAATGTTGGGGGAGGCGGAGGCTTCACCAGAAGCGGACGCCTTTTTACCTCACAAACTCAAAGACCTAATGCTGAAGCAGAAGCTGCTGCCAAAGCAAAGGGAAAGAGTGTGGTATTTGAAGAGCCGGCTGTCAAAGAAACTCAGAAGACATCTTTTGAGCAAGATGTAGACGAGTTTATGAGAATTATAAAGAGAAGTGACTACAAGGTGGTGGATCAGCTTCACCAAACTCCCTCAAAGATCTCCATATTATCCCTGTTGATGTGTTCTGAAGCTCACAAGAATGCATTACTGAAAGTCCTGCATGCAGCATACGTGCCAGAAGAGATCACTGTTATTCAGCTAGAAACCGTGGTAGAAAATGTCAATACCAGTCATGGACTGGGCTTTACCAATGCTGATTTAATAACTGAGGGACGTAACCACAACAAGGCTTTACACATCACTCTGGAATGCAAGGGTGCTGTTCTATCTCATGTACTGGTGGACACTGGGTCCTCACTCAATGTTCTACCGAAGAAAGCCTTGGTGAAGCTGGAGTATGATGGCTTGGCACTGCGTCCAAGTAATTTAGTGGTAAGAGCATTTGATGGCTCTAAAAGATCAGTGCTAGGGGAGATTGATCTGCCTGTGATGATTGGCCCGCAGACTTTTAAAATTACCTTCTATGTGATGGACATTCAGCCGGCCTACAGCTGTTTGTTGGGTAGACCTTGGATCCATGCCGCTGGCGCAGTTACGTCTACCCTTCACCAGAAGTTGAAATTCGAGTGGGAGGGCCAGATCATCACCATCTGTGGTGAAGAGGACATCTTTGTTAGCCATCTGGCTACATACAAGTACATTGAGATGGATGGAGAAATCCATGAAACCATGAGCCAGGGGTTTGAGGCCCTGAACATTAATGAAGCATCTGCTGTACTGGGAACCTCCATGACATCTTATCAGCAAGCCAGGAAGGTTGTTGAAGAGGGGACTGCCCAAGGCTGGGGCAAGCCGTTGCCTGTGGAGAAGAAGGAGGACAAATTTGGGTTGGGTTACAAACCAACTCAACAAGATCAATCAGAGGCTGCCAAGAAGCCCAGCTTCGTCAGCGGGGGAATGCTCACCCCGGACGCTGTAAACAACTTGGAAGATGAGTCGGAAGATGAGCGCAACCTGGAGAGCTGGATACGTCCAAGGACCCCGGGGAGCCATATCTCAAACTAGTCTTCCCAGGAAATTATAAGGGTTACTCCCGCAGAGTAATTATTATTTCCTGTATATTTTAAGCATGCATCAAGTCTTGCATCTTGCCCAAGATGTCAAGACTCATTTTGTAATCGGGCCATCTTGTAATTTTGTGCAAACAGATCAATCAATGAATATCGGACATCTTTTGCAAATGAGTATTTTTCTTTTCCGCTCACTGTTTTTCATTTTTCTTTTTGTGCAAAAATAAAATGGCAATGTTTTCCAAAATGAAAATTTTATTTCACTTTTCTAAACAAGATTAAAATCGATCACTAAAATGAACAATCTAAACCCTTGCAGAGAGTGCCTTTCAGACTGCACCAACAACAGCACAACTATGGTTTCGTATGACTTTGACAATCCAATCAATCAAGCTGATGAAGGGGTTGAAGAAGATTATGAGCTACCTGAAGAGCTATCCAAGTTGTTAAGGCAAGAGGAGAAGGTTATCACTCCTCACCAGGAGGAGATTGAAACGGTTAATCTTGGTACGGAAGAAGAAGTGAAAGAAGTCAAGATCGGGGCCTGCCTGCAAGATTCAGTAAAAGAGCAACTGATTGACATGCTTCGGGAGTATGTGGATGTGTTTGCGTGGTCTTATCAGGATATGCCAGGGTTGGACACCGATATTGTCATGCACAAGCTGCCTTTGAAAGAAGACTGCCCGCCAATAAAACAGAAATTGCGCCGTACTCGCCCAGACATGGCAATGAAGATCAAAGAAGAGGTACAAAAGCAGTGGGACGCCGGGTTCCTTGCTGTAACTAGCTACCTGCCGTGGGTAGCTAACATTGTACCTGTGCCTAAGAAGGATGGCAAGGTGAGAATGTGTGTGGACTACCGGGATCTGAATCGAGCCAGCCCGAAAGATGACTTCCCTTTACCTCACATTGATGTATTGGTTGATAATACGGCTCAGTTCTCGGTGTTCTCCTTCATGGATGGATTTTCAGGATATAATCAGATCAAGATGTCACCTGAAGACATGGAGAAGACAACTTTCATCACACCCTGGGGCACGTTCTGTTACAAGGTGATGCCATTCGGACTGAAGAATGCTGGTGCAACGTATCAACGGGCTATGGTAACATTATTCCATGACATGATCCATAAAGAAATCGAATGTTATGTGGATGATATGATTGCCAAGTCCCTCACAGAAGAAGACCACCTGGTAAATCTGCTGAAGTTATTCAAGCGTCTGAGGAAGTACCAACTGAAGCTGAACCCCAACAAGTGCACATTCGGGGTGCGATCCGGTAAACTGCTGGGATTTAATGTAAGTGAGAAAGGGATTAAAGTTGACCCTGATAAAGTCAAAGCCATTCAAGAAATGCCTGCACCTAAGACTGAAAAAGAAGTTCGGGGTTTCTTAGGTAGATTGAACTACATTTCACGGTTCATATCTCACCTTACAGCAACTTGTGAGCCTTTGTTCAAGCTGTTAAGAAAAGAACAAACGGTCAGGTGGAACGAAGACTGCCAGAGGGCTTTTGACAAGATCAAGGAATACTTACAAGAGCCTCCAATCCTTATGCCTCCAGTTGAAGGAAGACCTCTGATAATGTATTTGACAGTATTAGAAGAGTCAATGGGGTATGTGCTGGGCCAGCATGACGAGTCTGGTCGAAAAGAGTATGCAATATACTACCTAAGCAAAAAGTTTACCGACTGTGAACAACGTTATTCACTGCTCGAGAAAACTTGTTGTGCTTTAGCGTGGGCTGCTCGCCGACTGAGACAGTATATGTTGACCCACACTACCTTATTGATCTCAAAGATGGATCCAGTTAAATACATATTTGAGAAGCCAGCACTTACCGGACGGGTTGCAAGATGGCAAATGATCCTCACAGAATATGACATCCAGTACACATCTCAAAAAGCCATTAAAGGCAGTGTATTGTCTGATTATCTTGCTGAGCAACCCATTGATGATTACCAGCCTATGAGATTTGACTTCCCCGATGAAGACATCATGTTCATAAAAGCAAAAGATCACGAAGAGCCTGTTCACACTGAAGGGCCTGACCCAGAAGAAGGATGGACTATGATGTTTGATGGGGCTGTTAATATGAATGGTCGTGGTGTTGGTGCAGTACTCATTACACCTAAAGGAGTTCACATGCCTTTCTCGGCAAAACTCACCTTTAACTGCACTAACAACGAAGCTGAATACGAAGCTTGTATTATGGGTCTTGAGGAAGCCATTGACCTCAGGATCAAGACTTTGACCGTGTTTGGAGATTCAGCTCTGGTAATCAATCAAACCAATGGTAAATGGTACACGCACCAGGATCATCTGATACCTTACAGGGATTATACAAGGAGGTTATTGACTTTCTTCACAACAGTCAAGCTTGAGTATATCCCTCGAGACGAGAATCAATTTGCAGACGCTCTGGCCACTATTTCATCCATGATCAAAGTTCAAGCTGCCAACTTTGTGCCTCGAATCTCAGTATCCAGACTTGACAGACCAACTTATGTATTCGCAGCAGATATTGTTAAAGATGATAAGCCTTGGTTCCATGACATTAAGTGCTTCTTGGAGGATCAGACATACCCACCTGGGGCATCTTCCAATGATAAGAAGACTTTGAGAAGGCTTGCTGGTAGTTTCTTCCTGAATACTGATGGTTCCCTTTACAAGAGAAACTTTGATATGGTACTCCTCAGATGCGTTGATGGGACAGAAGCAGATTTGTTGATGCACGAGGTGCATGAAGGATCCTTTGGTACCCATGCAGGAGGGCATGCAATGGCAAAGAAGTTGCTAAGATCAGGCTATTACTGGATCACAATGGATGCAGATTGTTGTGCTTATGCCAGAAAATGCCATAAATGCCAAATTTATGCGGATAAGGTACATGTGCCTCCCAATCCTCTGAATGTGATGTCTTCACCCTGGCCCTTTGCCATGTGGGGCATTAATATGATTGACAAGATTGAACCGACTGCTTCAAATGGCCACAAATTCATCCTGGTTGCCATTGACTATTTCACCAAGTGGGTTGAAGCAGCGTCATATGCAAATGTTACTAGGCAAGTGGTAGCTCGATTTTTGAAGAGAGATATCATCTGTCGGTATGGAGTGCCCGAACGAATCATTACTGACAATGGTTCCAACTTAAACAACAAAATGATGGCAGAACTGTGCCGAGACTTCAAGATCCAACACCACAATTCTTCTCCTTACAGGCCAAAGATGAATGGCGCTGTTGAGGCAGCAAATAAGAATATCAAGAAGATTGTGCAGAAGATGGTAGTTACCTATAAAAACTGGCATGAAATGCTACCATTTGCCTTGCATGGGTACCGTACGTCAATCAGAACATCCACTGGGGCAACACCGTATCAACTTGTGTATGGTATGGAGGCAGTCCTACCTGTTGAAGTTGAATTACCCTCCTTACGGGTGTTAATGGATGTTAAGTTGAATGAAGCAGAATGGGTCCGATCCCGATATGAACAGTTGAACTTGATTGAAGAGAAGAGATTGACTGCAATCTGTCATGGACAGCTGTATCAGAAAAGAATGAAGAAAGCCTTCGATCAGAAAGTCAGGCTCCGAGAATACCAAGTAGGAGATCTTGTGCTGAAAAGACTCCTCCCTCCTCATACAGACCACAGGGGCAAATGGACTCCGAACTATGAAGGACCATTCGTAGTAAATAAAGTTTTCTCCGGTGGAGCACTCATGCTCAGTACTATGGATGGTGAAGACTTCCCGTCTCCTGTGAATTCAGATGCAGTTAAAAAATAATTCGCATAAAATGACCCGCTGGACATAAAAACAGAATGTAAGTCCAGGCAAAAATAAGGCATCCCGGCGAGTCAAAAACAGAATAAAAGACTCGGGAAAAAATAAGGGAAATAAATAAAAATGTACACCCGCTGAGTTGAAAAGCCGCATTGGACAACTCAGGCAAAAAAGGGTATCCCGATGGATTGAAAACCCGAAAGGGCGATCCATGCAAAATAAGGGAATAAGCGAACAACTGTACTCTGAATTCATCTGTATCACTTACAACTTGGTAAGCTTCAAAAGGATCAAGCTTCTGTCAGAATCAGCCTTCTTCAGAAAGCGAGATAAGAAGAACGTCAAATGTCATACGAGTCATAGCAAAGGGAAGCTCCGTGAAGCATCGACAACATTGCCAAATACCTTTTATTTCTCAATTTGTAACAATCTCCTCATTCTAGGGGATTTGTTTCTTTGACTGTATCTTGCCAATTCAGGGTACACGAATTAATAAAATCAGATTTTCAGTCATGTTTCGTCTCGTACATTTTACTTTCATTTGCAAGAATGTCTGATGTCTTTAAGATACTGATTGCATAAATACAGATGCTTTTCTTCTAAAAACACGTGTGTACAGGAAATATACTTACTCCCGGGAGTGTCTAAACTCCTATGATGGAATCCGGTAAGGGATACCTCGGGATTACTTGTGCATTTCTCTGTCTTTTCAGGATTGCAGGTATTCAGAGCACAGCATGGGGCATGAAAGCTTCATCCCAGCAAGCTGGCAAATCATTATCTGCTCAGTCTTGGCACCAGAGATGCCCTATCCCCAGCCGAGTTGCCATTTGTTACTTCCTCCTCAGCCAAGTACAAAAGCCAGGAAACCACCTCCCCACAGAACTCCAGCCTCTATCCAGGAGAGCAACGCCTGAGGATCCCACAACAGAGTGAAGCAAGCTTCTACAAACCCCAGCTGGGTCCCTCATTACCAAAGATAGGTCTACCAGTGACCTATATCCCCAAGCAGAGTCCCATTTGGCAGATCTACCAATGATCTCATCCCCAGTTGGGATGTCCACTTCAAGCAGATCAGCCAGAGATCTTCGCAGCAATGGGATCCGAATCCCGGATCGGTGTCTTTGCATAATCATAGCATTCGCATCATATTCTCCCCACAGAGCATAGCATTCCGTCTAATACGGAGCATTACGGCAAAAATCAAACATATTGCATAATCATAAGCCATGTTCTAAATCAAACACTTGCGAAAAATGACAATCCGTCAGCAATATACAGAAAACTCTCTGAATTCCCCGTCAGAAAGCCAAGGCATTTGCCCTACACTCATAAATACAAGTGCACACTCCTTTTGGCACTCGTCCGTGTCATCATTCCCCAGTAAAGTCGCCTGAGCACTCTTTACAAACAGACACTTATATATTACAGATACTTCTTGACACCCGTCCGTGTCGTATCCCCAGTAGAAAGCCAAAGCGTCCTCTTTGCACTCATAGATACATATATCCATACAAATTCCCTGACACCCGTCCGTGTCACCTTCCCCAACATAACTACCCGAATACTTTGTAAAGCATTTGCTTGTCTATAATATACCTTTTGACACTCGTCTGTGTCACCCTCCCCAGCAAGTTAGACACTTGTCGGTGTTTCACTCATACTTATTTCACTCATAATGATACCCGTCCGTATCTTGTATATATCACTCAAATCCCCTCAGATTCGACACTCGTCCGTGTTCTTTGTTAACCAGTTGATACTCGTCCGTATCATCATCTCAGAACATGCGTCAAGCGTTTGTTTCTACCTGATACTCATCCGTATCATAGTCTTAAGGATGCTTGTTCGCATTTTTAATCCATACACTTATGTCTTCTTGAATTTAGACACTCGTCTGTGTCTACTATTCCCCAGAGGAGTCCCCACAGATTCGACACTCGTCCGTGTTCTTTGTTAACCAGTTGATACTCGTCCGTATCATCATCTCAGAACATGCGTCAAGCGTTTGTTTCTACCTGATACTCGTCCGTATCATAGTCTTAAGGATGCTTGTTCGCATTTTTAATCCATACACTTATGTCTTCTTGAATTTAGACACTCGTCTGTGTCTACTATTCCCCAGAGGAGTCCCCACAGATTCGACACTCGTCCGTGTTCTTTGTTAACCAGTTGATACTCGTCCGTATCATCATCTCAGAACATGCGTCAAGCGTTTATTTCTACCTGATACTCGTCCGTATCATCGTCTTAAGGATGCTTGTTCGCATTTTTAATCCATACACTTATGTCTTCTTGAATTTAGACACTCGTCTGTGTCTACTATTCCCCAGAGGAGTCTGTTGCACCCCAAAATTTGCCCTCACAATACAATACTTTGTGTGCTAAGACGGTTCACAGGGTTCACAAGACCTTTCGTGAGGTTCATTAAGTTTACAAGACACTTTATGAGGTTCATAAGGTTCACAAGACCTTTCATGAGTTTCATGAAGTTTACAAGACACTTTATGAGGTTCACAAGGTTCACAATACTTACAAGACCTTTCATGAGGTTCATGAAGTTCACAAGACATCTTATGAGGTTCACAAGGTTCACAAAGTTCACAAATAGTCAGAAAGTTTGACAATTCCCTCAGACAATGCATTCTCCTAAGCAGTGCATCCAAAACTAGGGTTTTGACTTTAATCAGGCTAAATGGATTTCCAAGACTTCAAGTGAGCTTCATAACATCTTATATGTGTTTAAGAATCCCCATGACAAGTTTCAAGACTTTTCTCAAAGGTTTGCTCAGTCAGATGATCAGATAAGTCAAAATCAGTCAAAGGAGTTAAAAAGTCAAACTGAGGTCAACTGTGGTCAAACCAAAGTCAAACTTAATGATTTTTTGCCAAAATCAAGTATATGAAGTAAAATTCATCATTTTACCAAGGGTTGATCATGATTCATCAAGGAGATTTCAGATCATCAAGAATCAGGAGTTTCTAAATTAGGGTTTCCTCAGGAAAAGTCAACTGAACTTTGACCAGCCATAACTTTCACATGATTCATCACCAAGTTTCCATCCAAAGCTCATTTTGAATGAAATTGAATTCTCTACAACTTTGTGTATCACAAGCCAAGCCCAAAAATGCTTCATTTGGAAGGTATGAGCTAAGACATTATAGGTCCTTTTGAAAGTCAACAAAAAGTCAACAACTTCAAAAGGGCATAACTTGAGAATGGTAAATGATATGGACATGAAACCAGTGGGGTTGGTTAGAGGACTCTTCAAGCTTTCCAAAATGTCCAATAACACCCTCATAGCATTAAAATTGAAGGATGTGTGCCCTTGCAAAGTTGGGAAATTTTAGGGAAGTTTATGAAGCAAATGGAGGTTTAAAACCAAATTTTGCTAAGTGGGCTGAACTTTTAATGACCCAAAGTAATCCATGACATCATGCACGAAAATTATTTGATATTTTCATAATTTTTATTTTATTTAATTTATTTATTATGATTTTTTATATTAAAAATCATTTTAAATTTAAATAAAATATTAAGTGTGAAGATTTAAAATTATTTTTGGTTCTAGAAAGTCATGAATTCAATATGGATCAGAATGATACAAAAATAATGGTGATTGGCTTGAAATAGAAGGTGTTCATGCAAGAATATTTGAATTTTAAAGCCTAATCTTTTTGAATCTTTTCTAATCAAATCTTTCACATATTGATCAATTGTTTTGACCTAGAATCATCACACTATAAGTACATAACTCAAACCTAATCATAGAAGACGAATTTCAGCCTCCCAAGAGTAAGTTCAAATTTTCAAAATCCACCAAAAATCCAATTTTCGGTTTCTTCATTGCAAGGCATTTGAAGGTATTTTAAAGACATAGCAATGATCCATAGACTTCACTGATCATGTACCAATGCTCATATGCATCCATAACCTCATGAACATCTCAAACCGAATCAAAACATTGACATCTTTAAGTTTTTTTCATTTTCATATATACATGTAATCTAAATTGAATTTGATTGTGGATTTGTGTTTGTGACAAGCTTGTGAATGTTTCTGGGCAACTCAATTTGGTTTTCGATGCAGGATTAAAAAACCACCATTGTTAGGGTTTCGGCCGTGGATTTGGGGTTTTGTGTTAAACCTAATATAAATAAGTTCTAAGAACATAGAACAGTTCCATGGATCTTGGGGATTATGAAACACTGATTATTGTTGAGAAATTTCACTGTCTTGATGCTTTTCCAATTTCGTAGGTTCTTGTGTTTTGAAATTCGCAGGAAACATTGCAGCAAAATTCGTATGAAATTTCGTAGGTAATTTGGAGAAGAAGACCTGCGCGCATTTTTCTGATTTTGAATTGTTATGATATATTATAATGTTTTGTTTCTGTTTTGTATCACAAGCATTGTGCTTGTCCCAGTGGTGAAGGGTGCGCGTATGATGCTTATAGGCCTGGGTTCGAATCCTGGCTTCCCAATTTTTTTCCTTGTTTTTCAGTTTAGTTATTAGGCATAATATATTATGTATTATAGTCATTTGTTAAACAGGTGCGCTCTCCCAGCTGGAATGGTTAATGTGTTTGTGTGATGTTTGAAGGTCCTGGGTTCGATCCCCCCAGGCCTTTTGTGTGTTTTTCTATTTTTTCATGATATTTCCAGGAACAAAGAACAAAACCAATTGGACCCTTTTCCTTATCACCAAGTGCACGCTGGCCCAGTGGTTGATGTTGCTGGCTGAGGGTTGTGTAAAGCAGAGGGGCTGGGTTCAATTCCCAGCCAAGGTAAGTTTTCTCTTTTTCTTTCTATTATTTGTTTTGCTTATTTTAAATATTAATTAATTAAAACTATAATCTTAATTTAATAAATTCTAATATATTTCATAAATCAATATAAACCTTAAAATATTTTTCTAAAACCTAATTTATTTGTTTATTTATAATTTTTTTTGTTTATATTAATATGTATATATTATACAATTTATTTATAATTCAAATCTTATATATAATATGCTTAATATTAAAATTTTGTTAATTATAATTAAATTCCATAAATTGTTTATAATTCAATTTTGTATGTAAATAATTTTTATTATATGTTTAAAAATAATTGCTAATTTAATTTTGTAATCATAAAGTTATTTTCATAATATGTTTATAATTAATTTAATTTTTATAATTTGCAAATAATTTAATACTTAATTGTTCATGTTTTCTTACTAACTTTAAATAATTGTTTATATAAAAATGTAATCTTTTAATTATTATAATATTTTTGCTTATTTCATTATTATTATTAATTATGTTTATATGATATTTTATTATTACTAACCACATTGTGATTATTTTTATTATTATTTCACTAACCCAATTATTATTATTATTATTATTTAATATTTTGCCTATTTATTTAAATTGCTTTTATTATTATTATGTAATTGCTCCTTGGTGTAATATTTATTAATAATGTTTATTATTTACATTTTATGTTATGGTTAGTAAATAGGGAGTGTAAAGAACATGTTTGTATTTTAAAATTGAATTTAGATCATTTAAATTTAAAGATAAATATTAAAATTGTACACTCACATACGTAAGTCGATCTTTGATCGCCATCTCACTTCCTTAGGGATACCTCTCATGTTGCCTAAAACAAAAAGTCAAGTAGGGTGTATAAAGCAAAAGTCCCTCATCTCACATCATCTAGTCCCTAAACAGATAAAAGATCAAGTCCCTTTCGAATGTTGCCTTCATAATGATCTTGTCCCTTTCAAACAAAGATGATAGTCCCTTCGAATTGCTTATACACCCCACAGTTGCCTAAAGTAACAGATGACCCTTCAAATGTCCCTCACATCCAAGGTAATGACTACCTATTCCTTAATAATAGGGATAGTCTTACCATTTAAAGGATTCAAGAACAGAAAAGACTTAAAACTTAGGGTAGGTTCCTCTTAGATACTTGCTCACTCTTCAAAACAATTTCAAACACTTCATACTTCAAACAATTTTCAAAACAAAGGTTTATACGCATCCGTACATGGGTCATTATAAACACTTAAGAAAATTTTTTCACACACTTCACATTTTCAAAAACATTTTAAAGTGAGCTAAGTAACTAAGAGCCCATGGATAACCATGGATGTAAAGGGTGCTAACACCTTCCCTTTACATAACCTACCCCCTGGACCCAAAAATCTTTTAAAAGGTCTTTCCTGTTCTTTTATGCCTTTCCTTTGGATAAAATAAAAGTCGGTGGCGACTCTTGCTATCCGCAACATAACTAAAGTCAGTTCTCCCACCGTGTTACAGAACTGGCGACTCTGCTGGGGACTTAATAAAAGAGGGGTACCCTTAGGAATTAGATCACTTTAAATTTGTTTGCTTTATTTGCTTTACTTTACTTGTTGGGTGCTCTTATGTTTGATAGATCCTAACCCGGATCTAGTGTACCTTAGGTAAATGGCAATAGACCAAGGAAACTGTACGGCGTATACCGATATGGTTGATCTAGTGGCCATAGTTAGTGTGACTTCTTGGTTGGTGCTTATGTTCCTTAAGTCAAGTTGAGGATAATATGAGGCTGCCATATGTTGTCAATGCACTAACTAACTTTTAGAACCCTAGTTAACCCATCTTAGCCTTTAGAAAAGTAGTGAGATAACCGGCTTTGGTGAAGACTGAAGTTGGTTGATACTCGATACTACGCTCATTGAGATCTTAAACTTGGAGGGTTTTGGTTGGCAAGTAAGTTGCCTACTGAACAACCACCCTTGTGAAGGATCAATGATATTGAGATCCCTTAGAACCTGGTTACTTTTGTAGGACAAGATGAACCAACTAACTTCAGGGGAGGGTACTTACCTTTAAACCTCATGCAAGCCTTCAAACCTAGGGCTATTGTGTGACTTGTTTGTGTGTGCCACATGTTTGTGATTGAACATAACATCATGACATCATCATGCATCATAAGCATAGCATTTTCACTAACCATTTCAAGGACCAAAGGATTTATCTTTGTTCTTTGTTTGCAGGTCATGGCTTCTGCTCGTAGAAACACTATCAGGATCAACTTTGTAGGGATACCTGTTAAGCTTAAAGAGTTGGTTTCTCAAGTGTCTGATCATTCCCAGTTTATCAAGAGACATGGTCACCTATTGGATCTAGTCACTTCAGGATTCAATGAAGACATGATGAGTGTCCTATTTCAGTCTTTGACCCTAAGCACCATTGCTTTACCTTCCCTGACTATCAGCTAGTTCCTACAATGGAAGAGTTCTCTAAACTTCTGGGTATACCTGTTCTTGATCAAAGACCCTTCACAGGCTTGGAGAAGGAGCTTAAACCAGAGGTTATTGCTGCAGCCCTACATCTGAAGAAGTCTGACATTGTTCTAGAAACGAGAAGCGGAGTTAAGGGTATTCTTGCCAAGGTGTTGATAGAGAAGGCTCAAGTGTTCTTGAAGGCTATGAGCTATGATGCTTTTGAGGAGATCTTAGCCTTGCTGATTTATGGCTTAGTGTTGTTCCCCAATCCTGATCAGTTCATAGACGTTCATGCCATCAACATATTCCTGAGTCACAATCCAGTGCCTACATTGCTTGGAGACATCCTACATTCTCTTCATACTCGTACTACAAGGGCAAGAGGAACTTTGATGTGTTGCATACCTTTGCTATCTAGGTGGTTTATTTCTCACCTTCCTCGATCAGTAATGAAGAATGAACAAGGGTTCAGGTGGTCCAAAAGAATTATGTCACTCTCTCATTCAGATATCCATTGGTGCTCCAGATCTATGGAGAATGTCACTATCATTGACCGTTGTGGGGAGTTTCCTAATGTGCCACTTCTAGGCATAAGAGGAGGCATCACCTACAACCCCTCTCTCGCTTTACGACAGTTTGGTTACGCTCGGAGTGATGGCCCACATGACATGTTGATTCAGGGCATTGTGTTTGACTACGACAATGATCTTCAAGGTTACCGTCAAAGGTTCATACGAGCATGGGGAAAAGGGAACAAGGTTGACAGCAAGACTCTGGAGCCTAAGTACACTATTCCTATGGAGGCTTATCTCAAATGGGTGCGATCTCGTGCTCAGACTCTCATGATGCCATATCCTGCTATCCTGCCAGTTACCATGGAACCTGTTGCTGAAGGAGATACTCCTTATACCATCCTTCACCCAGACATGCCTACTGACATGGAAGACTTACAGAGATCCTGGATCCAGTTGAAGGAGCAAAGGGATACTTTCGAGGCTCATTACAAAGCAAGCCAAGAAAGAATCCTAGAACTAACAAAGCAACTTCACGAGGAACGGAATCTCAACTCATACCTCAACACAAAGAGGAAACGTCCATGGGAGACTTAAAACCCCATCTCTTGTATTTATTTCATTTCATTTTTTGTAAGCCCAAGAGGCAAAACAAATTTATTACTAATAAAAGTTTACCTTCTTGTTTGTTTAAGCAAATTTAAATCCTGCGGTCCTTGAAAACATTGCATATACATTCACATATCATATCATTGCATCACAGGTTTATTGTGCACAGGTTTCTCATCTTCCCGCTGTTTATTTCAGTAATGGCTCTTGAACAAACAGTTAAGGATCTTCAGGCACAAAATGCACAGTTCCAAGAGCTGATCCTGAACCTGTCCAAGGGGCAGGATGAATTGAAGACATTGCTGGCCAAGAAGACTAAGAAGACTAGAAGGTCAGGTGGCCTGATCAACATGGGAAGAAGGTTCAAAGGTCTTGCCAAGACCAAAGAACCAGTTGAAGATTATGAGTCTGAAGAGTCTGAAAAAGAGGGAGGCAGTCTCCACAACACTATGGGGGACTCTAATTCTGAGGCTAATTACTACCATGAGCCTAATGAAGACAAATTCAAGATGCTGGTGGATAGAATGGATGCTATGGAGTTGCAAAAGTCTTCTGGGCTGGATTTTGAAGATTTGAGTTTGATATCTGGGGTAGTCATACCCATTGGTTTCAAGGTTCCTACCTTTGTTGTTTATGATGGGGTCTCTTGTCCCAAGCTGCATCTGAGGTCTTATGTCAGAAGAATCCAACCTCACACTGCTGATAAAAAGTTATGGATCCATTTCTTCCAAGAGAGCTTATCTGGAGCTCAATTGGAGTGGTACTATCAGTTGGAGAGTGTCAACATCCGGGATTGGAATGATCTTGCTGAAGCCTTCTATAAGCAGTATCAATACAATGCTGATTTAGCTCCCACTCGCATGCAGCTGCAAAGCATGTCTATGGGTGCCAAAGAAAGTTTCAAGGAGTATGCTCAGAAGTGGAGAGATTTAGCTGGAAGAGTACAACCCCCTTTAACTGACAGGGAATTGGTTGATATGTTCATGTGTACGCTGAATGGTCCTTTTTACAGTCATCTCATTGGAAGCTCATCATCTGGCTTCACTGAGTTGATAATGATAGGAGAGCGCGTGGAAAATGGTATAAAGAGTGGCAAGATTCAAGTGGGTACTTCTTCATCAGGTACTGCAAAGAAGCCTCCCAGTGGTAAGAAAGAGTCAAATGCTGTTTATGGTCAACCTGATCGTAATAGAAGGCATCAGTCTGTGAGTGCAGTCCATATCTCCAATCCAACTACTGCAACAACAGAGCAACCACAGGGAAATCAGCAGAGAGCTAGAAGACAGTTCACCAAGATCAACATGTCAATGGCCCAAGCATTGCAACACTTGTTGAAGGCTGAACTTATCACTCTGAAAGATGCTCCTCAGAATCCTAATGTTACCTCTCCCAGGTAAAATCCTAATGCACGATGTGCATATCATTCGAATTGTCAGGGACATGATACTAATAGTTGCTGGGTATTGAAGAACAAAATTCAAGATATGATTGAGGCTGGTGAGATTGAGTTTGACCCTCCGAGTACTCCAAATGTGATTACTGCTCCCATGCCAAATCATGAGAAGACTGTCAATGCAATTGATGAAGATTCACATATTTATTCAGTTGCAGAGTTGACCACACCATTGTCTGTCATCAAGAAGAAGTTAGTACAAGCTGGGTTCTTTCCAGGTTGTCGTGAAGATTGTTTGTATTGTACCTATAAGCCGGATAGTTGCTGGAGGCTGAAAGACGGAATTCAACGCCTCATGAATAATTACACCATAGTATTCGAGAGGACACCACCTTCTGTGGAGAGTATGGTGGATCATATTACCAAAGTTAAGAAAATTGAAGAGGTGGATATGGTTGATAAAGTGCCGGTAAGGATCACTTCAAAGGGACCTGTTAAAATCACTCATAAGGGTCCAATTAAGATTACTGCTGAAGGCCCCGTGAAGATTGTTGCTGAAGCCAGAGTGGCTCCTATGGTCATTACTACTCCTGGTCCTATTCCGTATACGTCTGATAAAGCTGTGCCTTGGCATTATGGGTCTGATGTTTATATCCATGGTGTTAAGCAGGAACCCTTAGCTGATATGCCTGTTGATGTTGATAATATTGCTGGGTCTAGTAAGATCACACGAAGCGGAAGAGTTTTCTCTCCTCCAGTTACCTCCAAGAATGCAGTTACTCCTGCTGCTACCTCCACCACTGATGCTCGGGGCAAAGGTCCTGTTATTGAATCTATACCTACTGATGTGCCAGCTGTCATACCCCAAATTTGTCCTACATTTTCGAACGCGCCTTATAATTGATTAGTTGGTGATGGTGTTTGCTGTGAATCATCATTTGGCTTCCGGCCATGATTTTCTAATCCTGAAGTCCTTATTTGTGCTAAGGTAAATTGCAAATTGTGTAAAGATTGATCATACATGGTTATGGGGTGGTAATGGATGTCGTTCCCTTACAAAGTTTAGGATAATTGAGATGGTATAACGCTTGAAGGATATAATCTAAAAGTTAAGCTCATTGGCCCACTTATGCAAGGAGTTCCGTTGGCAAAGATTAATGTGAAAGAAAAATCGTCTCTATGGAATATTAATTTCTTTAGAAGTGAAGAGTTTGGGTTATGAGAATTATAGCTTGACTTTTGGTGGATGTCTCTCTTTGACCATTGTTTCTGTGTCATTTAATTTCCTCCCATTTTATCCATAAATGTTTGGTTTATTAATTTAGTTTGATTTATTTGAGTTGATCAATTACCTTTCTTTCTTTTTATCATTACCATGGGTTGATTAAGTCCTTGAGTACCATGCACTAGCCTTTATTACTCATAAGGTATGGGTATTAATTGAGGGTTGATTGAGAGGTAATTGAGGCGTCAAAGTGTGGAGCTGTTTTCTTAAATTACTTGTTTGGCCCATCCAAGAAACATGTTGGCAATCTCACATAAACCGATATGAGGCTTCATAATGTTATTGAGAAGGGAACAAAGTTTTACATTAATTGTTATCCCAATAAATTATCAAAAGAAATTCTTGGGAGCAAATGGTTAGCTAAGTTCATTCACAAGTTACAAAGAAACTCAAAACATATTGCAATACAAAGGCCCATTACACAATTGAAGGAAAAGGGGGTACTGTAATTTATAGAAAATTGCACTTGATACAAAGCGTCATTAAGCTTGGTGCACAATTCACAAAAAGACTTCATGAAAATAATGAGGATCGTTTACAAAAAATAAGCAACTCAAGCTTGAAACTTAATACATGGACAAGGTATATGTGCCAAGATGTTAGTATGTCAAGGATGGGTCTGTGAAAGCCAAGGTACAGCCTCCCTTTCCTTCCTACAAAAGGGACAAACAGATGTGATACGCGTTGAATGAGCAAAGCAGGTAGAAAAAGCATTTATGCAGAAATGTTTCAAAAAAAGGGCAATTAATAAACCTGCAAAACAGTTTATCAAGTGTACATCAACAGTAGAAGTTCAGCTATGCATCAATGAAGTTGTATGCCATATGATTAGGTGAATCGAGACTTACCGAAACAACTAGCCTCTCTTTTCCTCTAAGGCCAGTTTTACTGAAGTGAACAATGACAGGAATTTGGCCAATGTTAGATTGGTAAATCATCTTCGAAGCTCGCTTCTTCTTCCTCCCCGTGTACATCGGTATTACCGCCAATGCAAGCTGTCATATGAGATGCTTTTGAAACGCCAAAATTTGCCAAAAGGCCTTATCCTCATCCCAGACTTCGTCTCACCAGTGCAGCATGTCATCTTCACCATATCGTTTGCTACCTCATACTTCACACGGCGGGATGAGCCAAACAAGTCATGTCTGTTCACAGAAGCTCTTATAAGTTCTTCTGTGGCACCTGCAGCATACCAAAACACTCGTATCTATCAAATTCTCGTATTTGTCCAGATGCATACAAAGAAACAGACAACAATACTAAATGTTTCAAAGGAATTTGGATATTCACTGAGTGTCTTGTGGTACCTATGTTTTCTTTTCTCCATGATCTAAAAAGGAACCTGTATCAAAGGAAGAAATAAGTTAGAAACAAAGGTCCTGCCACACAGTATCCATCATATCAGAATTAGAAATTTAAACCGCAGACATCAATATTGACAATATAGAGGTAAAAAATTCAGAACAGGATGCTACACTTTCAGAATAATCTCAAAGAAAATCATTACAAAATGCCATAGGAAAATGGTATGCACAAAATAATTCACTTTGAGTTTGAATGTTGCAAGAATGACAAACTTTAAATGGACTCAAAGAAAGTTGCAAAAGCACGAGATACAAAGTGAGCTACAAGAGGGTTATATGCAATCATTAGTTGTTGACACAAATTCAGTGGGTCTGTATTAACCTTTTAAAAAAAGAAGAAAGAAGTTGAAGATCCAACTTACATGATTCACACAATAGGAGTAAAACTTCAAACTCCAAGTAAAACCTTGTTACATCAAGTTACAGTTGAAGTTCAATAATTCTTTGTTGTGAGAAGTATAGACCCGTCACAAGACCAAAGATGGTGTTGGCTATTTGACCTGGAAACTAAATAAGGACACCTGAATTTTAATGACAGTGTGACACTAACTGATACATTATGCAAAAAGCGTGACAAAGATGGCCTTACATTAAAAACGTCACGGTTGACATTAGCTTACAGTCACGATAGAGATTCCTCAGCAGGAAATAGGTATTGCTAACAATAGAATACAAGATGTGGATGCAGCAAATGACAGTTTAGCTCCTTTATAGCGGCGGCTTCACAATCCAGTTTATCCGGCAAAAGGAACAAAACTGAAAAGAGTAAGGGCACAATGCTGTGAATCCTGAGTAACTTTTTATCCGTGACCCGATCAAAATTCCAAAGAGTCATTGATAAAGCTTTCTTTCCTGCATGAGCAATTGAACACAAGTGCCAGTCAGGACAATCAATAGCAGGAAAATAATGAGATAGAGAGGCAATGTCGTGTTCGGTCTCTATGTCAAGTCAGACTCACGTTTCGTTGTTGAAAAGGCTAAAATAATGGGCACAAGCGGACTCAAAGAAGGTGTCGCAAAAGGGCTTAGTACAGTTATGTTCATCATGCAATCAAAGTCAAGTGCAGTGTTAGAGATGCAATTGCTGTTGAGAAATGGAATCGAGGATCACAGAAAATTACCTGTGATAGCCTCAAGTCGCAGGTCGAAGTGATGTTGGTTTTCTCCTCATGCCTCAATAAAAGACCTCATCCAACCATGCCAAACGTGCAGGGCGCAAAGCAAAAGATCCTTTATGGTGTGATTAATGAAGAATCAGCCAGACCATGTCAATAAGCTTGCACCAATGAGCGGGACGAATGTTCATACATATTCATTTCCTTTTTTTTTCCAAGCTCACATGCCTGAAGATATTTCATGATCCATGTTCACCACCCTGAGATTTGTTAGCTGAAATACAATAATAAGAAAATGAGCACACTGGTGTGAGGCTATGTGAAGTTTTGACAGAAATTGGCTTAGTGTTAAAACTACCTTTTCAATCAACTAAACCCAAGTTGTGAACCTGTTCTTCATTATTTGTCCATCATCAACACACCAAGGGCCATCTCCTTCTAATCCAATATTCAGCAAGGGACCATCTCCCATGAGCACACTATCATCAAAGTGAAGAATGCTGCTGAGCAATGCTTTCTTCAAATCAAAGCTTCCTCTTTTCATACCTGCATAGGCCTGTAAAGTTGAAAACGATGAAACATTATCATACCTCACTCAACATTTGGAAATGCAAGAGCAAACACCACAAGAAAAACAATAATAAAATTGGTCCTACTCTGTCACTCGAATTCAACAGCAATGGATAGTTATGAAGCAGTAAAAAGTCAGCAACTCAGTGTAAACAATGAATTACTATTTGTTTTTCACAGCAGTAAAATTATAAGCAAACACCTTCTCTCCTCACTACAGACAAATAATTTTGAACCTGTCATAGTCCAAGAGGTCCCCACACAATATCAGCAGAAAAATATCACTCAAGATTTGCTCCTAACGGCTTGTTTCTCACTCATCAGCCCTCACTCACACGCATCACTCAAACCTCACACAATTTTCATTTCAATCTCACACGTATTCCTCTATATAAAGGCAATCATTGGCAATGATTGAAGGGGACCTACACACAAAAAAAACCTAGCAAACATATGAGTGTACACGAAAAACCATCTGAAAGGAAACCCTAGCGAAAATACACACAGCGGACGAGCACACGAAAAAACCCTAACGTAACTCTGCATAGAGTCCTCCAAAAAAAACTTTCATACACGACAAACGCAACAGAAGCAGAAGAAGCAATGAGTTGAAGAAGACGAAAGCAAGCGAATAAGGGGAGAAAGCAAAAAGATTAAGGATCAAAAATACCTTCCACTATGAGGTTTGAAAACGGATTCTCTTTGATTCTGGTATGAATCCTTCTCCTTCTAACTTGATGTTCGCTTTCCACGGTTTATCGCGTTGAACATTTCTTTCTAACTGTGTGATGCTGTGTGCGTACGATTTGCGTTTAGATTAGGGGGGTTAGGTTTTCTGTTGTTTGTTTAATTTGAGTATGTTGCGTGTTTAATCGTTTTTGGGGGTGATGAAGATGACATGATGAAGTTGAGTTCTCGTTTCTGAGAGAATCTCATTTAAGGTGAACATGTGAGAAAGGGAGAGACGAGATAATGTTGGCCTGTTCATTTCTCTCTCCCATTTTAATTTGTTTTTCCGTTTTTTATTTATGAGTTTTAATGGAGAGAACCGAGTGATTCTAGAGATTGAGATAAGTGATGAAGTTATAAAGGTTGTTTTGACTTCTTTCAGTTTTCACTAAATAGCTTTTAATGGGGTGGATTTCTAAAAACTGGATATCACTTTGTTTCACGCGGACGCCGGAAATTTGGTCACGTGGCAGCCCCAATTAATGGGGAATCTTGCTTGATTTTGACTGAGCTTATAATACAAGCAACTAGGGTTTTACTAAAGGTTGTAGATCCCTGTTGGGTTTGGGCCTTTGAATTCATCCGAGAGGTTTAACCTGGACCAGCCATTTGAAGCTTTTGGGTCAATGGGCCCAATCCTTTAAGCTGAATGCATACACCCCTATTTTACTACAACAACCAACCCAATTCTATTTATTTCTATTTTGATTTTCTTTTATAAAAATCTAAAAAACAGAAAAATATTTTTATTAATTAGTTATTTTAAATAATTTTATTTAATCTAGTTAATTAATTTATTAATTAATTTTATTAAATATGTTCATTTAATTTAATTAATTAATTAATTCTCTTTAAACCTTCATAAAAGAGTAGAAAAAAACATTTTCTTTGATTAATTTAATTAAATAGTTTTATTTAATTCGATTAATTAATTTGATAATTAATCTGTTTAAATATTTCTACTTAATTTGATTAATTATTTTTTCACCTTTGCTCGATTATGTGTGTGATATGAGTTTTGCGTATGCTCGATTTCTATTTGCTTGTGACATGATGCAATGCTTACTTGTGTGATTACTTTTGCATTTTTTGACGATAAATTGCTAAGTAAAAAAACGAACGCACATTAAGATTAGTCATTTCAAAGATAAACGAAATCTTTGGTCCAACGCCAAATAAACATCCATATGCACTTCACTTCATACACACACGTAAGTCGATCGTTCCTCGATCGCCATCTGCACGAACTTTGCACCTTACACTTTCAGCAACTTTTTCCAACTCAACGAATCAACGCATTGCGCTTGTTTTCCATAGCTAGTCTTTAGCTTATTTCCTCAACTTTGCGAGTCGAGCACATTGTGCCTCGCTAACAAAACCAACAAATAAAACTTCCATTTGCATTTACCTTAAACTTCAAAAACCAAAATGTTACTTCTTAGATCCAAACCCTTGATCCAACATCAAGCGGTCTTAGGAAACAAAACACTTCAATAAATACGAGGAAAATTGCACGCCACGAGCCTTAAGCGATAGAAAGGGGGATAACGAGCTTTCGTTACTCGCTCCGATTATTTCGACGCAGGACACCCGTCTTGTTGGGCGAGATAAACTATCCATAGTCTTTAGTGCATTTCAACTCCTAAACCCTTTCATCGACGAAAGGTAATAAAATCAACAACCGATACCCATATCAGGCCGAACTACGAAGCTCTGACTTTCCCATTGCACAAGGGAATACGTAGGCACGAGGATCTCAATCCTTGCCGAGCCCCTAGGATCAATAAACCCTTTAGTTCAACAAGTAATCATAAGTATAGACATCCTTTCGCGCGTGACAATCTAGATGGTTCCCATCGAGTACGATGGATGTAGGAGGTGCTAATACCTTCCTCCTACATAACCGACTTCCGAACCCCGACAATGGTTAGCGATGACCTTGTTTTATCCCTTCTTGGTGGTTTTATCTATATTTTCCATTTCCTTCTTCGGGAATAAATAAAATTAGGTGGCGACTCTCAAGTCAGCCCAGCCGCGACCGCGTTCGCGAGGGATCGTATTTTTCGAGGTACGACAGCTGGCGACTCTGCTGGGGAATGGTTCACCCCTATGCAAGTCGAGCCTAGTCTAGGTCTCCACGTCTGTTTGGATGTTTGCTTATGTGTTACTTGTTTATCGCTTTCTTTATTGCTTTACATTTTATATCCTTATTGTGGATCTTTTGTACTGGATTGATACTTTGATCGAAACAACTTGAGGGAAAGGCTCTATACCCGGGTCTATGAGTGTAAACATAAGTTAGCGAGGTTATGTAGTATGGGCTCCCGAGGGAACCTCTCTCGTGGGTTGTCGATACGAAAACCTCACTCGGAGTAGATTTTAATGGAAATACTGACAACCGTCAAGCTCTTGGCGTGTGTGCTCAGTTGTTTTCATTAAAGTCGTCGACTCTGAGGACCTTTAGAACCTTTTGGTTAAAACATCGGTTGATGGTTGCGTAGTATTAGGGCACCAGGGTTCGCCCTCGCGTGGCTCAATACGAAAACCTCACTTGGAATAGACTTACTCAATGGAGTTGACTGACTGTCAAGAATATATGAAATTGACATGTGCATCAAACAGTTGAGAAAGTTCCATAACTCCAGGACTTTGTTTTAAACCTCGTGTCGATGATCACGTAGTATGGGGCACCAGGAGATTTCTCTCTTGTGTGACTCGATACGAAGATCTCACCCAAACGAAATCCATATGGTGGAGTCAATCAACCGTCATGTTGATGGCGTGTGTGATGAACATCCATATGAATTGTTAACTTTGGGATCCCTAAACTGTAGAGCCTACCTGGTGAGATCCTTGTGAGGAGAATAATCAAAGTATCCTCCATTCCATAACTCTGGTCCTATGATCCTGGATCTTGCATTTCATTTGTATATCATTTCATACGCATTACATATCATTTTCCCAAAACAAAAGAACTCATCCATCCTTTGTCCATAATCCACAGTTTGATTTCTCGACATTTGTATCAGACTTAAAGTAGCTTTAAAGACCATGGATTCGTTCGAGCGAAGCCATGCTAATTTAAGAGGAGATGTAGACTCAATGAAGAAACAAGTGGAGCAACTTGTGGAGGTCATGATAGCCTTGTCAAAAAGAGAGAACAACATTCAACGAACGGCAGTTGGGGATTCTATTACACAAAAGCGTCACATTGTCAGGAATGAGAATTCTTCATCAGTTGACGCCATGGAATATCATAGCTTTTCAATCTCTGCGCCTAATCCCAAAGGGTCAAACCTGGTATTGAATGCTGAACAACCTCAAAATCCTGAGTTTGCTGAAAGATGCCATGTGTTGGAAGAGAAATTTGAGGCCTTAAAAGGACATGATGCGTTTGGTCTGAACGCTTCTGACTTATGTTTAGTGCCTGATGTGGTAATCCCTCCCAAGTTCAAAATGCCAAAATTTGAGAAGTATGAAGGCGATAGTTGTCCAAAGAATCATTTGGTGATGTTCTGTAGAAAAATGACCGCTCATACTAAGAACGATAAATTAATGATTCACTGTTTCCAAGACAGCTTGAGTGGAGCATCATTAAACTGGTACACACAACTAAAAAGTAGCCATATCCAATCATGGATGGACTTGTCCAGTGCTTTCATGAAGCAGTATGACTACAATTTCGACATGGCTCCAGACCGCATGCAATTGCAAGGGTTATCTCAAGAAAGCGATGAACCATTCAAAAAGTATGCTCAAAGATGGAGAGAGTTAGCTGCTTGTGTTCAACCACCAATTTTAGAGAAAGAGTTGGTTGGCTTATTTATGGATAGTTTGCAAAGTCCGTATATCGAAAGAATGATAGGCAGTTCTTTTCCCGGCTTTTCACAATTGGTGTCAGTTGGAGAACGAATCGAGAGCCTACTCAAGAGTAGAAAAGTACAGGACACCTCAGACGTCCAGACTAGTGAAAGCGAATCAATTGTCAGTTCCCAAGAAACAGGGGAGGAAATTAATGCAGTTTGGGGAGCTCTACAAGCTCCGCCTCCAGTGCCTTATCAACATCACCCATGCAGAGGACCTCATCAGTATCGACAACAGGTTGCACATCAAGAGCCAATGCAACAACAACATACTTTGCAACGGCGTCCTTACTACGCTAAGAGACCAAAAAGGCATTTTGATCAATTACCAATGCTTCACAGTCACATACTTCCACGTTTGATTAATAGTGGATTGGTAGAGCCAAGGAAGATAGATCCAGTGCCTCTTCCACATCGACCAAACTTTGATCCTAATGCTTATTGTGGCTTCCATGCCAACTCACCGGGACATTCAACTGATGATTGCCAACAATTCAAAAATAAAGTCCAGGATCTGATTGATTCCAAGGTAATCTCGTTCACACCTCAAGGAATTCAAATCCACAATCAGGCAGGCTCATCAATCCATGACATGGAAGAAGTCGCTGAGAGTACATGCGAAGATGGTTCTCAAACTGATCTTGAAGAGCAATTCTGAATTAAGGCTTCCCAACAGCAAATCAAAGCCCAGTCCCTCAACACTGGCAATCTTTAGCTCATATCATTACTTTGTATTTGTAATTTCTTTTCTATTAGGTGCTACTTGCTTTTAAGAACTGTTGTCTTTAATGGTAATACTAATCTAATGAACATGCATGTTTTGAACGAATCCATTCGTATTCACTCACATTTCCCACTTATTGCGAAAATCACAAAAATGCACTTTACCTCCTTTATCATATTGTTTAGCAAATATTTGAGGGAGGATGACGAAAACGAAATACTCATAATTGCTGATAATATGCTTTCCGAAAGAATTTTGCTGATGATATACAGGCATTGTTTCAAATTCCCAAACACTGGAGATATAAGGAGTTAATCCCTAGACAACCATTTCGAGCCTAGAAGTAGGAGTTTTTGTCGAATATTCAAAACCCTTACGCTTAACCCGGGGCAGGGTAGTGTTCAGTTAACCTGACTGTACATCTAAAACTACAAGATGAAACATTCCAATCTGGAGATCCATCCATGACCAATGACTTGGCAGTCACAATCCTTCAACAAAAAAAAGAAAAATAGAAGAGCCCGCTAAGTTGAACATCCTAATAGGAAACTTAGGCAAAAGTTAGGGCAATCCCGATGGACTAAAGACTTCAAAAAAAAATAACGGTCCATGCAAAAATTAGGGATCAAAAGCAAAATAGTAGAAAGAGGTCGTCAAAATCCTCAGCAAAACAAAATAAATTTTAGTGACCATCTTATCCAAAATCAAAAGGGTCACTAACATCCCAGAAAAATGAATAGGGTGACTGCCATTGTAAGAAAGGTCTTGAACAATCACCTTCAACCATTACACCTTCAAGCTCTCATAGGAGACAAACATGTGTGTCATTTAACTGAACGTAGGACTGGAGAACATCACGAAGATGGGTGGGTACAAAAATATTTGAGCCTATATCCTTTGTTTCATAACCGTGAACCAGACCATGATACAACCCTCAAAAGACCTAATTGAAGCAGGGTTTATTATGAAGGCATATCTCAGCAAGGTTGCGTAAGCTGACTCCTAAAAGATTTGATAATCTTCTCCTTGTTATTTCACAAATCACTTTCTAAATTAGCACTACGTTTGGACAACTGATCCATTCGTCACACACTATCACATCATCCAAATAAATGTTTTTTTCAAAACTCGCATGAATATTGCATTAAAATTACCATTTATGTACAAATAAATTTTAATTGCAAGTCAGTACTTAGCGTCTAAAGAAATTCCAAACAAGGAAAAGTCAAAGATGAGCTTGAGAATTCATTGGCGTTGACTCGAATCAAGATCACTCCATATCAGGGGCAAGAATTTCAATGACTATGTGGACCTGAGAATTGGTTGGTCGAAAATCAAGTCTCCAAGCATTAGAATTAGACTACCTCAATTAGTATCCTATCTGGGGCAAGTAATTCATGATCACCTAATTCGGGGCAAGTCCTTCCAAAGACTCAGACAGAGGCAACTCTCCGTGAGACCCAGATACTGAGGCAACGTGTAATATGTCAAATTAGGGTACAATCATTCTCGAGGCTTATATCTGAAGAAGATTCCTTCAAAGTCCCTACAAACTGGGGCAAGGCAGTTATAAAATGAGGCCTTAGGGCTAAGCCAAAGCATAATCAACATGCATTGATTATGTCGCTACGCTCATTTGAAAGTCATCATGGCATCAGTTAAATAAGTTGAAGTTCTCTCAGTAACTTACAACTTCAACAATAGATCATACTTGGGGACACCACAAATGGTCGCATCCATCCTCCGATCAGAGCATCGTCGGATACCAAGTGTCGAGAAGTCAATACCCTCCACCACCCCAAAAAGTCCAATTATATTGGCAACCACCAAAAATCTTAAAGTCCAATTTCATTGGCACCCTCATAATTCCAAAAGTCCACTATGGTGGCAACTACTAGAAAGCCAAAAGTCCAACAGTGTTTGGCACAACGCAAAGGTCCAAGTCCTCTTGGCATTTCTCACAATCCAATCTTATTCAACCCCGTGTTGATATCTTTGCCTTTTCAACCCCGTGTTGATATCTTTACCTTTTCAACTCTGTGTTGATATCTTTGCCTTTTCAACCCCGTGTTGATACCTTGCCTTTTCAACCCCGTGTTGATATCTTTTCCTTTTCAACTCTGTGTTGATATCTTTACCTTTTCAACTCTGTGTTGATATCTTTATCTTTTCAACCCCGTGTTGATACCCTTCCTTTCTCAACTCCGTGTTGATATCTTTTGCCTTTTCAACCCCGTGTTGATACCTTTCCTTTTTCAACCCCGTGTTGATACCTTTCCTCTCTCAACCCCGTGTTGATACCTTTAGCTTTTCAACTCCGTGTTGATACCTTTGCTTTCTCAACCCTGAGTTGATACCTAGTGAGTCTTTTCACCCTTGCTTTCAAAACCATCAAAAAACGAAAGTCCACCCGTGGAGTGGCATCTTTCCAAAGTCCAATTTCGTTGGCATCTACCAAAAACCGTATCTCGAGCATATCCAATCATTTGCATTGTCACATGCATGACATGCATCATTCCTGCCTAAAAGCAGGAATGTCATCAAACACGACCATATTAATCATACAAAATCATTTATATCAAAATTTCAACAATCGCATCATATGAATCACTGTGCATCATGCAATGCATAGTATTCATGTATAACGTAACATAGCAGGATCCAGGACATGCATCCCAGACAATCCTCTTTCAAAGTCGGCAGTATTCCTCTGAAAAGAGCCGATATCCCGCATATGCTTACAGATTTTTATCCCCCAGCAGATCATTCTTCAACTTTATAGTTGATAATGATGATGCCTTTCATCTTCATCTTTGTTGCTCTCCAAGCAGAGAGTATCCTGAAAGTTTGTACGAGATACTGCTTTGGAATTCTCCGAAGAACCTTGATCCGAAGGTACTGCTTCGCAAGATCTGAAGAATCTCATGTTATGGTAGAGATATTGTTCTAAGTATCACGGAAGATCCTTAAACATAAGGAACTGCTTCACATGTCTAGAAAGTCTTGTACCATTCGGTAGAGATACTGCTCTAAGTATCACAAAAGAGCCTTCATTGGTAGGGTACTGCTTTGGTGAGCTAGAGAATTTCAATTGTTCGAGATACTGCTTTGGAATTCTCCGAAGAACCTTGATCCGAAGGTACTGCTTCGCAAGATCTGAAGAATCTCATGTTATGGTAGAGATACTGTTCTAAGTATCACGGAAGATCCTTAAACATAAGGAAATGCTTCACATCTAGAAAGTCTTGCAATATTTATTTGAGATATTGTTCTAGCATCCACAAAAGAGCCTTCATTGGTAGGGTACTGCTTTGGTGAGCTAGAGAATTTCAATTGTTCAAAATCCTGCTTTAGGATCCTCTGAAGAACCTCGATCAGAAGGGGACTGCTTCACATGATCGGGAAAATCTTACACCATTTTACTCGGGATACCGCCCTAAATATTCCCAAAGAGCTTTCATTGGTAGGGTACTGCTTTGGTGAACTAGAGAATTTCAATTGTTCGAGATACTGCTTTGACCTCCTCTGAAGAACCTTAATCGAAAAGGTGCTGCTTCGCAAGACCCGAAGAATCTCATATTGTGATAAAGATACTGTTCTAGTATCATTGAAGATCCTTGAATATAAGGAACTACTTCGCATGATCTGGAAATCTTATACCATTTTATTCGAAATACTACTTTGGAATCCTCCGAAGAACCTTAATCGAAAAGGTACTGCTTCGCGAGACCCGAAGAATCTCATGTTCGGTAAAGACACTGTTCTAGTATCACTGAAGATCCTATGTTTAAAGAACTGCTTCGCATGATATGAAAATCTTACCCCATTTATTCGAGACATTGTTCTAACGTCCACAAAGAGCCTTCATTGGCAAGGTACTGCTTTGATGGACTAAAAGAATCTCATGCTTTGTTAAGACACTTGTTCTAGATTCATTGAAGAGTCCCGACCAAAGGAAACTGCTTCGTAGGACTTAGAAAATATTATGCCTTTGTTGAGATGTTTCTCTAAGTATCAATGGAGGACCTTGAGTGTGAGGAACTGCTTTGTTGGATCAGAGAATATCATTGATTAAGATACTAATTTGGATATTTTCCGAAGAGCCTTTATTGTTAAGGAACTGCTTCGCATGACCCAAGGAATCACACTTTTTGTTAGGATCTTGTCTTCGAAGAAACCCTAATGCTGAAAGGAACTGCTTCATACAACTTGGAGGAGTTTATTCATCAAATTGGGATGCTGCTTTGTTGATACAAAGAATCTCAGACTTTTTCATACAATTTTCTGATCTTATCCTCATATCCCCTCCAGTGCTGCCACATTTTCTCTTTTGCCGGACAAATTTCAGGGTCTTTGTATATCTAATCGACTTTTACCCCAAAAAGATTGAATTCTGCGCAGCAGTTCATCCCTTTGGGTTCAAGGCAATTAGATAGGGGCATCTGTCATACCCCAAATTTGTCCTACATTTTCGAATGCGCCTGATAATTGATTAGTTGGTGATGGTGTTTGCTGTGAATCATCATTTGGCTTCCGGCCATGATTTTCTAATCCTGAAGTCCTTATTTGTGCTAAGGTAAATTGCAAATTGTGTAAAGATTGATCATACATGGTTATGGGGTGGTAATGGATTTCGTTCCCTTACAAAGTTTAGGATAATTGAGATGGTATAACGCTTGAAGGATATAATCTAAAAGTTAAGCTCATTGGCCCACTTATGCAAGGAGTTCCGTTGGCAAAGATTAATGTGAAAGAAAAATCGTCTCTATGGAATATTAATTTCTTTAGAAGTGAAGAGTTTGGGTTATGAGAATTATAGCTTGACTTTTGGTGGATGTCTCTCTTTGACCATTGTTTCTGTGTCATTTAATTTCCTCCCATTTTATCCATAAATGTTTGGTTTATTAATTTAGTTTGATTTATTTGAGTTGATCAATTACCTTTCTTTCTTTTTATCATTACCATGGGTTGATTAAGTCCTTGAGTACCATGCACTAGCCTTTATTACTCATAAGGTATGGGTATTAATTGAGGGTTGATTGAGAGGTAATTGAGGCGTCAAAGTGTGGAGCTGTTTTCTTAAATTACTTGTTTGGCCCATCCAAGAAACATGTTGGCAATCTCACATAAACCGATATGAGGCTTCATAATGTTATTGAGAAGGGAACAAAGTTTTACATTAATTGTTATCCCAATAAATTATCAAAAGAAATTCTTGGGAGCAAATGGTTAGCTAAGTTCATTCACAAGTTACAAAGAAACTCAAAACATATTGCAATACAAAGGCCCATTACACAATTGAAGGAAAAGGGGGTACTGTAATTTATAGAAAATTGCACTTGATACAAAGCGTCATTAAGCTTGGTGCACAATTCACAAAAAGACTTCATGAAAATAATGAGGATCGTTTACAAAAAATAAGCAACTCAAGCTTGAAACTTAATACATGGACAAGGTATATGTGCCAAGATGTTAGTATGTCAAGGATGGGTCTGTGAAAGCCAAGGTACAGCCTCCCTTTCCTTCCTACAAAAGGGACAAACAGATGTGATACGCGTTGAATGAGCAAAGCAGGTAGAAAAAGCATTTATGCAGAAATGTTTCAAAAAAAGGGCAATTAATAAACCTGCAAAACAGTTTATCAAGTGTACATCAACAGTAGAAGTTCAGCTATGCATCAATGAAGTTGTATGCCATATGATTAGGTGAATCGAGACTTACCGAAACAACTAGCCTCTCTTTTCCTCTAAGGCCAGTTTTACTGAAGTGAACAATGACAGGAATTTGGCCAATGTTAGATTGGTAAATCATCTTCGAAGCTCGCTTCTTCTTCCTCCCCGTGTACATCGGTATTACCGCCAATGCAAGCTGTCATATGAGATGCTTTTGAAACGCCAAAATTTGCCAAAAGGCCTTATCCTCATCCCAGACTTCGTCTCACCAGTGCAGCATGTCATCTTCACCATATCGTTTGCTACCTCATACTTCACACGGCGGGATGAGCCAAACAAGTCATGTCTGTTCACAGAAGCTCCTATAAGTTCTTCTGTGGCACCTGCAGCATACCAAAACACTCGTATCTATCAAATTCTCGTATTTGTCCAGATGCATACAAAGAAACAGACAACAATACTAAATGTTTCAAAGGAATTTGGATATACTGAGTGTCTTGTGGTACCTATGTTTTCTTTTCTCCATGATCTAAAAAGGAACCTGTATCAAAGGAAGAAATAAGTTAGAAACAAAGGTCCTGCCACACAGTATCCATCATATCAGAATTAGAAATTTAAACCGCAGACATCAATATTGACAATATAGAGGTAAAAAATTCAGAACAGGATGCTACACTTTCAGAATAATCTCAAAGAAAATCATTACAAAATGCCATAGGAAAATGGTATGCACAAAATAATTCACTTTGAGTTTGAATGTTGCAAGAATGACAAACTTTAAATGGACTCAAAGAAAGTTGCAAAAGCACGAGATACAAAGTGAGCTACAAGAGGGTTATATGCAATCATTAGTTGTTGACACAAATTCAGTGGGTCTGTATTAACCTTTTAAAAAAAGAAGAAAGAAGTTGAAGATCCAACTTACATGATTCACACAATAGGAGTAAAACTTCAAACTCCAAGTAAAACCTTGTTACATCAAGTTACAGTTGAAGTTCAATAATTCTTTGTTGTGAGAAGTATAGACCCGTCACAAGACCAAAGATGGTGTTGGCTATTTGACCTGGAAACTAAATAAGGACACCTGAATTTTAATGACAGTGTGACACTAACTGATACATTATGCAAAAAGCGTGACAAAGATGGCCTTACATTAAAAACGTCACGGTTGACATTAGCTTACAGTCACGATAGAGATTCCTCAGCAGGAAATAGGTATTGCTAACAATAGAATACAAGATGTGGATGCAGCAAATGACAGTTTAGCTCCTTTATAGCGGCGGCTTCACAATCCAGTTTATCCGGCAAAAGGAACGAAACTGAAAAGAGTAAGGGCACAATGCTGTGAATCCTGAGTAACTTTTTATCCGTGACCCGATCAAAATTCCAAAGAGTCATTGATAAAGCTTTCTTTCCTGCATGAGCAATTGAACACAAGTGCCAGTCAGGACAATCAATAGCAGGAAAATAATGAGATAGAGAGGCAATGTCGTGTTCGGTCTCTATGTCAAGTCAGACTCACGTTTCGTTGTTGAAAAGGCTAAAATAATGGGCACAAGCGGACTCAAAGAAGGTGTCGCAATAGGGCTTAGTACAGTTATGTTCATCATGCAATCAAAGTCAAGTGCAGTGTTAGAGATGCAATTGCTGTTGAGAAATGGAATCGAGGATCACAGAAAATTACCTGTGATAGCCTCAAGTCGCAGGTCGAAGTGATGTTGGTTTTCTCCTCATGCCTCAATAAAAGACCTCATCCAACCATGCCAAACGTGCAGGGCACAAAGCAAAAGATCCTTTATGGTGTGATTAATGAAGAATCAGCCAGACCATGTCAATAAGCTTGCACCAATGAGCGGGACGAATGTTCATACATATTCATTTCCTTTTTTTTCCCAAGCTCACATGCCTGAAGATATTTCATGATCCATGTTCACCACCCTGAGATTTGTTAGCTGAAATACAATAATAAGAAAATGAGCACACTGGTGTGAGGCTATGTGAAGTTTTGACAGAAATTGGCTTAGTGTTAAAACTACCTTTTCAATCAACTAAACCCAAGTTGTGAACCTGTTCTTCATTATTTGTCCATCATCAACACACCAAGGGCCATCTCCTTCTAATCCAATATTCAGCAAGGGACCATCTCCCATGAGCACACTATCATCAAAGTGAAGAATGCTGCTGAGCAATGCTTTCTTCAAATCAAAGCTTCCTCTTTTCATACCTGCATAGGCCTGTAAAGTTGAAAACGATGAAACATTATCATACCTCACTCAACATTTGGAAATGCAAGAGCAAACACCACAAGAAAAACAATAATAAAATTGGTCCTACTCTGTCACTCGAATTCAACAGCAATGGATAGTTATGAAGCAGTAAAAAGTCAGCAACTCAGTGTAAACAATGAATTACTATTTGTTTTTCACAGCAGTAAAATTATAAGCAAACACCTTCTCTCCTCACTACAGACAAATAATTTTGAACCTGTCATAGTCCAAGAGGTCCCCACACAATATCAACAGAAAAATATCACTCAAGATTTGCTCCTAACGGCTTGTTTCTCACTCATCAGCCCTCACTCACACGCATCACTCAAACCTCACACAATTTTCATTTCAATCTCACACGTATTCCTCTATATAAAGGCAATCATTGGCAATGATTGAAGGGGACCTACACACAAAAAAAAACCTAGCAAACATATGAGTGTACACGAAAAACCATCTGAAAGGAAACCCTAGCGAAAATACACACAGCGGACGAGCACACGAAAAAACCCTAACGTAACTCTGCATAGAGTCCTCCAAAAAAAACTTTCATACACGACAAACGCAACAGAAGCAGAAGAAGCAATGAGTTGAAGAAGACGAAAGCAAGCGAATAAGGGGAGAAAGCAAAAAGATTAAGGATCAAAAATACCTTCCACTATGAGGTTTGAAAACGGATTCTCTTTGATTCTGGTATGAATCCTTCTCCTTCTAACTTGATGTTCGCTTTCCACGGTTTATCGCGTTGAACATTTCTTTCTAACTGTGTGATGCTGTGTGCGTACGATTTGCGTTTAGATTAGGGGGGTTAGGTTTTCTGTTGTTTGTTTAATTTGAGTATGTTGCGTGTTTAATCGTTTTTGGGGGTGATGAAGATGACATGATGAAGTTGAGTTCTCGTTTCTGAGAGAATCTCATTTAAGGTGAACATGTGAGAAAGGGAGAGACGAGATAATGTTGGCCTGTTCATTTCTCTCTCCCATTTTAATTTGTTTTTCCGTTTTTTATTTATGAGTTTTAATGGAGAGAACCGAGTGATTCTAGAGATTGAGATAAGTGATGAAGTTATAAAGGTTGTTTTGACTTCTTTCAGTTTTCACTAAATAGCTTTTAATGGGGTGGATTTCTAAAAACTGGATATCACTTTGTTTCACGCGGACGCCGGAAATTTGGTCACGTGGCAGCCCCAATTAATGGGGAATCTTGCTTGATTTTGACTGAGCTTATAATACAAGCAACTAGGGTTTTACTAAAGGTTGTAGATCCCTGTTGGGTTTGGGCCTTTGAATTCATCCGAGAAGTTTAACCTGGACCAGCCATTTGAAGCTTTTGGGTCAATGGGCCCAATCCTTTAAGCTGAATGCATACACCCCTATTTTACTACAACAACCAACCCAATTCTATTTATTTCTATTTTGATTTTCTTTTATAAAAATCTAAAAAACAGAAAAATATTTTTATTAATTAGTTATTTTAAATAATTTTATTTAATCTAGTTAATTAATTTATTAATTAATTTTATTAAATATGTTCATTTAATTTAATTAATTAATTAATTCTCTTTAAACCTTCATAAAAGAGTAGAAAAAAACATTTTCTTTGATTAATTTAATTAAATAGTTTTATTTAATTCGATTAATTAATTTGATAATTAATCTGTTTAAATATTTCTACTTAATTTGATTAATTATTTTTTCACCTTTGCTCGATTATGTGTGTGATATGAGTTTTGCGTATGCTCGATTTCTATTTGCTTGTGACATGATGCAATGCTTACTTGTGTGATTACTTTTGCATTTTTTGACGATAAATTGCTAAGTAAAAAAACGAACGCACATTAAGATTAGTCATTTCAAAGATAAACGAAATCTTTGGTCCAACGCCAAATAAACATCCATATGCACTTCACTTCATACACACACGTAAGTCGATCGTTCCTCGATCGCCATCTGCACGAACTTTGCACCTTACACTTTCAGCAACTTTTTCCAACTCAACGAATCAACGCATTGCGCTTGTTTTCCATAGCTAGTCTTTAGCTTATTTCCTCAACTTTGCGAGTCGAGCACATTGTGCCTCGCTAACAAAACCAACAAATAAAACTTCCATTTGCATTTACCTTAAACTTCAAAAACCGAAATGTTACTTCTTAGATCCAAACCCTTGATCCAACATCAAGCGGTCTTAGGAAACAAAACACTTCAATAAATACGAGGAAAATTGCACGCCACGAGCCTTAAGCGATAGAAAGGGGGATAACGAGCTTTCGTTACTCGCTCCGATTATTTCGACGCAGGACACCCGTCTTGTTGGGCGAGATAAACTATCCATAGTCTTTAGTGCATTTCAACTCCTAAACCCTTTCATCGACGAAAGGTAATAAAATCAACAACCGATACCCATATCAGGCCGAACTACGAAGCTCTGACTCTCCCATTACACAAGGGAATACGTAGGCACGAGGATCTCAATCCTTGCCGATCCCCTAGGATCAATAAACCCTTTAGTTCAACAAGTAATCATAAGTATAGACATCCTTTCGCGCGTGACAATCTAGATGGTTCCCATCGAGTACGATGGATGTAGGAGGTGCTAATACCTTCCTCCTACATAACCGACTTCCGAACCCCGACAATGGTTAGCGATGACCTTGTTTTATCCCTTCTTGGTGGTTTTATCTATATTTTCCATTTCCTTCTTCGGGAATAAATAAAATTAGGTGGCGACTCTCAAGTCAGCCCAGCCGCGACCGCGTTCGCGAGGGATCGTATTTTTCGAGGTACGACACCAGCTGCTGATGATCTCTCTAAGCAGATGGAAGAAGTATTGAAAATCATTCGCAAGAGTGATTATGACATTTTTGATCAGTTGGGGCATACTCCCTCCAAGATTTCCATGCTGTCTTTGCTGTTATGTTCTGAAGCTCATGCCAAAGCTTTGATTAAGTTTATGAAGACTGCTCATGTACCCAATGCAATTTCTGTTGACCAGTTTGAGAATTGTGTTGCCCACCTGACCTATGATAATGGGTTAGGTTTCTCTGATGCTGATTTGACTCTTGCCAAGAGAGATCATAACAGGGCTCTGCTTATCTCAATTGAATGCAGGGGCACTACCCTATCACATGTATTGATAGACAATGGTTCCTCTCTGAATGTGTTGCCCAAAGAAGTCCTGAATAAGCTGAGTCCTAAAGATGCTGTGCTGAAGCCCAGTAATATAGTGGTGAAGGCTTTTGATGGTTCGAGAAGAGTGGTGCATGGAGAAATTGATCTCCCAATCAAAGTTGGTTCTCAAGTTTTCAATGCTACATTTTATGTTATGGATATTCGTCCGTCATATTCTTGTTTTCTTGGTCGTCCCTGGATCCATGGGGCAGGTGTTGTAACCTCTACATTACATCAGAAGCTGAGATATCCGGTAGAAGGAAAGGTTGTTACTGTCTATGGAGAGGAAGAATATTTTGTTAGCCATGTGAACACCTTCAAGTATCTGGAAATGGAAGGTGAATATGTTGAAACTCCGTGTCAGACATTTGAAGTGGTTCCTTGGATTGTTAATGATTATGAAGCTCCTCCTGTTGTCAAGAAAGTTCCTGTGGTCACCAGAGTACCTCCAATAATGGCTTCCCTCAAAGATGCTAGAGCTGTGGTGGATGAAGGTGGTTGTACTATTTGGGGTCAGCTTCCTGATATCCCTTACAAGTCTGACAAGTTTGGTTTGTGTTTCACTGCAGAGTCCCAGAAAGTTGTTCGTCGTGCTCGTGCTGTTCGTATCACCAATCAGGGGATTATGAAGAATCAGATCAATGCTGTGGGTGACTATGATGAAGACTACAACTTGGATGATTGGATTTTTCCTACTGTGGGTGCTGGACTCAATAATTGGAAAGCTGAAGATGTTATTCCTATCTCCTTTAGTTAGGAGTAAATACTATTACTGTGTTGTTTTTTAAGTTTGTAATTTCTTGAACAATTAAACTCTCAAGCCTTGTGCCTTACCCGGGGCACAATGGTGTGCTTGTTACGGGATGTCATTTCATTTGCATACTTCATTCAATAAAATCAGTGGACGTTTCGTTTTCGTAAATATTGTGTTCCTTGTCTTTCTTTTATCTTATCAGCTATGTGTTCTTACACACACCCACATCACTAAAATGCAGATCTTCATCCACTATGGATCCTGTTGATAACAGTTCTACTATTGCCAATTATAATTTCGAGAATCCGATCTATCAAGCTGAAGACGGAAATAAGGACGATTGTGAAGTACTTGTAGAGCTTGCTAGGTTGTTACAACAAGAAGAGAAAGCTATACAGCCACATGAAGAGCCAGTCGAAGTTATGAATCTGGGAACTGAAGAAAACAGGAAAGAGGTCAAGATAGGGGCTGAATTAAAGGACAGTGTCAAGAGCAGATTGATTCAGATGCTACGTGACTATGTGGAGATCTTTGCTTGGTCTTATGAAGATATGCCAGGGTTGGATACAGACATTGTGGTTCACCGTTTACCAGTGAAAGAAGATTGTCGTCCAAAGAAGCAGAAGGTTCGTCGCATGCGTCCCGAAATGTCAGAAAAGATCAAAGTAGAGGTAATGAAACAGTTTGATGCAGGGTTCTTAGCTGTGACTTCTTATCCTCAGTGGGTTGCAAATGTGGTACCGGTACCTAAGAAAGATGGTAAAGTACGTATGTGTGTAGACTACAGGGATTTGAACAAGGCCATCCCCAAAGATGACTTTCCACTTCCTCATATTGATGTTCTGGTAGACAACACTGCTCAGCATAAGGTTTTCTCTTTCATGGATGGTTTCTCTGGTTACAATCAAATCAAGATGGCACCTGAAGATATGGAGAAGACAACGTTTGTTACACAGTGGGGCACTTTTTGCTATAAAGTGATGCCATTTGGTTTAAAGAATGCAGGGGCAACATATCAGCGTGCTATGGTGGCTTTGTTTCATGATATGATACATCACGAGATAGAGGTATATGTGGATGATATGATAGCCAGGTCCCAGAATGAAGAACAACATCTTGATCATCTGCATAAGTTATTTGAGAGGTTGAAGAAATCCAAGTTGAGATTGAATCCAAACAAGTGTACTTTTGGAGTTAGATCTGGTAAACTCCTGGGTTTCATTGTCAGTGGAAAAGGTATTGAAGTAGATCCTGCAAAAGTGAAAGCTATACGAGAGATGCCAGTTCCCCGTACTGAGAAGGAAGTTAGAGGTTTCTTGGGACGATTGAATTACATTGTAAGATTTATTTCACAATTAACAGCTACCTGTGAGCCAATCTTCAAGTTGTTGAAGAAAGATCAGGTAATGGAGTGGAATGATGAGTGCCAGACCGCATTTGATGAAATCAAGAAATATCTGCTAGAACCTCCAATTTTGATGCCACCAGTTGATGGAAGACCCTTGATTATGTACTTAACAGTGATAGACAACTCAATGGGGTGTGTGTTGGGGCAACATGACGAGTCTGGTCGAAAAGAGCAGGCAATATACTACCTTAGCAAAAAGTTTACCGACTGTGAAACAAGATACTCACTGCTCGAGAAAACTTGTTGCGCTTTGGCATGGGCTGCTCGCCGACTAAGACAGTATATGTTGACTCATACTACCTTATTGATTTCGAAGATGGATCCAATCAAGTACATATTTGAGAAACCTGCTCTCTCTGGAAGAATAGCAAGATGGCAAATGATCTTGACAGAATATGACATACAGTATACTACTCAGAAGGCCATCAAAGGAAGTGTTGTTGCTGATCATTTGGCTCATCAAGCAGTGGATGATTACCAGTCAATGAGTTTTGAGTTCCCTGATGAAGATATTATGATTATTACCAAAGAACCTGGACAATATGACGGACCTGAACAAGGATCCCGATGGACTATGGTTTTTGATGGTGCCTCTAATGCACTTGGTAATGGTGTTGGTGTTGTGATCAGTTCCCCTAAAGGTTGTCATACCCCGATTACTGCCAGACTTTGTTTCTATTGCACCAATAACATGGCTGAGTATGAGGCATGTATCCTGGGTATTAAAGCTGCTATTGATATGAAGATTCAGTTCCTTGATGTGTATGGAGATTCAGCCCTGGTAATTAGTCAGATCAAAGGGGATTGGGATACCAAGCATGATAATCTCATTCCTTACAGAGAGTATGTGTTGTCTTTGATCTCACATTTCAAAGAGATTGCATTTGGACACATTCCAAGAAGAGAAAATCAGTTGGCAGATGCTTTAGCCACCATGGCATCCATATTTGAGATCAGCTAGGATGATGAAGCTCCCAAGATTACTATTGATAGATTTGAGAAGCCTGCATACTGCAATGAGATTGGCACTGAAGAAGCAGAGGAGAAACCTTGGTTCTATGAAGTGAAAAGATATCTTGAAGCTCAGGAGTTCCCTAAAGGGGCATCTGTCAAAGATAAGAAGTTTCTGAGAAGGTTTTCTGCTAAGTTCTTTTTGAGTAATGGCATTTTGTACAAGCGCAATCATGATTTAACTATGCTTCGTTGTGTGGATAAGAAGGAAGCAACTGAGATTATGGAAGATATGCATGATGGGATCTTTGGCACTCATTCTAGTGGTCATACTATGGCAAAGAAGATATTGAGAGCAGGTTACTATTGGTCTACCATGGAAGCTGATTGCTATCAACACTCCAGAACGTGTCACAAGTGTCAAATTTATGCTGATAAAGTCCATATACCTCCATCACCATTGAATGTGTTGACTGCTCCTTGGCCTTTTGCCATGTGGGGCATTGATATGATTGGTGAGATCAAACCTACTGCTTCTAATGGGCATCGTTTCATCCTGGTTGCTATTGATTACTTCACAAAGTGGGTGGAGGCAGCTTCATTTGCATCTGTTACTAAGAATGTGGTGGCTCGGTTCATTAAGAATAATCTTATATGTAGGTATGGAATCCCTGAAAGGATTATTACTGACAATGGCTCTAATCTGAACAACATTATGATTACTGATCTCTGCACGCAGTTCAAGATTAAGCATCACAACTCTTCTCTGTATCGTCCGAAGATGAATGGGGCAGCTGAAGCTGCTAATAAGAACATTAAGAAGATTGTATAGAAAATGACTGTTACTTATAAGGATTGGCATGAGATGTTACCATTTACTCTTCATGGTTATCGCACTATAATACGTACTTCAACAGGGGCAACCCCATTCTCCTTAGTATATGGTATGGAAGCAGTTCTGCCCATTGAAGTTCAGATTCCCTCCTTAAGAATTATGAAGGATGCAGGCTTGGATGAAGATGAGTGGATTCAGACTCGACTTGACCAGATAAATTTGATTGATGAGAAGAGGCTAGCAGCAGTTTGTCATGGCCAGATGTACCAGAAACGGATGATCAAAGCTTTTAACAAGAAAGTTAAGCCAAAAGTATATCAGGCTGGTGACTTGGTAATCAAGCGTATCATATTACCACAGGGTGATCCTAGGGGAAAATGGACTCCTACATATGAAGGACCATTTGTAGTCAATACAGTATTTTCAGGAGGTGCCATGATACTCACTATTATGGATGGTGAAGACTTCCCACAGCCTGTAAACGCAGACATAGTTAAAAAATACTACGCATAAAAAGAGACCCGCTAGGTTGACAGGCCTAGGCAAAAATAAGGGCATCCCGGCAAACCAAAAGGGTTTGGGCAAAAATTAGGGATATATATAAAAAGATGTACACCCGGCAAGTTGAAAACCTGAAAAGGCGGCTTGGGCAAAAAAGGGTATCCCGGTGGATTGAAAACCTGAAAGGGCAATCCAGGCAAAAGTTAGGGATTAAAGCGTATGACTATGTCTCGTTTGGATCACCCATGAAACTGCAACCAGTTGTGTTACTTACTCAAGTTTGAACAGATAAAGCTCAATCCAATCGTTTCCGTCTCAATAGCAGAGGATGAGATACTTGAAGATAATGGCAATAGTAGAATTGAAACTCAGTAGGATTGTTTCCCACATAGCTGATTTTCTTTGTAAATCTTTTACGACAAATTCCTCTTACTAGGATTTTCTGTCTCCTTGTACAAACTTACCCATGTATGGGTCACCTTTTGATATGAATAAAATTCCATCTTTAAATCCAGATTTACTTTTACCCTATTTACATAAGCGAAACGTCCATTGATTGTGTTTGAATGTATGTATGCTTTTGAATATGATTAATGTTTACCAAAAATGCATGAATGCTTAATATGATTGATGTTTACCAGAAATGCATAAAAATGCAGTAATAGTATTTACTAAGGACGAACGAGAGAAGGATTTCAACGAAGCTTCGCCGGTTCATCTTTACCAGACAGTTACAAACCCTCAGTAGGACAAATCCATCTTCATAAAGTCACATCTCCCCTGGAATTTATATCCATCTCTTTTATCCTCATACGGATATTCGGGAATTTACTTTCCAATAGGAGTACGATGAACGAAGACGGGAGGTTATGTATACCTTACTATCCCCAGCAGACGGGAGGTTATGTATACCTTACTATCCCCAGCAGATGGGAGGTTATATATACCTTACTATCCCCAGCAGACAGGAGGTTATGTATACCTTACTATCGAACGAAGACGGGAGGTTATGTATAATATATTATCAAGCAAGACGGGAACGAGTTCCTCATATTCTTCAGCAATGAATCGGGATTTATTTTCCCTGGCCAGCAGTTGTTATACGAAGATATCCAGACGCTTCAGGCTGCATGATGCATACATACATCATTTACATCATATCATACATATACCTAGATACATAATACATTACTTAAGTGCATCATATCATACATGCATACATAATGCATAAGCTAATATTATCATACAGAATGTTATAATCTTGTTTTTCAGGTTAATGCTCCAGCAGACAAATTTCATCAACAAATTATGACTATTGGGCCGTTGTTTATCTTCCCAAAAGTTATCATTTCCTCAGGACGTTGTTTATCCTCCTGAAAGCTTCTTATACCTCAGGACGTTGTTTATCCTCCTGAAAGCATATTATCTCCTCGGGACGTTGTTTATCTTCCTGAAAGCTATCATCATACCTCAGGACGTTGTTTATCCTCCTGAAAGCTATCTTGACCTTGGGACGTTGTTTATCCTCCCAAAGGTTACTTCATACCTCAGGACGTTGTTTATCCTCCTGAAAGCATATTATTTCCTCAGAACGTTGTTCATCCTTCTGAAAGCATATTATTACCTTGGGCCGTTGTTTATCTTCCCAAAGGTTACACCATCACCTCAGGACGTTGTTTATCCTCCTGAAAGCATATCATCACCTCAGAACGTTGTTTATCCTTCTGAAAGCATATCATTCCCTCAGGATGTTGTTTATCCTCCTGAAAGCTATTACCACTACCTCAGGACGTTGTTTATCCTCCTGAAAGCATATCATCACCTCAGAACGTTGTTTATCCTTCTGAAAGCATATCATTCCCTTAGGACGTTGTTTATCCTCCTGAAAGCTATTACCACTACCTCAGGACATTTTTATCCTCCTGAAAGCATATTATTACCTTGGGCCGTTGTTTATCTTCCCAAAGGTTATCTCATTACCTCGGGACGTTGTTTATCCTCCTGAAAGCATATCATTGGGCCGTTGCTTATCTTCCCAAAGGTTACATCATTTCCTCAGGACGTTGTTTATCCTCCTGAAAGCTATCATTATATCTTCATATTTTGGACTGCTTTATCCTCCAAGAAATGTATCTGAAGAACTTTTCTCCAAGTGGCATCTTTAAGCCCACTCAAGCATATTCAACTAATCATCAATATCACTTTATGCACTGGTGAGTGCAAATTTTTGGGCTTTTGTGTTCAATCCCCTTCAACCTTCCAGGTCACGACAAGCACATATACCAATCTAACCCCTCAGGTTTCAGAAAATTGAACAGGGGCAGCTGTTGCACCCCAAAATTTGCCCTCACAATACAATACTTTGTGTGCTAATAAGGTTCACAGGGTTCACAAGACCTTTCATGAGGTTCATGAAGTTTACAAGACACTTTATGAGGTTCATAAGGTTCACAAGACCTTTCATGAGTTTCATGAAGTTTACAAGACACTTTATGAGGTTCACAAGGTTCACAAGGTTCACAATACTTACAAGACCTTTCATGAGGTTCATGAAGTTCACAAGACATCTTATGAGGTTCACAAGGTTCACAAAGTTCACAAATAGTCAGAAAGTTTGACAATTCCCTCAGACAATGCATTCTCCTAAGCAGTGCATCCAAAACTAGGGTTTTGACTTTAATCAGGCTAAATGGATTTCCAAGACTTCAAGTGAGCTTCATATCATATTATATGTGTTTAAGAATCCCCATGACAAGTTTCAAGACTTTTCTCAAAGGTTTGCTCAGTCAGATGATCAGATAAGTCAAAATCAGTCAAAGCAGTTAAAAAGTCAAACTGAGGTCAACTGTGGTCAAACCAAAGTCAAACTTAATGATTTTTTTGCCAAAATCAAGTATATGAAGTAAAATTCATCATTTGACCAAGGGTTGATCATGATTCATCAAGGAGATTTCAGATCATCAAGAATCAGGAGTTTCTAAATTAGGGTTTCCTCAGGAAAAGTCAACTGAACTTTGACCAGCCATAACTTTCACATGCTTCATCACCAAGTTTCCATCCAAAGCTCATTTTGAATGAAATTGAATTCTCTACAACTTTGTGTCTCACAAGCCAAGCCCAAAAATGCTTCATTTGGAAGGTATGAGCTAAGACATTATAGGTCCTTTTGAAAGTCAACAAAAAGTCAACAACTTCAAAAGGGCATAACTTGAGAATGGTAAATGATATGGACATGAAACCAGTGGTGTTGGTTAGAGGACTCTTCAAGCTTTCCAAAATGTCCAATAACACCCTCATAGCATTAAAATTGAAGGATGTGTGCCCTTGCAAAGTTGGGAAATTTTAGGGAAGTTTATGAAGCAAATGGAGGTTTAAAACCAAATTTTGCTAAGTGGGCTAAACTTTTAATGACCCAAAGTAATCCATGACATCATGCACGAAAATTATTTGATATTTTCATAATTTTTATTTTATTTAATTTATTTATTATGATTTTTTATATTAAAAATCATTTTAAATTTAAATAAAATATTAAGTGTGAAGATTTAAAATTATTTTTGGTTCTAGAAAGTCATGAATTCAATATGGATCATAATGATACAAAAATAATGGTGATTGGCTTGAAATAGAAGGTGTTCATGCAAGAATATTTGAATTTTAAAGCCTAATCTTTTTGAATCTTTTCTAATCAAATCTTTCACATAATGATCAATTGTTTTGACCTAGAATCATCACACTATAAGTACATAACTCAAACCTAATCATAGAAGACGAATTTCAGCCTCCCAAGAGTAAGTTCAAATTTTCAAAATCCACCAAAAATCCAATTTTCGGTTTCTTCATTGCAAGGCATTTGAAGGTATTTTAAAGACATAGCAATGATCCATAGACTTCACTGATCATGTACCAATGCTCATATGCATCCATAACCTCATGAACATCTCAAACCGAATCAAAACATTGACATCTTTAAGTTTTTTTCATTTTCATATATACATGTAATCTAAATTGAATTTGATTGTGGATTTGTGTTTGTGACAAGCTTGTGAATGTTTCTGGGCAACTCAATTTGGTTTTCGATGCAGGATTAAAAAACCACCATTGTTAGGGTTTCGGCCGTGGATTTGGGGTTTTGTGTTAAACCTAATATAAATAAGTTCTAAGAACATAGAACAGTTCAATGGATCTTGGGGATTATGAAACACTGATTATTGTTGAGAAATTTCACTGTCTTGATGCTTTTCCAATTTCGTAGGTTCTTGTGTTTTGAAATTCGCAGGAAACATTGCAGCAAAATTAGTATGAAATTTCGTAGGTAATTTGGAGAAGAAGACCTGCGCGCGTTTTTCTGATTTTGAATTGTTATGATATATTATAATGTTTTGTTTCTGTTTTGTATCACAAGCATTGTGCTTGTCCCAGTGGTGAAGGGTGCGCGTATGATGCTTATAGGCCTGGGTTCGAATCCTGGCTTCCCAATTTTTTTCCTTGTTTTTCAGTTTAGTTATTAGGCATAATATATTATGTATTATAGTCATTTGTTAAACATGTGCGCTCTCCCAGCTGGAATGGTTAATGTGTTTGTGTGATGTTTGAAGGTCCTGGGTTCGATCCCCCCAGGCCTTTTGTGTGTTTTTCTATTTTTTCATGATATTTCCAGGAACAAAGAACAAAACCAATTGGACCCTTTTCCTTATCACCAAGTGCACGCTGGCCCAGTGGTTGATGTTGCTGGCTGAGGGTTGTGTAAAGTAGAGGGGCTGGGTTCAATTCCCAGCCAAGGTAAGTTTTCTCTTTTTCTTTTTCTTTCTATTATTTGTTTTGCTTATTTTAAATATTAATTAATTAAAACTATAATCTTAATTTAATAAATTCTAATATATTTCATAAATCAATATAAACCTTAAAATGTTTTTTCTAAAACCTAATTTATTTGTTTATTTATAATTTTTTTTGTTTATATTAATATGTATATATTATACAATTTGTTTATAATTTAAATCTTATATATAAATATGCTTAATATTAAAATTTTGTTAATTATAATTAAATTCCATAAATTGTTTATAATTCAATTTTGTATGTAAATAATTTTTATTATATGTTTAAAAATAATTGCTAATTTAATTTTGTAATCATAAAGTTATTTTCATAATATGTTTATAATTAATTTAATTTTTATAATTTGCAAATAATTTAATAATTAATTGTTCATGTTTTCTTACTAACTTTAAATAATTGTTTATATAAAAATGTAATCTTTTAATTATTATAATATTTTTGCTTATTTCATTATTATTATTAATTTTGTTTATATGATATTTTATTATTACTAACCACATTGTGATTATTTTTATTATTATTTCACTAACCCAATTATTATTATTATTATTTAATATTTTGCCTATTTATTTAAATTGCTTTTATTATTATTATGTAATTGCTCCATGGTGTAATATTTATTAATAATGTTTATTATTTACATTTTATGTTATGGTTAGTAAATAGGGAGTGTAAAGAACATGTTTGTATTTTAAAATTGAATTTAGATCATTTAAATTTAAAGATAAATATTAAAATTGTACACTCACATACGTAAGTCGATCTTTGATCGCCATCTCACTTCCTTAGGGATACCTCTCATGTTGCCTAAAACAAAAGGTCAAGTAGGGTGTATAAAGCAAAAGTCCCTCATCTCACATCATCTAGTCCCTAAACAGATAAAAGATCAAGTCCCTTTCGAATGTTGCCTTCATAATGATCTTGTCCCTTTCGAACAAAGATGATAGTCCCTTCGAATTGCTTATACACCCCACAGTTGCCTAAAGTAACAGATGACCCTTCAAATGTCCCTCACATCCAAGGTAATGACTACCTATTCCTTAATAATAGGGATAGTCTTACCATTTAAAGGATTCAAGAACAGAAAAAACTTAAAACTTAGGGTAGGTTCCTCTTAGATACTTGCTCACTCTTCAAAACAATTTCAAACACTTCATACTTCAAACAATTTTCAAAACAAAGGTTTATACGCATCCGTACATGGGTCATTATAAACACTTAAGAAATTTTTTTCACACACTTCACATTTTCAAAAACATTTTAAAGTGAGCTAAGTAACTAAGAGCCAATGGATAACCATGGATGTAAAGGGTGCTAACACCTTCCCTTTACATAACCTACCCCCCGGACCCAAAAATCTTTTAAAAGGTCTTTCCTGTTCTTTTATGCCTTTCCTTTGGATAAAATAAAAGTCGGTGGCGACTCTTGCTATCCGCAACATAACTAAAGTCAGTTCTCCCACCGTGTTACAGAGTCCCCACAGATTCAACACTCGTCCGTGTTCGTTGTTAACCTAGTTGATACTCGTCTGTATCATCATCTCTGAACATGCGTCAGCGTTTGTTTCTACTGATACTCGTCAGTATCACGGTCGTAGGGATGCTCGCCCACATCTTTAATCTATACACAACGTCAAAACACTTATACCTTTTATTTCTTGGATGTAAACACTCGTCCGTGTTTACTATTCCCCAGTGGGTCGCCAGCAAAGCAATACTTCTTTTCTATCTGACATTCGTCTTATGTCATGATACCTTTCGGTAGCCGTACCCTGCCAGGTGATCGTCCTTCACCTTTGGATGACCGTCCCTCATCCTTTCCCCAACGGAGTCTCCATTATTGGAACCCTTTTCTATCCGGCATTCGTCCTATGTCGTGATATTTAGCAGTCGTCCCATGCTAGGTGATCGTCCTTCACCCTTTTGATGATCGTCCTTCATCATTTTATCCGATGGCCGTCCCCATCGTTGATCCTTTTATCTGACATTCGTCCTATGTCATGATAAACCCTGAGAGCAGCTGCACCCTGCTAGGTGATCGTCCTTCACCTCTTGATGATCGTCCTTCATCATGCTTATCCGATGGCCGTCCCCTTCGTCGACCTTTTATCCGGCATTCGTCCTATGTCGCGATTTTTTTGGCAACCGTACCTTGCCAGGTGATCGTCCTTCACCCTTAGACGACCGTCCCTCATCTTATCCCCATCAGAGCAGCCGTACCCTGCCAGGTGATCGTCCTTCACCTTTGATGACCATACCTCATCAGTTATTTCATTTATGCTTTGAACTTGATGGTCGTCCCCATCATTCACAATTACCTTTTATCCCCAGAAAGTCTTATATCTTTGCTTGATGGCCGTCCCCATCACAATCTCTTATATCACAAGCTTGTCAGTCGTCCCCGTCATAGCTTTATATTCTGCATCTTCCCCAGCATGTCGGTCGTCCCCGTCATTGCTTCATCCCCAGCAGTCATCCTATGCTCGACAGTCGTCCTCCGTCGCCCACACTTTATATTATACTTTATTTTCTTTTACAATCTATATCCCTTTTCTTCTTCATTCCGTGAGTGCAAATTTTGGACTGTCTTTAGTATTCAATCACAAGTTATCTTGTTTGCCTGATAAGCCGTTGCTTACATTCTACACAGCTAACTCATGCTTGAATAGAGGCAGCTGTAAACACCCCAAATTTGCCCTCACCCATTCACACCATGGCTTGTGATCTTTTCATATGCATAAACTCAAGCATAGCATCTCATACCACATTTTTGATCCAATGCATTGCTTCTAAGTCATCTGCATCTAGGGTTTGTGATCTGAGCAATCCCTGAGCCATTTGAGCCACTCCAAAGGTCTTCAATCAGTTCAAAGGGGTCCATGTATGTTCAAGCATCATATTATATCCTCTCAAAGTCAAGAATGCCAAAAAATCACAAGAACAGAGAATGGCATGGAAGCAGAGCCAGGTTTGACTGCACAGATGACCTAGAATTAGGGTTTTGGTTTCAAAGGCCGTAACTCCAATTTTTTTGGTCATTCTTGTTTCTATTGGTCTCTATATGGTATAAGTATCATGCATATCAATTTTCATGAAGAAATTCCATGGGGAAGGCATCTGATCAAGAGTTGACTTTTTGAGCAAGTCAGTGCAAAATCAGGGCATCTGAGGCCCTCAATGACCCAACCAAAGGGTGTTCATCATCATTTTGATTATGTATGATCTTTATTTGATCATAGCATATGTTAGAAGTTCACAAAATTGAAGAATTTCAAGCCATTTGCAAAGTTGACTTTTTGGGAAAATGACTTGTAATGGAAACTTGCCATTTTGGGAAACTTTTTCAACCCTTGCTTTTTGATTCAAGAATGCCTCAAATGGGAAAACTTTGGTCATGAAAGTTGTAGAATGGATCATTCCCTTTTCAAAAAGTACAAGAACTTGTTCTAATTCATTTTGGATCAAAAGTTATGGCCTTGCAAAGTTGGATAAAATCATTGAAATTTCACTTTTGCACAAAATGGAAAACTTGCAATTTCTCATGGCAAGCCTTTATGTGACTTCAATATGACCTCTAATCATCATACCAATGCAATGCATGACCTAAAATCAGAATTGGCCCAAGGGATTTCTCATTTATTTGCCTTGATTTTCACATAACCATAAGCCATTCTTCATGAAGGTACAAAGAGGGATTTTTTGCAAAATCATTCTCAAAGGGATTGTTTGACCTCTAGCTGGTTTCAAAGCATTGCCATGACTTCATGAGGCATCACTGTAAACACCCCAAATTTTCCCTCACCCATTCACCCCATGGCTTGTGTTCATTGCATGTGCATAAGTTCAATCATGGCATCTCATATTACATTTTTGATTCACTGCATTGCTTCTAAGTCATCTGCATCTAGGGTTTGTGATCTGAGCAATCCAAGAGCTTCTTAGGCCACTCCAAAGGTCATCAATAACTTCAAAGGGGTCCATGTATGTTCAAGCATCATATTATATTCCCTCAAAGTCAAGAATGTCAAAGAATCACAAGAACTGAGAATGGCATGGAAGCAGAGCCAGGCTTAACTGCACAGATGACCTAGAATTAGGGTTTTGGTTTCAAAGGCCATAACTCCAATTTTTTTGGTCATTATTGTTTCTATTGGTCTCTATATGGTATAGGGATCATGCATATCAATTTTCATGAAGAAATTCAATGGGGAAGTCATCTGATCAAGGGTTGACTTTCTAGGCAAGTCAGTACAAAATCAGGGCATCTGAGGCCCCCAATGACCCAACCAAAGGGTGTTCATCATCATTTTGATTATGTATGATCTTTATTTGATCATATAAGATGTTGGAAGTTCACAAAATTGTAGAATTTCAAGTCATTTGCAAAGTTGACTTTTTGGGAAAGTTGACTTTTAATGAAAATTGCCATTTTGGGAAACTTTTTCAACCCTTGCTTTTTGATTCAAAAATGCTTCAAATGGAAAAACTTTGGTCATGAAAGTTGTAGAATGGATCATTCCCTTTTCAAAAAGTACAAGAACATGACCTAATTCATTTTGGATCAAAAGTTATGGCTTGTCAAAGTTGGCCAAAATCACATAATTTGAAGTTTTCCACCAAAGAGGCATTTTGCAAAATGGTTTGATCAAGTGTTCTAAAGGCCTCAAATGTGTACCATTTCTTCACAACTTGATCACATGACCTCTAAAATTCAGAATGGGCCAAGGGATCACTCATTTTCATGACTTGTGGAGCAAGAATTCTCAAAGGAAACAAAAGTGAAGCAAGTTGCAAAAACTCACTCAAGTTTGAATCCACTTGCTTGCTGACTTCATAATCAATCCTATGGCTCTCCACACTTCTTGATGCGCATGACACCCCATTTGTCCTTGGCTAGCTAGTAGCCCATACCCCTCTTACACCAATTTGACATTTTGGCAACTTGAGTCATACCAATCACAGCAGTACACATCAACTCATCTGACCAATCCCATTTGTTTATACAAACCAAAAGCAAGCCAAAGCACATAACACACAAGCCTGAAAGAACCAAGAACACAACTCTCTCATTTTCCACCCCATTTGCAAAACTCTTCGAAACACTCTCCACAAGCTGCAAACACACAAACAAACTTCACAAACAAACTCAGCACACTTCACTGATCAAAAACCACCCATCACCATAGCCTGAAACTCACTGAAACCAAAATACGATTCCTGCCCCTCTTTGAGCAGAACTTCAGCTATCCTTCAAACCAACCATTGTAAACTCCAAACAAGCATTGAAAGCTTCTCAGGAGGTCCATTGGAGGTGATTGGAAGCAAGAAACCAGCCAGAAAGTGCCAGAAATCAAAGCTTCGATTCAGGTAGCCATGGAATTTCATTTTTCCAGAACCTTTATTTCTTGTTTCTAAATGATAAAGCATGCTTCCCTGAGTTCACTGAGCCTTTTACTTTTGAAAAAGATTGAGAAATGAGGTTGTATTGTGTTTCTGAAATTTTGGCAGTTTTTGATGTTTGATTCGTATCTTGATTTTGAGTTGAAATAAATGGAATTTGTTGCTGGATTGTGTTTTGTTGTTGGTCATTGATTGTTTCTGGAGCTTTTGGTGGAGTTTCATGGCGTTTTGAGGGATTCAGGGAAGGGGCTGGCCGGAGAAGATGACCGGAACACTGTTCCGGTCATCTGAGAGTAATTAGGGTTAATTAATTAGGGTTTAGTCTTAATTACGTGAATTTGAATCTTGGCCGTCCAGATGCGCGCCAAGTCCACTCCCGCGCGTGTGAGTTTGAATAATGGCCATTGATTGTGTTGACTTTTCTTTTTTTCAGTTTAATTTCATTTTATTTGCATTTAAATTCATTTGTTTTCTTCATTTTATTTAAAATAGTAAAACATTTTGAAAAATTCTGAAAATTTTTATGCAACCTTTTATTAATTTTCAGAAACCAAAAAAATTTTTATTTTTATTTTTTTGCATTAAAATTTATTTTTAAATCATTTAAAAGTTTATTTTTAATTAATTAATGAGAATTAATTAATTAAAAATACTTTTAGGTATTTAAAAATCACAAAAAAATTCATGAAACCTTTAAAATCATTTAGAAACATTGTCCAACCCTTAAACCAAATTTATTTTATGATCTTGATGTCTTTTGACAATTTTCCATGGAATTAATTTCATTTCAAAGCATTATTTTGATCCAATATTCAAAAATTCATTTCTGCCTAGTCTTTAAGAGTTGGACTTTGATTCTTTTTGCATTGCATCTTGCATATCATGTAGTTTATAGGATTAAATTGGCATGAGTTGATCTTGCATTTCCTATTTGTTTGACATTTTTCTTGACAAGGTGCCTTACAACCCTAGCAATCTTAGGAAATTCATAACTTTCACTAGGTTAAGAATTTGATCCCCTCCTTTGGGCAGTGAGTTTGTATAGGTTTAGGGTTCCCTTGAATGCATTTTCAATTTTTTATCTTGATGTTTGCTTCTGGTTTTGATTTTTGTGTTGTGCATTGATCATAAACCCTAATTTGGGCTTCCTTTTGTATTCATCTTGCATTTGCTTACATACCATGACTTGCCATGACATTTTGTGCATCCATTTGATTCATTAGACATCTTAAGACATATTAGAAGCATGTTTGATCATTGCATCTTTCATTTTCCATTTTTGTATGTCATTTGCATTCCATAACTTTTCATGTATGTTCATGGTTCTAAGCATGCTTCTCTTGCATCCATATGTTTGTATGATCATCCTCATGCCTTGTTTCATGTTTGTGTCATCTCATAGCATCATTAACATCATACTCATGCTTCTGGTTTTGGTTTGCATCATGTCATTTCATCTCATCTTGCATTGCATTACATTTCTTTCATTAACTTTTCAGGTGGTAAGTACTTTGAGAAGTGGATTTGCCTTCACTTCTCACAATCTCTTTTCATCTCTCTCATATTTCATTTGCTGCATTTTGTATGTGTTTGAGGTTTGAGCTTTCTCATTCTTGCTCTTCTTAATTTCTTTCTTCAAGTGACTTGTCTTCTTAAATGAAGCAAGTTACTTTGCTTCTCTTTGCTCCTTTCATCTGCTTCCTGGTGGTTCCTCTGAAGATCTTTCTTGTAAACCTCACAAACCTTAGGAACAACCAAGCATGACAATAATTAGGGTTTTGAATAGTCCCCCATTTAGATTTTACCTTTGTGTCTCATTGAGTCTTCTCTTCTCACCTCATAATCAAGGACTAAACCCTAAAGGCTTTAAGGCTTTGTGATTAAGCTTATGCCTGCATCCTTCTATTAGGATGGAGTGTATAACTTTAATCCTAAGTGTTAAACCCTTAATGTGTTTAAATCCTTTAATCAATTCATCTAATAATCATCAAGACATCAAGCTTGTAACTTGGGCCTTGCATTAGGGTTCTAATTCTTCCTTAATTGGTTAAGAAGGACTAACCCTAGTGTTAATGGACAAGTCCCCCTAAAGTTGTCTTATAAAACCCTAAAATTCACCTCATCATATTATCATTAACTAAAATCCACTTAATAAAGGCTTTGTTTTGTCATGAGTTTAATCTCTAATCATGGATTAAGTTGAGGAGCTTTCCTCAGCTTAAACATTCTCATCTATTATCCTTCTATTAGGATGGTGTAATGAGTCTGTTTAATCCCTGATTATGGCTTAACCTCATTACTTAACACTAAACAAAAACAACAAAAACATCTAATTAATCACAAGTAGGTTAATGATCTTAATCCTACACCAAGGTGTTTAAGTGTGAGAAGCTGACTTCACACTTAAGGTATTCTCATTACCCCTAAACAGAGGGAAGATGTGATGAGTTTACTAAATCCATTGGTTTAGGCTTAAGCTCATTAACTTATGACAAACTTCAAAAAGCAATAAAAGATTGAAAACACAAAAAAAATCAATAATCGTCTCCTCCGGGATTCTTTTCTCATCACCTTCACTCATAAACGAGAACTTGCTTCTTCAGTCTAATGCAAGACAGTTTGCACCTGGGCCAGACAGGTCATACACTTGAGCATAGACAAGCAAGCAGTTCACAAGTCAATTTATCCTTCAGTCTCTTTGGGTCGAACTACGGTGTTCTGAATTCCTCATTGCACGAGAGGATACGTAGGCATAACTTAACAGTTATCGAACAAAAGTCTCTGTATATTCCCCCCTCCTCCTAGCATCATTCTTTTAGCCTCATGATCTTGAGTATCTTATTCCTGTTCTTACACTGACACTGTACATTTATACACTTTATACTTCTTTTTACACAGACACCTGTACTTCTTTTTCCAGCTCTTTTATACACAGATTGCACTGACACTACCCCTTTAAAACACAAATCTTTTAAGCGTGGATCCCGTCGAGTACGACGGACAATCTGGGTGCTAATACCTTCCCAGGTTGTAACCAACCCCCTTTCTCAGTCTCTCTGGTTCGCAACCGTCTTGTCCATATCTTTCTAGGTTTATGCAGCATTACCTTTCCTTCGGGATAAAAATGCCTAGCTGGCGACTCTTTTCTTTTCCTGTGAGTTCACTCCTGTGTATTCCCACATCCTCCTTTCGCCGACCGTTCGCGTTTGTACCCTATTTGACCTAGCTTCATTTAGCGGGAGCGACAGCTTGGTGACTCTGCTGGGGACCCTTATACTGTAACCAGGGCTTCTGGTTCTTTTTGTGGGTTCCTCCTAGCGCTTGTTTGATTTGTGTTTGCTGGGGTGTTATGTGGCATTTGTGTTTGTATATTTATTTTGTTTATTGCTTTATGTGCAGTTGTTTTATTGCTTTCTTTATAGCTTTATATACATCATACTGTCATACTGTGTTTGGCTGGATCTGGTTTTGTCTTGTTGGGTGGGGTTCTATTGAGAGTTTAAGGTCCTATACCTGGGACCTGAGTGACACCTAGGCTAGAGTGGTTCATGTTCTTTCCCATTCCATTTCGGTCTGGTGCGAGAATATGAAACACGGTTCAGATATGGGTTTCTTCTTGAGAACTCTGTGCTACAGATTTCCTGTAGTGCTAGGGCTATCTGGGAAGCCTGCTAAGTCTGGATGACCTTTAGTATTGACCTTCAGAAATTGAGGTGAATTAGAGGAGGATCTTTTATGGTTATTGTAAACACTGTACCTCCGGGTTGGAAGTGTTTACACTTCTCATAACTGATCCAAGTCTGAGGATCCTTGTTTTAGAACACCACCTGTAAGGGGGGGTTGGGCTGTTTACAAGTTTGCAGGTACCCTTGACCTCAGCATACCCTGTTACTTTGTTTTGATTAAGAGTACTCCATTTTGGGACAGTTCTTGTGATTTTAACCCTGGACATGTGACTCTTTATTTGAGTCCCCCACCTTGGTTACTGGACTTATGAACCTCCATCTGGATTTCTTGAACATACATGGACTTATATCAAGGCAGTTAATCAGATCCAGCTTGATCACAAACCCTTGCATATCATTTGCATACATCATCATTTGTATCATTTAACATTTGCTTATTTGTTTTTCAGGGTATCTATCATATATTTTGGCTTGGTTTTGACCCCTTCATCAGCATAGACCCCTGTTCATCAGCTACCTGCTTCAGTCACCTCATCACCAGCATCAGCCTGTCAGTGGCCCATCTTCTAGAATCAGTCATCATCATCAGCATCTGTTTCAGCTCTTCTTCAGCAACATGGCACCCAAGAAAAGCAACATCTCATATCATTTCTTTGAGCCTGAGCTGGCTGGCATCAGGAAGATCCAGGCCCTTATTACTCCAGATCATATACCACTATTCAGAGAACATTATGGAGGCATTCTTGATGTGGTTATGGATTTGGACCCTTCTCAGAGGAGCTTGATTCACACTTGTCTACAGTTCTATGATCCTCCTTTGAGATGCTTCACCTTCCAGAATTTTCAGTTGGGACCTTTGTTGGAAGAGTATTCATCACTGGTTGGAGTACCTGTCAGGGGTGGTATCCCCTTCAACCCAGAAATGGTTTTTCCCAGCAATGAAGAAGTGGCAAAGGCACTGTATCTGGAGCCTTTTCTGATTGAGCAGAACATGACAACCAAGGCTGGAGTCTCTGGTCTACACTTGGATTTCTTGACTTCTCAGGCTATCCTGAAGGCCTCCTTGGGAGAATGGAAGGCAGTCTGTGCTTTGTTAGCCCTCAGCATATATGGGGTTATACTTTTTGCAGATGAGCCTAAGTTTATTAGCAAGAATGCCATTCACCTTTTTATTCTGAGGAACCCAGTGCCCACCTTACTGGGAGATTTCTACTACTCTGTTCACCAAAGGAATGAAAAGCAAAGAGGAAGGTTGGTGAGATGCTGTGCTCCCCTGTTCCATACCTGGCTGCTAAAACACTTGCCCAAGACTGATGCATTTTTGAATCCTCACCAACAGAAGAATTGGGCTAGAAGACTCATTGCTTTGACCTCAGATGACATCGGGTGGTGCACCCAGAGCACCAAAGGCAGGGACATCATCACTAGTTGTGGGCAGTTCCCCAATGTACCTCTGATAGGAGTGAAGGGTTGCATCAACTACAACTCTCTGCTATTCAAAAGACAATTGGGCTATGCATTGGTCCACCCTCCTAAAACACAAGACTTGGCTGAAACCCTTTATTGTGAGATTAAGCCTAATCTGGCTATTGTCAGGCAAGCATCCTGGGCCTGGGACAATGTCCAGACCAAAGGGATGGCCATTCTTGGGAGATGCAACAATGTGGCCTCAGCACAGTATCATGAATGGTCTCATGCCAGGGCTCAAATTTCTGGGATGCCCTTCACCATTGAGGATGCGCCTGGACCATCCACAACACCACCTCCAGCCACTGTCAGCTTAGAGGAGTTTGAGAAACTGAAAAAGAGGAATGAGAATCTGACTCAGGCTCTACAGAAGACCCTCTGGGAGAGGAGTGATGGTCGTCTGGACATTGAAAGATTGGAAAAGCTTAAAATGGAGCATCTAGCCAGGATTGAGAAGTCAGAGGACTACATCAAGAAGTCAAGGGCTGGAGAGCAGATTTTGAAGAATGCCTGTAAAGAGGCTCAGTTTCAGAAGGCCAGGACTGATCTCTATCTGAAAGAAAGTCAAGCTAGGTGGGTCAGAATCACTGAAGCTCGCACTCAGGAAGATAAGAGAACTCAGGACAAGATTGAGTAGTTGGAGGTTAGTGCAAAGGAGCAACAGGAAGCCCTGCTAGCAGCCCAGAAAGAGATCTCAGAGTTGAAGATTAAGGCTGGTGTGAAGAGGTCAAAGGACCAGGGCAGACACAAGAAGCTAACTGCTGCTATTGCCACCAGGAACCTTCTCATCAGGAACCTCACAGAGCGTCCAGCTGATCCGGTAACTGAAGCACTTCTAAAGGAAGTTCAGGAGGATGAGTTTGGTCTTGGTGTCTGACTTTTGCTTGTTGTTGCTTTCATTTCATGTATTTTGCTTTTATGTTGTATTTTGGCCCCTCAGGGGCATGAATTGTAAAAAACAAACTATGTATCATTCACTTTTTGTAATATATTCATTAGTTTGTTTCATTTGAATCTCTTTCTCCTAAGCAACATCAAAAAAGCATCTTCCTCGGGGTCTGGAAAGGTCAAAACCAAGTGCCAAGCCGGATACCTTGGAAACAAATGAGCATACTGCATTGCATACTAACCTTTTGTTTTATTTTGTAGGGTTTTGTTTTGTTTGTTACTAACTCTGTTGTGGTTCAGGAACTATTGCTCGCCGTCGGGTGTTCCCACTCAACCGTCCGCACAGATATCCCACTCGCAACAACCTTCCGGATATACAGATGGACCAGGTACAACAGGATCTTACAGAAGTCAGGACTCAAATGGCCAACGAAAGGTTGGAGATGAGAAACCAGATGACTCAGTTCATGGAGGTGATGAATGGATTGGCACAGAGCCAAGAAAGATTAAGCGCATTAGTAGAAAGGCAGACTCAGGAAGACCCCCATCTAGGGACTGGTGGAACGAGCAACAATGAGAGGGTTCAACCTCATATTAATCCACCTGTGTATGGGCCCCACCTTCACCCAGAGATCAACATCCCTGCTAATGTGCAAGGGAATGCTACTACAGGCAGAGTACTACAAGAAGATCAATTCACTGTGATGGGAGCTGGGGATGAAGCCTATGACAGAAGGCTGGATGAAATTGCTAAGAAATTAAGGTCTCTAGAGTCTCAAAATTCTCTGGGATTTGATGTCATGGACATGGGCTTAGTGGACGGAGTAAGAATACCTCACAAGTTTAAACCTCCGTGCTTTGAGAAGTACAACGGAACTTCCTGTCCACGAACCCATTTGCAATCCTTTCTGGGGAGGCTGAAGGCATACACCATGGATGAAAAACTGTGGATGTTTTATTTCGAAGACAGTTTAACAGGAGCTTCAAGGGAATGGTACTCTCATTTGACCAGAGCAACCATCAGATGCTGGAAGGACCTGGCTGAGGCCTTCATTAGACAATACCAGTACAACTTGGATATGGCTCCCAACAGGACCCTCCTGATGGGAATGTCTCAATCATCCAGAGAAAGCTTCCGGGAATACGCCCAGAGGTGGAGACAGCTTGTTGCTGCTGTCCAGCCACCCATGTCGGAAAGGGAAATGGCCGACATGTTTATGAACACCCTTCAAGGGACATACATTGACAGGCTAGCTGCCTTTTCTTCCACCAGCTTCGCTGATGTGGTTATAGCTGGAGAAAGAATTGAAAGCCTACTAAAGATGGGTAAGATTTCCGACAATGGAGCGAGCTCGTCCAGCAACCCCAGAAAGCCTTTTATAGGCCCAAGAAGGACTGGTGAGACTAATGCTATCCATACCAGCAGGGACAGACCCCAGTATGTTCATAGGTCAGTGGCAGCTGTCACCATTCCCGCTCCAATTCATCCACAACCAGCATACCAACCACAGCAACAACCCCACTATCGGCAACAAGCTCAGTATCCACCTCAGAGAAATTATAACAACAATAACACCAGCAACAACAATCAGCAAAGACCGTTTCAACAGAGACCATCTCAGGCCAATAGGGTGATTGATCCGATCCCTATGCCTTATGCCGCATTATTGCCACAACTCCTGAAACTCAACCTGGTTGAGCTAAGGACATTGGCACCTCCGGATCCTGCCAGTCTGCCCAGAAATTATGACGCCAGCGCCAGATGTGCTTTTCACTCCAACGCACCTGGCCACAGTACAGAGAAGTGCAGAGCTTTGCACATGAAAGTACAAGATCTAGTGGATTCCAAAGCTCTAAACTTTGCACCCCCGCCAAATGTCAGTAAAAACCCCATGCCCAACCACGGAGGACCCAGAATTAATGCTATTGAGGAAGATAAGCCGTCTTTCTTAATAACCAGTGTTGGGCAAATTCGGACACCCCTGGTAGAGATTAAAGCTCAACTCCTTGAATGCCAGATATTCCCTGGGTGTGAGCTCGGGTGCGGTTATTGCAACATTTCGATAAATGGGTGTGATAACTTGAGAAATGGCATAGATGGTCTCTTCCAGAGTGGCCTACTTCAAATCACAACATCAATACCTACAAATCCAGCAATCTCCTTAACAATAATTCCCGAGTCTTCTACAACTGCAACAACAATTGTTCCAAACAACTCTTCAACCTCATCAACAAATGCTTCATCTGTCACTTCAACGGACCAAGTATCAACAACCATCTCTTCTACAACTTCAACATCCATCCAGTCAACAGTGCCTCCTACAACATCAATGGCAATTAATGAAAGCGTCTCAACGGTTACAATATATTATGATCCTGCAAATGATTCTGCCTACAACTCACAAAATGCCACTCCTATCAGAGTACCAGTTACAATATACTATGATCCACATACTATCATGGTCCCTTCTGCAGCTGCTATCAGTCCAGTCACTATCACAGTGCCTGGGCCAGTTCCTTACAAAAGCAATAATGCCATCCCTTGGCATTACGGCTCAGATCTATACCGCGAAGGGCAGAAAATCACTTTAGAATCATCAACTTCTTCACCACAAATAGACAATGTGGGGGGAGGCGGAGGCTTCACTCGAAGCGGACGTCTCTTTGCCCCACAAATTCCAAGACCCATTGCTGAAGCAGAAGCTGCCACCAAGGCAAAAGGGAAGAGCATGGTGCAAGAAGAACAAGTTGCCAAAGAAGCTTTAAAGACCCCTTTTGACCAAGAGGTTGATGAATTCATGAGAATCATCAAGAAAAGTGATTACAAGATAGTGGACCAGCTTCACCAGACACCTTCCAAAATCTCCATCTTATCATTGCTAATGTGCTCCGAGGCTCATCGGAACGCACTATTAAAAGTCTTGCACGCAGCTTATGTGCCAGAGGAGATTACCGTCAATCAGTTAGAGGCTGTGGTTGGAAATGTCAACGCTATTCATGGGCTAGGATTTACCAACACTGATTTGACGACGGAAGGTCGCAATCACAACAAGGCTTTGCACATTACCTTGGAGTGTAAGGGTGCAGTTCTTTCTCATGTATTGGTGGACACAGGGTCATCCCTCAATGTCCTACCTAAGAAAGCCCTTGTGAAGCTGGAGTATGAAGGATTGACATTACGCCCAAGTAACTTGGTAGTGAGAGCCTTCGACGGTTCTAAGAGATCAGTTCTGGGAGAGATTGAGTTGCCTATAATGATTGGCCCACAGACTTTCAAAACGACCTTCTTCGTGATGGATATACAGCCTGCTTACAGCTGTCTATTGGGTAGACCATGGATACACGCCGCTGGCGCCGTGACGTCTACCCTTCACCAGAAGTTAAAATTCGAGTGGGAGGGCCAAGTCGTTACCATTTGTGGAGAGGAAGATATCTTTGTTAGCCATCTGGCTACATACAAATACATCGAGATGGATGGGGAGATCCACGAAACTATGAGTCAAGGGTTTGAGGCCTTGAACATAAATGAAGCATCCGCTGTACCTGGAACCTCAATGACATCTTATCAGCAAGCCCGGAAGGTTGTTGAAGAAGGGACTGCCCAAGGCTGGGGCAAGTTGCTGCCTGTAGAGAAGAAGGAGGATAGATTTGGGTTGGGTTACAAACCAACTCAGCAAGATCAAGCAGAGGCTGCTAACAAGCCCAATTTTATCAGTGGGGGGATGCTCGCCCCAGATGCCGTGAACAACTTGGAAGACGAGGATGAAAGCGACCGCAACCTGGAGAGCTGGATACGTCCAAGGATCCCGGGGAGCAGTATCTCAAACTGGTCTTCCCAGGAAATTATAAGAGTTACTCCTGCAGAGTAATTATTATTTCCTGTATTTTTAAGCATGCATAAAGTCTTGCATCTTGCCCAAGATGACAAGACTCATTTTGTAATCGGGCCATCTGTAATTTTGTGCAAATAGATCAATCAATGATAATCAGACATCTTTTGCAAATGAGTCTTTTTTCTTTTCCGCTCACTGTTTTTTCCATTTTTTCTTTTTGTACAAAAAATAAATAGCAATGTTTTCAAAATGATAACTTCATTTCACTCTTTCTAAACAAGATTAAAATCAATCACTAAAATGAACAAATCTGAACCCTTGCAGAGAGTGCCCTTCAGACCGCACCGACAAAAGCACGGCTATGACTTCGTATGACTTTGACAATCCAATCAATCAAGCTGATGAAGGGGTTGAAGAAGAGTATGAGCTTCCTGAAGAGCTAGCCAGGTTGTTGAGACAAGAGGAAAAGGTTATCACTCCTCATCAGGAGGAGGTCGAAACGATTAATCTTGGTACAAATGAAGATGTGAAAGAAGTTAAAATCGGGGCCTGCTTACAAGATTCAGTGAAGAGACAACTGATTGACCTACTTCAGGAATATGTGGATGTGTTTGCTTGGTCTTATCAAGATATGCCAGGGTTGGACACCGACATTGTTATGCACAAGCTGCCTTTAAGAGAAGATTGCCCGCCAGTTAAACAGAAACTGCGCCGTACTCGCCCAGACATGGCAATGAAAATCAAAGAAGAGGTACAAAAGCAGTGGGACGCAGGGTTCCTTGCTGTAACTAGCTATCCACCGTGGGTTGCTAATATAGTACCTGTGCCTAAGAAGGACGGCAAAGTAAGAATGTGTGTTGACTACCGGGATCTGAACAGAGCCAGCCCGAAAGATGACTTCCCATTACCTCACATTGATGTATTGGTGGATAATACGGCTCAGTTCTCGGTGTTCTCCTTCATGGACGGATTTTCAGGATACAATCAGATCAAAATGTCACCTGAAGACATGGAGAAGACAACCTTCATCACACCCTGGGGCACGTTCTGTTACAAGGTGATGCCATTCGGACTGAAGAATGCTAGTGCAATATACCAACGGGCTATGGTGACATTATTCCACGATATGATCCATAAAGAAATCGAATGTTATGTGGATGACATGATTGCCAAGTCCCTCACCGAAGAAGACCACCTGGTAAATCTGCTGAAGCTATTCAAGCGTCTGAGGAAGTACCAACTGAAGTTAAACCCCAACAAATGCACATTCGGGGTGCGATCCGGTAAGCTGCTGGGATTTATTGTAAGTGAGAAAGGGATTGAAGTTGACCCTGATAAAGTCAAAGCTATTCAAGAAATGCCTGCACCGAAGACAGAAAAAGAAGTTCGAGGGTTCTTAGGACGATTGAACTACATTTCACGGTTCATATCTCACCTTACAGCAACCTGCGAACCTTTGTTCAAACTGCTGAGAAAAGAACAAACGGTCAGGTGGAACGAAGACTGCCAGAAGGCTTTTGACAAGATCAAGGAATACTTACAAGAGCCTCCAATCCTTATGCCTCTAGTTGAAGGAAAACCTCTAATCATGTACTTGACAGTATTAGAAGAGTCAATGGGGTGTGTGCTGGGCCAGCATGACGAGTCTGGTCGAAAAGAGTATGCAATATACTACCTAAGCAAAAAGTTTACCGACTGTGAACAACGTTATTCACTGCTCGAGAAAACTTGTTGTGCTTTAGCGTGGGCTGCTCGCCGACTGAGACAGTATATGTTGACCCACACTACCTTGTTGATCTCAAAGATGGACCCAGTCAAGTACATATTTGAGAAGTCAGCACTTACCGGACGGGTTGCAAGATGGCAAATGATCCTCACAGAACATGACATCCAGTACACATCTCAGAAAGCCATCAAGGGCAGTGTATTGTATGAATATCTTGCTGAGCAACGTATTGATGATTACCAGCCTATGAGGTTTGACTTCCCTGATGAAGACATTATGTTCATAAAAGCGAAAGATCATGAAGAGCCTATTCACACTGAAGGGCCTGACCCGGAAGAAGAATGGACTATGATGTTTGATGGGGCTGTTAATATGAATGGTCGTGGTGTTGGTGCAGTACTCATTACACCTAAGGGAGTTCACATGCCTTTCTCGGCAAAACTCGCCTTTAACTGCACTAACAACGAAGCTGAATACGAAGCTTGCATTATGGGTCTTGAGGAAGCCATTGACCTCAGGATCAAGACATTGACTGTATTCGGAGATTCAGCTTTGGTAATTAATCAAACCAACGGCAAATGGTACACACACCAGGATCATCTGATACCTTACAGGGATTATACAAGGAGGTTATTGACTTTCTTTACAACAGTCAAGCTTGAGTATATCCCTCGGGACGAGAATCAGTTTGCAGATGCTCTGGCTACCATTTCATCCATGATCAAAGTGCAAGCTGCCAACTTTGTACCTCAAATTTTAGTGTCCAGACTTGACAGACCAGCATATGTGTTCGCAGCAGATGTTGTCAAGGATGATAAGCCTTGGTTCCATGACATTAAGTGCTTCTTGGAGGATCAGACATACCCACCTGGGGCATCTTCCAATGATAAGAAGACTTTGAGAAGGCTTGCTGGTAGTTTCTTTCTGAACACTGACGGTTCCCTGTACAAGAGAAACTTTGATATGGTACTCCTCAGATGCGTTGACAGAACAGAAGCAGACTTGTTAATGCATGAAGTGCACGAAGGATCCTTTGGTACCCATGCAGGAGGGCACGCCATGGCCAAAAAATTGCTAAGATCAGGTTATTACTGGATCACGATGGATGCCGACTGTTGCGCCTACGCCAGAAAATGCCATAAATGCCAGATTTATGCGGATAAGGTGCATGTGCCTCCCAATCCTTTGAATGTGATGTCTTCACCTTGGCCCTTTGCTATGTGGGGCATTGACATGATTGGCAAGATTGAACCGACTGCTTCAAATGGCCACAGATTCATCCTGGTTGCCATTGACTATTTCACCAAGTGGGTCGAAGCAGCTTCCTATGCAAATGTTACAAGACAAGTGGTAGCCAGATTTCTGAAGAGAGATATCATCTGTCGATACGGAGTCCCCGAGCGAATCATTACTGATAATGGTTCCAACTTAAACAACAAAATGATGGCAGAGCTATGCCGAGACTTCAAGATCCAACACCACAATTCTTCTCCTTACAGGCCAAAGATGAACGGCGCTGTTGAGGCAGCTAATAAGAATATCAAGAAGATTGTGCAAAAGATGGTAGTCACTTACAAAGACTGGCATGAGATGCTACCATTTGCCTTGCATGGGTACCGCACGTCAATCAGAACATCCACTGGGGCAACACCGTATCAGCTTGTGTATGGTATGGAGGCAGTCCTACCAGTTGAAGTTGAGCTACCCTCCCTACGGGTACTGATGGATGTTAAGCTGAACGAAGCAGAATGGGTCCAATCCCGATACGAACAACTGAGCCTGATTGAAGAGAGAAGGTTGGCGGCAATCTGTCATTGGCAGTTGTATCAGAAAAGAATGAAGAAAGCCTTCGATCAGAAAGTCAGGCACCGAGAGTACCAAGTAGGAGATCTTGTGCTGAAAAGAATCCTCCCTCCTCATACAGACCACAGGGGCAAGTGGACTCCGAATTATGAAGGACCATTTGTAGTAAAGAAAGTTTTCTCGGGTGGAGCTCTGATGCTCAACACCATGGATGGCGAAGATTTCCCGTCCCCTGTGAATTCAGATGTAGTTAAAAAATACTTCGCATAAAATGACCCGCTGGACACAAAAACAGAATGTAAGTCCAGGCAAAAATAGGGCATCCCGGCGAGTCAAAAACAGAATAAAAGACTCGGGCAAAAATAAGGGAAAATAAACAAAAAAATGTACACCCGCTGAGTTGAAAAGCCGCATTGGACAACTCAGGCAAAAATGGGTATCCCGATGGATTGAAAGCCCGAAAGGGCGGTCCATGCAAAATAAGGGAATAAGCGAACAACTGCATTCTGAATTCGTCTGTATCGCTTACAACTTGGTAAACCTCGAAAGGATCAAGCTTCACTCAAGATCAGCCTTCTTCAGAAAGCAAGACGAGGAGAATGTCAAATGCCATACGAGTCATAGCAAAAGGGAAGCTCCTTGAAGCGTCGTCAACATTGCCAACATTTTGTTTCTCAATTTGTAACAATCTCCTCATTTTAGGAGATATGTTTTTTTGACTGTATCTTGCCAATTCAGGGCATATGAATCAATAAAACCAGATTTTTAGTCACACGTTGTCTCGTACTTTTTTTTATTTGCCAAAACGTCTGATGTCATTAATATATCGATTGCATAAATACAAATGCGTCTTTCTGAAACTACGTGCTTGCAGGAAATATACGTATTCCCGGGAGTGTCTGAACTCTCATGATGGGATCCAGTAAGGGATACCTCGGGATTACTTGTGCATCTCTCTGCTTTGCAGGATTGCAGGTATTCAAAAGCGCAACATGGGGCATCCGAGGTGCCAATCCTTCTTCCTCCTCAGCCAAGTACAAAAGCCAGGGAAACACCTCCCCACAGAGTTTCAGCCTCTATCCAGAAGAGCAACACATGAAGGAATCACAACAGACTGACGAAAGCTTCTACAAACCCCAGCTGGGTCCCTTATTACCAGGATGGGTCTATCAGTGACCCATTCCCCCAAGCAGATACATCTTGTCAGATCTACCAATGATCTCATCCCCAGCTGGGATGTCCATTTCAAGCAGATCGGCCAGAGATCTTCACAGCAACGGGATCCGAATCCCAGATTGGTATCCTTGCATAATCATGGCATTCGCATCATATTCACCCCACAAAGCGTAGCATTCCGTCTAATACGGAGCATTACGGCAAAAATCCAACATATTGCATAATCATAAGCCATGTTCTGAATCAAACACTTGTGAATATTGACAATCCACCAACAATATACAGAATGCTCCCCAGATTCCCCAACGGAGAGCTAAAGCTAAAGAAATGGCCTTACATTCACAAACATCAGTATATACTCCTTGTGGCACCCGTCCGTGTCATATCCCCAATAAAAGACCAAAGCGTCCTCTTTGCACTCACAGATGCTTATATATACAACTTTCTTGACACTCGTCCGTGTCACTTTCTCCAGCATAGTAACCTAAACACTTTGTATATCAGATATTTGTTTATACTATACTTTTCTCCTTTTGACACTCGTCCGTGTCACTCTCCCCAGCAGGTTAAAATACCCGTCTATACACTACTCATATTTCACTCATACAGATACTCGTCCGTATCTTGTATACACCACTTATATCATCTCAGATTCAACACTAGTCCATGTTCTTTGTTAACCAGTTGGTACTCGTCCGTACCATCATCTCAGGACATGTGTCAGTATTTGTTTCTACCCGATACTCGTCCGTATCATAGTCTTAAGGATGCTCGTCCGCACCTTTAATCCATGCATTGAGTCAAACACTCTTGTCTTCTTGAATATAGACATTCTTCTGTGTCTACTATTCCCCAGAAGAATCCCCTCAGATTCGACACTCGTCCGTGTTCCTTGTTAACCAGTTGATACTCGTCCGTATCATCATCTCTGAACACATGACGGTATTTGTTTCTACCCGATACTCGTCCGTATCATAGTCTTAAGGATGCTCGTCCGCATCTTTAATCTATGCACAACGTCAAAACACTTATACCTTTTATTTCCTGGATATAAACACTCGTCCGTGTTTACTATTCCCCAGTAGATCGCCAGCAAAGCAAAATTTCTTTTGTTATCTGACATTCGTCCTATGTCATGATAAACCTTGAGAGCAGCCGTCCCTTGCTAGGTGATCGTCCTTCACCTCTTGATGATCGTCCTTCATCATGCTCATCCGATGTCCGTCCCCATCGTTGACCTTTTCTATCCGACATTCGTCCTATGTCGTGATATTTAGCAGCCGTCCCCTGCTAGGTGATCGTCCTTCACCTTTTGATGATCGTCCTTCATCATTTTATCCGATGGCCGTCCCCATCGTTGATCTTGTTATCTGACATTTGTCCTATGTCATGATAAACCTTGAGAGCAGTCGTCCCCTGCTAGGTGATCGTCCTTCACCTCTTGATGATCGTCCTTCATCATGCTCATCCGATGGCCGTCCCCATCGTTGACCTTTTATCCGGCATTCGTCCTATGTCGCAATATTTTCGGCAGCCGTACCCTGCCAGGTGATCGTCCTTCACCTTAGATGACCGTCCCTCATCTTACCCCTTCCAGAGCAGCCGTCCCCTGCTAGGTGATCGTCCTTCACCTTTGGTGAACGTCCCTCATCATTTATTTCATTTATTCTTTAACCCGATGGTCGTCCCCGTCGTGGTCTCTTTTCCTTTTCCTGATGATCGTCCTTCATCAGTTTAGCCCGATGGCCGTCCCCATCGTTGTTTACATTACTTTATGAACCTGATGGCTGTCCCCATCATTTTTCATTAATCCCCAGAGAATCTTATAACTTTACTTGATGGCCGTCCCCATCATAATCCCTTTTATCCCCAGCATGTCGGTCGTCCCCGACATTGCTTTATTTTCCGCACTTTCCCAGCATGTCGGCCGTCCCCGTCATTGCTCTTTCCCCAGCAGTAGTCCTCTGCTCGACGGTCGTCCTCCGTCGCCCCCGTTTTACAATATACTTTATTTTCTTTTACAATCTATATCCCTTTTCTTCTTCATTCTATGAGTGCAAATTTTGGACTGTCTTTGGTATTCAACCACAAGTTATCTTGTTTGCCTGTTAAGCCGTTGCTTACATCCTGCACAGCTAACTCATGTTTGAATAGGGGCAGCTGTAAACACCCCAAATTTGCCCTCACCCATTCACCCCATGGCTTGTGTTCATTGCATGTGCATAAGTTCAATCATGGCATCTCATATTACATTTTTGATTCACTGCATTGCTTCTAAGTCATCTGCATCTAGGGTTTGTGATCTGAGCAATCCAAGAGCTTCTTAAGCCACTCCAAAGGTCATCAATCACTTCAAAGGGGTCCATGTATGTTCAAGCATCATATTATATTCCCTCAAAGTCAAGAATGTCAAAGAATCACAAGAACTGAGAATGGCATGGAAGCAGAGCCAGGCTTAACTGCACAGATGACCTAGAATTAGGGTTTTGGTTTTGAAATTCTGTGATCAGGTATGAGATGTCCTAAGAGATGTCCCAACACTTGACAGATTTAACCAAAACTTAAATAGCAAGAAAAGTAAACAACACAGAAGTTTGTTAACCCAGTTCAGTGTATAACCACACCTACATCTGGAGGCTACCAAGCCAGGAGGAAATCCACTATAAGTAATATTAATTCTAGACTTAAACCACCCTGTTTAATCTATCACTTAATAACTACCCAATGCAATTTCTACCTAAGACACAACTTAGATAAGAGTACCCTACTCACTCCCCCTCAATCACACAGTGATTTTGTTTACAAGTTTAATGAAATTGAAGTCATACTTCAAACAAAGCAGCTTGATCTTACTTCACAGTTTCAATCAAGTCACAAATGCACTTTTGCTTAAAAGCTCATAAAGTGGTACAATAAAACAACCTGCTATTAAAACACTAGACACCCTATTTGGTCTTCTGAAATTCGTACCCAATTCTGTGAGTTTCTGTTGCTTAAATAGGTGTTTGTAATTTGGGCTTTCTGTAGGTCAATCCAGCCCTAATGCGCATGCAGCTTCCACCTTGAATTAGGGTTTGTTACTTCCTAGATTCTAGGTGATTTAGGTCTTCTGTTTTAATCTGAATCCTCAATATAAAACTCCCTATAGATGTGCCTTGTTCTGTTTTTATCCATCATTAATTAATTCCAGATAACTCTCCTTAAATATCTCTGATCAGTTAGTCATTAATTAATTCTGGTAGCAGGTTTGAGATGTCTCAACATCTGTTGGGACATCCTGAAAAACTGAACTTAAGTCATTTACACAATGTCCCAACATCTGGTGTGACATCCTGAATTAAGTTCTTATACTCTGTTTGATAATGTCCCAACATCTGATAGGACATTCTGAACTGAATTCAACATTTCTTGTTGGTCAAAAATTTTGCCAATTCTGAAACATCTACAAACTCCCCCTTTGGCTAATTTTTGGCTAACATCTTTTCTGGTTATCAGAGTGCAGCAGAAGATCTTTTATCAGAGTATAGCATTACTTTTCTGTTGAATCATATTTGAGATTACTCCCCCTCAAACATACATGTATCCAATCTTGTTGCAACAGAAACAAAAACACACTTATTCAGTTCAGAAGCAAACAGATTTTTCATTCATAATCAAACAGCATTACACATTGTTGTTGGTGTTGTTCTCCCCCTTGTTAGACACAAATTTTGGGGCCAAAGAGACTAAATCTAAATTACAATGCAGCTGTCAAACATTTTTCCTCACATACAATGATCACTCAGACTCCTCACTTTCAGTTTCTTCATCATCCTCAGTTTCTTCATCAGAAGCAGCTTTCTGATCACCTTCACTCTCCAGCCTTTGGATAATTTCCTCAAGCTTCTGCTTCCTAGCTTCAAGTTCTTTACAGGTGCTCTTCAGTTCAGCAATTAATGCAGCCTTGGAGATTGGAGTCTTGGCAGTTGAAGGACCTGCAGATGTCCCAGAGGGTGCTTCAACATCTGCTGCATGATGACTCAGGAACAGTTTGTAGTGAAAGGCCAGAGGGCTTTCTCTTTTGCAGACTGTGTCCTTCTCAGTGAGGATCCCAGGGTACTAACTTAGCACTATACCACACAGCAATGAAGGAAAAGCTATTGGCAGCTTTGTTACAGATGAGCTAGCATGCTTCAAGGTCTGATCAAATATGTAGGCACCATAATCCAACTTAGTTTGAGTGCCCACAACATAAATAAACCTGCCCAAGCCAGTGGATATTGAAGATGTGTGATTGGTAGGCACCCAGTTTGCTGTACCAATCCTGTTCAGCATGGCATATTTTCTTGTCAGCATGCTCACTGAGAGCTTTCCTTTCACTGGCCAAGCCTTGACCTGGTTTGCAGTGATAACCTTGCAGACCTGGTTATCAGTCTTCCCTAGCTCATTTGGACCATCTGTTTCTCTTCCAAGGTATTGGTTGATGATCTGAGGAGAGAACTCTACACACCTACCTCTAACAAAGACTTTTCTAAATTCAGAAGACTTACCATTGGCACAATCTTCCTGAAGATTGACAATAAATTCTTTGACAAGAAGTTCATAGCAGGGAGATAGGTTGGAGACTGTTTTGAACAGACCAGCAGCAGATATGAGGTCAATTAATTCAGTGCACTCAAGTGCATTACTGCTCAGCTCTCTTTCAAGTGCAACCCTTCTTTGGTACACAAACTTCCATCTGTTTACACTTGAAACATGATGAAATGAGATGTTGTCCAAAGGAGCTTCTGGAACAGCAGTTGAAGTCCTAGAGGGTGCTGTTTTCTTCTTTGGAGGAGATGTTGGGACATCTGTTTCAACATCTGAGTCTGGAGGAGTGACAGCTTTCCTCTTCTGTGTTTCCACCTTGCTCCATTGTTTGGTAGGACCAAAGACAGCTTTAGCTTTGTCTTTCTTTGGGGCAGCTTGCTTCTTCTCAGGAATTGCATGTCCTGCTTGCATCTTTTCTTTCCTAGTCCTGAGCCTTTTGGCTATGCTAGGTTTTACAGAGGCAATGATCTCTGTATCAGAATCCTGCTCTAGATTCACCACAGGAGGAGATTGAGCAGTCTCTTCTTCATCTGGATGATCAGCAGAGATATGCTCTTCAGTTGAGGCTTTGGTCTGATCCTCAGATTCTTCTTCACCACTTTCATTTAAGGCCTTTTTCTGGTCCTCAGATTCTTCTACATCAGCATCAGATGAAGCCTTTTGATCATCTTCAGATGTTTCAACATCTATTGGGACATCCTGTTGATCAGGAGTGTCCTTTGCAGCTTGAGTTTGATGATCTTCTTGTGGAGCTGGCATGGTGTTCAGTGGGATAGATATGCCACTAACCACTCTTTGTTCAGAAAGAATCTTGTTGACTATCTCCTTTATGGAATCATCCACATATTCAGAAGATTTTGGAGGCATGTTTGCTGGTGAAGGAATGCCTTTGATTTTGCTGCAGACTTGATCTTTTGCTCTCTTTGGAGTTCTTGGCTTTTTAGCATGAGGAACACTTCCTCTGATTTCGTCCAAAGGGGTTGACTCCATGGGTACCACAGAGATGGGGGTTGCATGAACCACATCTTCTTTGTTGAGAATTTCTTCAGGAGTGTTAGGGTTTTGAGACATTCTCAAAGAAGATGAATGAGGAGTTTTAGGGTTGATGATTTCTGAAGAACAGCTAGATGATGCAATTCGCTTTTGATAGTATGATGAGAATATGGAAAGCTGAATGCATGTTGTTATTATATAAGTAGCCGTTACATTGAAAATTATTAGGAGAGGAATACTCAAGGTCCTTGACCAGACTGGTGTTGCCATCTGGTGCTTATGCCACACAATGTCATATGACATGTTGGCACATCTCCATAACTGCTAAATCTCACATAAGCAGATTCCCAATTTGCCCCTTAAGTTCTCAAACTGTGTAGCATCCAATGCTTTGGTGAAGATATCAGTCAACTGTAGATTTGTAGCTACATGTTCCAATGAAATCACTTTTTCTTCTACAAGATCTCTGATGAAATGATGTCTGATATCAATATGCTTGGTTCTGCTATGTTGGATAGGATTCTTTGAGATGTTAATTGCACTTAAGTTGTCACAGTACAATGTCATGACATCTTGTGGGACATTGTACTCAGTGATCATTTGCTTCATCCAAACCAACTGAGAACAACTGCTTCCAGCTGCTATATATTCAACTTCAGCTGTAGATAAGGATACACAATTTTGTTTCTTACTGAACCAAGAAATCAAATTGTTTCCTAGAAAGAAGCATCCTCCTGAAGTGCTTTTTCTGTCATCAGCACTTCCAGCCCAATCAGCATCACAGAAGCCAGTGAGAATTGGTTTGCATCCATGAAAGTACATTATGCCATAGTCACAAGTACCATTAACATATTTAAGAATTCTCTTGACTTGATTGAGATGACTGACTTTTGGATCAGCTTGATATCTTGCACATACACCTACTGCAAATGCTATGTCTGGTCTGCTAGCAGTCAAATATAACAAGCTTCCAATCATGCTTCTGTATATGCTTTGATCTACATTCTCACCCTTTTCATCTTTAGTCAGCTTTAAATGTGTGGGGGCAGGAGTTCTCTTATGAGTAGCATTTTCCATTCCAAATTTCTTGACTATGTTCTTGGTATACTTGCTTTGGGAAATGAACATGGAGTCTTCCATTTGCTTTATTTGCAGACCAAGAAAGTAGGTTAATTCTCCTACTAAGCTCATTTCAAATTCAGATTCCATCTGGTTGACAAAATGTTTGACCATCCTATCAGACATCCCACCAAAGACAATGTCATCTACATATATTTGAGCAATCATGACATTTCCTTCTTCATCTTTAACAAACAAGGTTTTGTCAATTCCACCTTTCCTGTACCCTTGCTTGATAAGAAAAGTAGTCAGCCTTTCATACCATGCTCTTGGAGCTTGCTTCAGACCATAAAGAGCCTTCTTTAGTTTGTATACATGATTTGGACAGCTTGGATCAACAAATCCTTTAGGCTGTTCTACATATACCTCTTCATTAAGATAACCATTTAGAAAGACATTTTTCACATCCATTTGAAATAGCTTGAACTTTAAGATACAAGCAATTCCCGAAAGTATTCTGATTGATTCAAGCCTTGCTACTGGTGCAAAGGTTTCATCAAAGTCTACTCCTTCAATTTGTGTGTATCCTTGAGCTACAAGTCTAGCTTTGTTCTTTGTAACAACTCCTTGCTCATTTGACTTGTTCTTATACACCCATTTAGTTCCAATCACATTTATGTCATCAGGTCTAGGAACAAGGTTCCACACTTCATTCCTTGTGAATTGACCTAATTCCTCTTGCATAGCACAAATCCAGTATTCATCAGTAAGAGCTTCCTTGATGTTTTTAGGTTCTATTTTAGAAACAAAACAGGAACCTGAAATCACTTCTCTTGATCTAGTGCTCACACCTCTGTTGGGATCACCAATTATCAAATCTTTGGGATGATCCTTCTGTATTCTGATAGAGGGAGGTTTGCTGGATTGTTTTGTCCTTGTATCAGTTTGAGTGAAGTCATAATGATCATTCTTTTCTTCAGCTTCAATCTTGATATCAGCAGATGTTCCAACATCTTCTGGGACATCTGTAGGAGCATCATCAATTATCACATTTATGGACTCCATGATGACCTTGGTTCTAGAATTAAATACTCTATATGCTCTGCTGTTTATAGAGTATCCAAGAAAAATCCCTTCATCACTTTTAGGATCCATTTTTCTCCTTTGCTCCCTATCTGCCAGAATATAACAGTTACTTCCAAACACATAGAAGTACTTAACTGTGGGTTTTCTGCCCTTCCAGACTTCATAGATTGTAGACAAAGTTCCTTTCCTTAGGGTAACTCTGTTGTGGATGTAACAAGCTGTGTTCATAGCTTCAGCCCAGAAGTACAAAGGTAACTTTTTAGCATGGATCATAGCTCTTGCTGATTCTTGAATAGTTCTATTCTTCCTCTCAACAATCCCATTCTGTTGAGGTGTGATTGGTGAAGAATATTCATGATTAATTCCTTCTGAAGAGCAGAAATCTAAGAACTTTTGGTTCTCAAATTCTTTTCCATGATCACTTCTTATTCTGATCACACAGCTTGCTTTTTCCCTTTGTATTCTCTGGCATAAGTCTTTGAATACTTCAAATACATCAGACTTTTCTTTGATAAAATTTATCCATGTATACCTTGAAAAGTCATCAACCACCACATAGGCATACCTCTTATCACCAAGGCTCTCAACCTGCATAGGTCCCATAAGATCCATATGCAAAAGTTCCAAAACTTTGGAAGTTGTCAGATGTTGGAGCTTTGGATGGGACATCTTGGTTTGCTTGCCTATTTGACATTCACCACATATTTTGCCATCATCAATCTTCAGTTTAGGAATACCTCTTACATCATCCATAGATATGATCTTCTTTATGCCTCTGAAATGAAGATGACCTAGTCTTTGGTGCCATAGTTTCACTTCTTCTTCTTTAGCTAAAGAGCAAGTTGAAGTGAGACTGAAGTCTTGTGGTTCCCACATGTAACATTTGTCTTTAGATCTGGCTCCTCTCATGACAACTTCTTGTTCTTTGTTAGACACTATGCACTCAGTTTTGGTAAAATTTACACTGTACCCTTGATCACATAATTGACTTATGCTGATCAGGTTAGCAGTTAAACCTTTAACTAGCAGCACATCATTTAGTCTTGGTACATCTTGACAGTCCAAGGTCCCAACTCCCTTGATTTCTCCTTTAGCTCCATCTCCAAAGGTTACATATCTGGATGAATGAGACTTTAAGTCTACTAGCAGATTCTTCAATCCAGTCATGTGTCTTGAACATCCACTGTCAAAGTACCAGTCTTCTTTGGCTGATACTCTTAGTGATGTATGTGTTATATATGCAACATCTTTCTTTGACCATTTGAGTTGAGATTTCTTTTGATACCTTTGCCCTGTGTATTGTTCATTAGTAGATCTCCAAGGTTGTTTGTTGATCTTATTCTTGGGTATGTAGCTTTGATCAGCATCAAGACTAGCTTTTGGTCTCCATACCTTCTTTATGACCTCTGTCTTCTGCTTAGGAGGTTGCTGATTTCTTTGATGTCTATGCAGCACTTTCTTGGTAACTTCTATCTTCTGCTTAGGAGGTTGCTTATACATCTGATTTGGATATCCATGCAACTTATAGCAATGTGGTTTGATATGTCCAAATCTTCCACAATGATGACATCTCCATCTTTGATATTTCTTCTTCATTTTGTTCTTTTCAGAATGTTGAGACATCTGTTGGAACATTATGTTTGACTTTGTGTTCTTTTCCTGATGTTGAAGCATCTGTTGGGACATCTTGTTTGACTGTATGGATTTTGAAGTAATTTTGAAGTAGTTTTGAAGTATGGATTATGTACTCTGTTAAATCCCAGTCCACTTTTATCCCCTGAATGCTTATTGTTGTTGAGAATAACATCCAGTGTATTTGAGCTTCTATTCAACATTCTAACAGATTTGGACATGTGTTCCAACTTGGAGTTGAGAAGACTTACTTCACTTTTCAAGGTGTTAATGATCTCTTGATCACTTGCTTTTTCATCTTCTAGTGCCTCATTCTGCTTCTTTAGCTTTATAACCTCACTGCATAATTCAGTGCTTCTTTTGTATAGATCTTTGAATGCTTGCTCAAGTTCTTCAAAAGTAAGCTCCCCATCACTGGATTCACTTTCAGATTCACATAATCCAGCTAGAGCAGTGATATGCTTAGCTGATTCTTCTTCTGAATCACCTCCTGAGTCTTCATCAGACCAGGTTACAGAGAGTCCTTTCTTTTGCCTTTTTAAGAAGGTAGGACATTCATTCTTGATGTGTCCATATCCTTCACATCCATGGCATTTAATTTTTTCTTGACTGGTCTTTTCATCATAATTTGACCTTCTGTTAGCATCATAAGGTCTTTTGTTCTCAGAAGAGTTTGTGTATCTTCCACTGGATTTGAATTTGCCTTCCATCCCTCTGAGAATCTTTTTGAATTGTCTTCCAAGCATAGCAATGTTGTCTGATAAGCTTTCACCAGTTTCTGGTTTATCATCTTCTTCTTCATCAGTATTTGTCACCAAGGCTATGCTTTTGTTCTTCTTTACATTTGTGTCATTCATTCCCATCTCAAATATTTGAAGGGAACCAATGAGCTCTTCAACTTTCATTGTGCATATGTCTTGAGCTTCTTCTATTGCTGTGACTTTCATATCAAATCTTTTTGGCAAAGATCTGAGAATCTTTCTTACAAGCTTTTCATCAGTCATCTTTTCTCCCAAGGCTCCAGAAGTATTGGCTATATCTAAGATGTTCATGTAGAATTCATGAATTGTTTCATCTTCCTTCATTCTCAAGTTTTCAAACTTGGTGGTGAGAAGTTGAAGTCTTGACATTTTTACCTTTGATGTTCCTTCATGAGTTATTTTGAGAGTGTCCCAAACATCTTTGGCCAGCTCACAGTGATGCACAAGTCTAAAGATGTTCCTATCAATGCCATTGAATAAAGCATTTAAGGCCTTTGAGTTGCCTAGTGCTGAATCTTCTTCCTCCTTACTCCATTCTTCTTCAGGTTTCAGCACTTTTGATCCATCTTTGGTGTCTTGGACAGGATGATCCCATCCAATGTTGACTGCTCTCCATGCCCTGTTGTCAAGTGATCTTAAGAATGCAATCATTCTTGGCTTCCAGTAGTCATAATTAGATCCATCCAGTATAGGTGGTCTATTTACTGATCCTATATCTCTGTCCATGTTTCCAGAATTTGTATTCCCTAGATCTCACCCAGTATAAACAGGCAGGGTGCCTGCTCTGATGCCAATTGAAATTCTGTGATCAGGTATGAGATGTCCTAAGAGATGTCCCAACACTTGACAGATTTAACCAAAACTTAAATAGCAAGAAAAGTAAACAACACAGAAGTTTGTTAACCCAGTTCAGTGTATAACCACACCTACATCTGGAGGCTACCAAGCCAGGAGGAAATCCACTATAAGTAATATTAATTCTAGACTTAAACCACCCTGTTTAATCTATCACTTAATAACTACCCAATGCAATTTCTACCTAAGACACAACTTAGATAAGAGTACCCTACTCACTCCCCCTCAATCACACAGTGATTTTGTTTACAAGTTTAATGAAATTGAAGTCATACTTCAAACAAAACAGCTTGATCTTACTTCACAGTTTCAATCAAGTCACAAATGCACTTTTGCTTAAAAGCTCATAAAGTGGTACAATAAAACAACCTGCTATTAAAACACTAGACACCCTATTTGGTCTTCTGAAATTCGTACCCAATTCTGTGAGTTTCTGTTGCTTAAATAGGTGTTTGTAATTTGGGCTTTCTGTAGGTCAATCCAGCCCTAATGCGCATGCAGCTTCCACCTTGAATTAGGGTTTGTTACTTCCTAGATTCTAGGTGATTTAGGTCTTCTGTTTTAATCTGAATCCTCAATATAAAACTCCCTACAGATGCGCCTTGTTCTGTTTTTATCCATCATTAATTAATTCCAGATAACTCTCCTTAAATATCTCTGATCAGTTAGTCATTAATTAATTCTGGTAGCAGGTTTGAGATGTCTCAACATCTGTTGGGACATCCTAAAAAACTGAACTTAAGTCATTTACACAATGTCCCAACATCTGGTGTGACATCCTGAATTAAGTTCTTATACTCTGTTTGATAATGTCCCAACATCTGATAGGACATTCTGAACTGAATTCAACATTTCTTGTTGGTCAAAAATTCTACCAATTCTTAAACATCTACAGGTTTCAAAGGCCATAACTCCAATTTTTTTGGTCATTCTTGTTTCTATTGGTCTCTATATGGTATAGGGATCATGCATATCAATTTTCATGAAGAAATTCAATGGGGAAGTCATCTGATCAAGGGTTGACTTTCTAGGCAAGTCAGTGTAAAATCAGGGCATCTGAGGCCCCCAATGACCCAACCAAAGGGTGTTCATCATCATTTTGATTATGTATGATCTTTATTTGATCATAGAAGATGTTGGAAGTTCACAAAATTGTAGAATTTCAAGTCATTTGCAAAGTTGACTTTTTGGGAAAGTTGACTTTTAATGAAAATTGCCATTTTGGGAAACTTTTTCAACCCTTGCTTTTTGATTCAAAAATGCTTCAAATGGAAAAACTTTGGTCGTAAAAGTTGTAGAATGGATCATTCCCTTTTCAAAAAGTACAAGAACATGACCTAATTCATTTTGGATCAAAATTTATGGCTTGTCAAAGTTGGCCAAAATCACATAATTTGAAGTTTTCCACCAAAGAGGCATTTTGCAAAATGGTTTGATCAAGTGTTCTAAAGGCCTCAAATGTGTACCATTTCTTCACAACTTGATCACATGACCTCTAAAATTCAGAATGGGCCAAGGGATCACTCATTTCATGACTTGTGGAGCAAGAATTCACAAAGGAAACAAAAGTGAAGCAAGTTGCAAAAACTCACTCAAGTTTGAATCCACTTGCTTGCTGACTTCATAATCAATCCTATGGCTCTCCACACTTCTTGCTGCGCAGGACACCCCATTTGTCCTTGGCTATCTAGTAGCCCATACCCCTCTTACACCAATTTGACATTTTGGCAACTTGAGCCATACCAATCACAGCAGTACACATCAACTCATCTGAGCAATCCCATTTGTTTATACAAACCAAAAGCAAGCCAAAGCACATAACACACAAGCCTGAAAGAACCAAGAACAAAACTCTCTCATTTTCCACCCCATTTTCAAAACTCTTCGAAACACTCTCCACAAGCTGCAAACACACAAACAAACTTCACAAACAAACTCAGCACACTTCACTGATCAAAAACCACCCATCACCATAGCCTGAAACTCACTGAAACCAAAATACGATTCCTGCCCCTCTTTGAGCAGAACTTCAGCTATCCTTCAAACCAACCATTGTAAACTCCAAACAAGCATTGAAAGCTTCTCAGGAGGTCCATTGGAGGTGATTGGAAGCAAGAAACCAGCCAGAAAGTGCCAGAAATCAAAGCTTCGATTCAGGTAGCCATGGAATTTCATTTTTCCAGAACCTTTATTTCTTGTTTCTAAATGATAAAGCATGCTTCCCTGAGTTCACTGAGCCTTTTACTTTTGAAAAAGATTGAGAAATGAGGTTGTATTGTGTTTCTGAAATTTTGGCAGTTTTTGATGTTTGATTCGTATCTTGATTTTGAGTTGAAATAAATGGAATTTGTTGCTGGATTGTGTTTTGTTGTTGGTCATTGATTGTTTCTGGAGCTTTTGGTGGAGTTTCATGGCGTTTTGAGGGATTCAGGGAAGGGGCTGGCCGGAGAAGATGACTGGAACACTGTTCCGGTCATCTGAGAGTAATTAGGGTTAATTAATTAGGGTTTAGTCTTAATTACGTGAATTTGAATCTTGGCCGTCCAGATGCGCGCCAAGTCCACTCCCGCGCATGTGAGTTTGAATACTGGCCATTGATTGTGTTGACTTTTCTTTTTTTCAGTTTAATTTCATTTTATTTGCATTTAAATTCATTTGTTTTCTTCATTTTATTTAAAATAGTAAAACATTTTGAAAAATTCTGAAAATTTTTATGCAACCTTTTATTAATTTTCAGAAACCAAAAATATTTTTATTTTTATTTTTTTGCATTAAAATTTATTTTTAAATCATTTAAAAGTTTATTTTTAATTAATTAATGAGAATTAATTAATTAAAAATACTTTTAGGTATTTAAAAATCACAAAAAAATTCATGAAACCTTTAAAATCATTTAGAAACATTGTCCAACCCTTAAACCAAATTTATTTTATGATCTTGATGTCTTTTGACAATTTTCCATGGAATTAATTTCATTTCAAAGCATTATTTTGATCCAATATTCAAAAATTCATTTCTGCATAGTCTTTAAGAGTTGGACTTTGATTCTTTTTGCATTGCATCTTGCATATCATGTAGTTTATAGGATTAAATTGGCATGAGTTGATCTTGCATTTCCTATTTGTTTGACATTTTTCTTGACAAGGTGCCTTAAAACCCTAGCAATCTTAGGAAATTCATAACTTTCACTAGGTTAAGAATTGGATCCCCTCCTTTGGGCAGTGAGTTTGTATAGGTTTAGGGTTCCCTTGAATGCATTTTCAATTTTTTATCTTGATGTTTGCTTCTGGTTTTGATTTTTGTGTTGTGCATTGATCATAAACCCTAATTTGGGCTTCCTTTTGTATTCATCTTGCATTTGCTTACATACCATGACTTGCTGTAACACGGTGGGAGAACTGACTTTAGTTATGTTGCGGATAGCAAGAGTCGCCACCGACTTTTATTTTATCCAAAGGAAAGACATAAAAGAACAGGAAAGACCTTTTAAAAGATTTTTTTTTTGGGTCCGGGGGGTAAGTTATGTAAAGGGAAGGTGTTAGCACCCTTTACATCCATGGTTATCCATGGGCTCTTAGTTACTTATCTCACTTTAAAATGTTTTTGAAAATGTGAAGTGTGTGAATAGAAATTTTCATAAGAGTTTGATAATGATCCATTGTACGGATGCGTAAAAAACTTGTGTTTGAAAATTGTTTGAAATTTGTGAAGTGTTTGAAAAGTTTTTGAATATTGAGCAAGTAACTATGAGGAACCTACCCTAATTTTTTAAGTCTTTCTGTTCTTGAATCCTTTAAATGGTAAGACTATCCCTATTATTAAGGAATAGGTAGTCATTACCTTGGATGTGAGGGACAAGTAAAGGGACATCTGTTTAATGAAGGCAACTGTAGGGTGTATTAAGCATTTTTGGAGGGACTGTCATCATTATTCGAAAGGGACAAGATCATTATGAAGGCAACCATTTAAGGGACTTGATCTTTTATTGTTAAGGGACTAGATGACTTTACTTTGAGGGACTTTTTGCTTTATACACCCTACTTGACCTTGTGATTAGGCAACAATGAGAGGTAACCCTAGAAAGTGAGATGGCGATCAAAGATCGACTTACGTGTGTGAGTGTTCAATTTAATATTTATCTTTTAAATTAAGTGATCTAAATTAATTTTAAATGACATACATGTTACACTCCCTATTTTTACTAACCATGACATAAAATAATTAATTTAAACATTACAAATAAATATTACATCCAGGAGCAATTACAATAATAATAATAAAAGCAATTTAAATAAATAAGCAAAAATAAAGTAATAAGCAAAATAAATAAGCAATTATAATTGGGTTAGTAGAAATAATAATAACAATTAAAAAAATAAATGGGGTTAGTAATAATCATATAATCATAATTAATAATAATAATAAGCAAAAATATTATAATAATTAAAAGATCAAATTTTTATATGAACAATTATTTAAGATTAATAAGAAAAATATGAACAATTATATTAATTATAAAGTTTTAAGTTATTTGTAAATTATATAGAAAAATAAGTTAATGATAAACATATTATAGAAATAAATATAATTACAAAATTAATTTAACAATTTTTTTAATTATTCCTAAGCATATATGCAAAATTAAAATATAAACAATTTAGGTCATATTTAAAAAATAGGATTAATTATGATTATATTTACAAAATTTAACTATATTAAATAAAATATATAAATGATTAAAAAATGTGATCATACAATTATATTTACAAATTTAAGGATTATAATAAAATTTTATTCACTAATTAAAATATAAACAAGAATTACAATTAGGTTTTTTTTAGAAATTAGAAAATAAATTAGGGTTAAGGATAATTTATGAAAAACTAAGGTTTACATATTAAATATTAATTAATTTATTGTTAAAAAAAATATATAATAATAATATATACATATACTTATTATTAAAAATAATTTAATTTTTTTTTAAGGAAAATAAATTATAATTTTTAAGAATGTAGAGAAAATATTATAATGTAATTTAGAAATTATTTTCTATAATTTATATTTACTAGTTTAAACAAAAATAGAATTAATATAATAAAACAAATTAAAATAAGAAAAATACAAAAATACCAAAATGCTGAGGGCAGGGTTTGAACCCTTGCCCCTTTACTCCCAAGCTCTGTCTCCATCCACTGGGCTACGCAGCCCTTGATGTTATAATGTGAGGATCTTCAAATATATGTTAAACCTAAAAAACAAAAGAAAATTGCAAAAAAAAAGAATGCGCCCAGCCGGGATCGAACCCAAACGCTCAACATAACCAGACGCCTCACTTACCACTGGACCATCAGCCTGCGTGTGTTAATATGACAACCATAATAATATAAAAAATAAAACTAAATTTCAAATTTGAATTTTGGCGCCGTCGTCTTCAACCTCCAGACCTGGGGGTTTTGCTGCGAATTTTGTTTCGAATTTACCTGCGATTTTTCTTGCCAACGAAACCTGCCAATATCAAATACCATACAACAAGTACAATTTCCTCAAATTAATTACATCAATGAATTCCTTATGACTCATACAACAAGACCATGTCATTAGAATTCATTAAAATTAGGTAAATCACATAATCCCAATTTGAAGCTTAAAACCCTAGCTATGGCCGATTGTGATATAGGGCATCAAGCTTCACGAAAATCATCCAGAAACCATCTATGAGCATCAATAAACGTTAATACATAATCAAAATTCATTATAAAGGCATAAATTCAAGGAATCGAAGAAAAATAGATTAAGAGCATGAATGGTTCGGATTATGCAAATGAGGATGAATCAAAGGTATGTAAGGGTTGGTTTCGATTCAGAGAAGCTCAAGGAAGCTTCTTATGTCCTTAGAATACCTTGAAAACCCCTGCAAAGATGAAACCGAAAATTGATTTTTTGTGTATTTTGTGAAGTTTGGAATATGTCTTAGAGGCTGCCAAAAATCGTCCCAATGCTTGTAATGAGTTTGTGTATATGTAGTGATGTAAATTAGGTTAAGAGCTTTCACAAACTTGTGGATATTTGGACCTTTTAAGATTGAAAAATATTTGGTTTTAAAACTTGAAATATTCTTGATACAAGCTTGCTATTTTGGGATGATTTTCATAACTCTTGTATCAATTAGGTCAAAATATCATTTATGACATTCTAGAAGCAAAATAATTTTAAATCTTCACTATTTCATATTTTATTTGAATTTAAAATGATTTTTAATATAAAAAATCATAATAAATAAAAATAAAATAAATAAAATAATGAAAATATTAAGTTAATTTCGTGCATGATGTCTTGGTGTGGATTGGGTCATCATATGGCAAGCCCATTTAGAAAAAATTAGTTTTAAACCTCCATTTTCTTCATAAACCAACCAAAAATTTCCCAACTTTGCAAGGGCACACATACCTCAATTTTAATGCTATGAGGGTGTTCTTGGACATTTTGGAAAGCTTGAAGAGTCCTCTAACCAACCCCACTGGTTTCATGTCCATATCATTTACCATTCTCAAGTTATGCCTTTTTGAAGTCGTTGACTTTTTGTTGACTTTCAAAAGGACCTATAATGTCTTAGCTCATACCTTCCAAATGAAGCATTTTTGGGCTTGGCTTGTGAGACAAAAAGTTGTAGAGAATTCAATTTCCTTAAAAATGAGCTTTGGATGGAGACTTGGTGATGAAGCATGTGAAAGTTATGGCTGGTCAAAGTTCAGTTGACTTTTACTGAGGAAACCCTAATTTAGAAACTCCTGATTCTTGATGATCTGAAATCTCCTTGATGAATCATGATCAACCCTTGATAAAATGATGAATTTTACTTAATATACTTGATTTTGGCAAAAAATCATGAAGTTTGACTTTGGTTTGACCACAGTTGACCTCTGTTTGACTTTTTAACTGCTTTGACTGATTTTGATTTATTTGATCCTCTGACTGAGCAAACTTTTGAGAAAAGTCTTGAAACTTGTCATGGGGGTTCTTACACACATATAAGATGTTATTAAGCTCACTTGAAGTCTTGGAAGTTCATTTAGCCTGATTAAAGTCAAAACCCTAGTTTTGGATGCACTGCTTAGGAGGTGCATTGTCTGAGAGAATTGTCAACTCTTCTGACCACTTGTGAACTTTGTGAACCTTGTGAACCATCATAAGATGTCTTGTGAACCTTTTGAACCTCATGGGAGGTCTTGTGAACCTTGTGAACCTCATAAAGTGTCTTGTAGACTTCATGATCCTCATGAAAGGTCTTGTAAGCATTGTGAACCTTTGTGAACCTTGTGAACCCCATGAAGTGTCTTGTAAACTTCATGAACTTCATGAAAGGTCTTGTAAGCATTGTGAATCTTGTGAACCTTGTGAACCTTCTTAGCACACAAAGTCTTGTATTTGTGAGGGAAAATTTTAGGGTGCAACACTTGCCATGACATTTTGTGCATCCATTTGATTCATTAGACATCTTAAGACATATTAGAAGCATGTTTGATCATTGCATCTTTCATTTGCCATTTTTGTATGTCATTTGAATTACATAACTTTTCATGTATGTTCATGGTTCTAAGCATGCTTCTCTTGCATCCATATGTTTGTATGATCATCCTCATGCCTTGTTTCATGTTTGTGTCATCTCATAGCATCATTAACATCATACTCATGCTTCTGGTTTTGGTTTGCATCATGTCATTTCATCTCATCTTGCATTGCATTACATTTCTTTCATTAACTTTTCAGGTGGTAAGTACTTTGAGAAGTGGATTTGCCTTCACTTCTCACAATCTCTTTTCATCTCTCTCATATTTCATTTGCTGCATTTTGTATGTGTTTGAGGTTTGAGCTTTCTCATTCTTGCTCTTCTTACTTTCTTTCTTCAAGTGACTTGTCTTCTTAAATGAAGCAAGTTACTTTGCTTCTCTTTGCTCCTTTCATCTGCTTCCTGGTGGTTCCTCTGAAGATCTTTCTTGTAAACCTCACAAACCTTAGGAACAACCAAGCATGACAATAATTAGGGTTTTGAATAGTCCCCCATTTAGATTTTACCTTTGTGTCTCATTGAGTCTTCTCTTCTCACCTCATAATCAAGGACTAAACCCTAAAGGCTTTAAGGCTTTGTGATTAAGCTTATGCCTGCATCCTTCTATTAGGATGGAGTGTATAACTTTAATCCTAAGTGTTAAACCCTTAATGTGTTTAAATCCTTTAATCAATTCATCTAATAATCATCAAGACATCAAGCTTGTAACTTGGGCCTTGCATTAGGGTTCTAATTCTTCCTTAATTGGTTAAGAAGGACTAACCCTAGTGTTAATGGACAAGTCCCCCTCAAGTTGTCTTACAAAACCCTAAAATTCACCTCATCATATTATCATTAACTAAAATCCACTTAATAAAGGCTTTGTTTTGTCATGAGTTTAATCTCTAATCATGGATTAAGTTGAGGAGCTTTCCTCAGCTTAAACATTCTCATCTATTATCCTTCTATTAGGATGGTGTAATGAGTCTGTTTAATCCCTGATTATGGCTTAACCTCAATACTTAACACTAAACAAAAACAACAAAAACATCTAATTAATCACAAGTAGGTTAATGATCTTAATCCTACACCAAGGTGTTTAAGTGTGAGAAGCTGACTTCACACTTAAGGTATTCTCATTACCCCTAAACAGAGGGAAGATGTGATGAGTTTACTAAATCCATTGGTTTAGGCTTAAGCTCATTAACTTATGACAAACTTCAAAAAGCAATAAAAGATTGAAAACACAAAAACAATCAATAATCGTCTCCTCCGGGATTCTTTTCTCATCACCTTCACTCATAAACGAGAACTTGCTTCTTCCGTCTAATGCAAGACAGTTTGCACCTGGGCCAGACAGGTCATACACTTGAGCATAGACAAGCAAGCAGTTCACAAGTCAATTTATCCTTCAGTCTCTTTGGGTCGAACTACGGTGTTCTGACTTCCTCATTGCACGAGAGGATACGTAGGCATAACTTAACAGTTATCGAACAAAAGTCTCTGTATATTCCCCCCTCCTCCTAGCATCATTCTTTTAGCCTCATGATCTTGAGTATCTTATTCCTGTTCTTACACTGACACTGTACATTTATACACTTTATACTTCTTTTTACACAGACACCTGTACTTCTTTTTCCAGCTCTTTTATACACAGATTGCACTGACACTACCCCTTTAAAACACAAATCTTTTAAGCGTGGATCCCGTCGAGTACGACGGACAATCTGGGTGCTAATACCTTCCCAGGTTGTAACCAACCCCCTTTCTCAGTCTCTCTGGTTCGCAACCGTCTTGTCCATATCTTTCTAGGTTTATGCAGCATTACCTTTCCTTCGGGATAAAAATGCCTAGCTGGCGACTCTTTTCTTTTCCTGTGAGTTCACTCCTGTGTATTCTCACATCCTCCTTTCACCGACCGTTCGCGTCTGTACCCTATTTGACCTAGCTTCATTTAGCGGGAGCGACAATCACACACCAAAATTCAGCAAGGTTTTCTCACATGTACATAACCAAAAGTCATGAAATGCAACAAGTGGGCAAGTTGCAAAAACTCTCTCAACTCATGATCCAAATGCAGCAGTCTTTCATGAGCCATCCAAGGGCCATCCTTGACTCAAGCTGAGGCAGGACAAGCCTCTAGACTGCCTCTGCCATAGCCCATGCTACAAGTACACAAAAACTTGACTTTTTGGCCAATCACCCCATACCATTCCCACAGTGCATACCTGCCTTCCTAGATTGTTGGGATTGCTTATGGATTGCCTAAGGGTCATAAAACAAGAAGGAAGTAGGCTCAGAACACACACACAACCAGCTTGCACAAAAACTGTCCAAAGCTTCTTCTCTTCGAAACTCTGCCCACAGCCATCAAACTTCAAAATTTCCTTCACCAATAAGTCACATATCATCCATAGAGCAAGGATCAACCCTCAAAACAGCCAAAAACATCACACACACAAACCTCCATTTCTGCTATACCAGAACTGAAACATTCAAACCAGCCGTTCTTGAAGCTTTCTAAGCTTCATTTCATCATCAGAGGATTCAAAGGAGTGGATTTGCAGCAAAGGAAAGGCCAGAAAGCCCAGAACCAGAAGATTCCATCTCAGGTATAGCTCAAGAACTTTTTCTCAGAACCTTGTTTTTAAGTTCCCAATTGAATCTTTATGATGTGCTGATGACTCTGATGTATTTACTTTTCAAAATGGTGGAATATTGAGTATGTATGAGTTGTCTGAAAGTTTCTGACCTAAATTTGTTTTGCTTCGATTTGCATTGTTGATGAATGAAAAATGATTTTTGTTTGAGGATTTTGATTCAGTGTTGTGTGGGATTCATTTCTGGCCAGAGAGATTTCATTTTCGTAGCCTGGGGAGTGAGATAGGGTTTTCTCAGGGGAGAAGTGGGCGGAGAAGATGACCGGAGGTCATTTCCGGCCACCTGAAAAATCATTAAATGCTTTAATCAGGATTAGGGTTCTGTTTGAATACTGGCCTTTGGATTTGGTTTACCCGCGCGCGTGTGTGGCTCAGATCATCCCACTTAACCCTAATTTCCAATTAATTAATTTAATCAGGATTAATTAATTATTTAAATAATATTTGTTCAGTTTAAATGTGGACCTTAGGATAGCGCGCCAAGTCAACTCTCACAAGCCCAGAATCAATCCTGGCTCTCCATTGTGCATACTTTCTTTTTTATTTCATTTTTAATTCATTTCTTTTATTTTATTTTGTACGAATTTTAAAAAATAGCAAAACACTTTAAAAAATTCTGAAATTTTTTGTCAAGGGTTTAATTAATTTTCAGAACACAAAAATATTTTTATTTTTATTTTTTGCATTAAAAATTAATTTTAAATCATTTAAAAGTTTATTTTTAATTAGTTAATGAAAATTAATTAATTAAAAATACTTTTAGGTATTTAAAAATCACAAAAAAATTCATGTAACATTTAAAAACATTTAGAAACATTGTCCAACTCTCAAACCAAATTTCTTTTTTGTTCTTGATGCCTTTTGATAATTTTCTTTGGATTTAATTTCATTTCAAGGCAATATTTTGTTTCAAACTTCAAAAATTCATTTCTGCCTAACCCTTGAGAGTTGGACAATGATTCTTTTTGCATTGCATCTTGCATAACATGTAGTTTATAGGATAAAATTGGCATGAATTGATCTTGCATTTTCATTTTGTTTGGCATTTTTCTTGACAAGGTACCTTAAAACCCTAGCAAATCTTAGAAAATTCATAACTTTCAATAGGTTAAGAGTTGGATCCCCTCCTTTGGGCAGTGAGTTTGTATAGGTTTAGGGTTCCTTTGATTGCATTTTCAAATTTTTATCATGTCATTTGCTTCTGGTTTTGGATTTTTGCTTTGTATGTTGCATATAACCCTAATTTATGCCTTCCTTTGCATCCACCTTCCATTTGCTTGCATACCATGACTTGCCATGACATTTTGTGCATTCATTTGATTCATAATACATCTTAAGACATATTAGAATCATTTTTGATCATTTCATCTTTCATTTGCCATGTTATATGTCTTTTGCATCCCATAACTTTCCATGAACATCCATGGTTCCAAACATGCTTCTCTTGCACCCATATGTTTGTTTGATCATTCTCATGCCTTGCCTCATGTTTGCATCATCTCTTAGCATCATTAACATCATATTCATGCTTCTGGTTTTGGTTTGCATCATGACATTGCATCTCATTTTGCATTGCATTTCATTTCTTTACTAACTTTTCAGGTGGTAAGTTGTATTGAGAAGTGAATTTGCCTTCACTTCTCACAATCTCTTTTCATATCTCTTATGCATCATTGCTGCATTTTATCTTGTGCTTTGGATTGAGCTTGCTCATTCTTGTTCATCTTACTTTCTTTCTTCAAGCAACTTGTCTTCTTAAATGAAGCAAGTTGTCTTACTTCATCCTGTTTCTTTCTCCTTTCATCTTGCTCTTCATTGGTGGCCTTTGAAGATTTCTTTCTCTCTTAAGCCTCACAAACCCTAGGAATGACCAAGCATGATAACAATTAGGGTTTGACTAGTCCCCCACTTAGCTTTTACCTTTGTGTCTCTTTGAGTCTTCTCTTCTCACCTCATAATCAGGAACTAAACCCTAAAGGCTTTAAGGCTTTATGATTAAGCTTATGCCTGCATCCTTCTATTAGGATGGAGTGTATAACTTTAATCCTAAGTGTTAAACCCTTAATGTGTTTGAATCCTTTAATCAATCCACTTAATAATCATCAAGACATCAAGCTTGTAACTTGGGCCTTGCATTAGGGTTCTAATTCTTCCTTAATTGGTTAAGAAGGACTAACCCTAGTGTTAATGGACAAGTCCCCCTCAAGTTGTCTTACAAACCATAAAAATCATTCCTCCATCTTATCATTAACTAAAATCCATCTAATAAAGGCTTTGTTTTGTCATGAGGTTAATCCCTAATCATGGATTAAGTTGAGGAGTTTTCCTCAGCTTAAACATTCTCATCTATTATCCTTCTATTGGGATGGTGTAATGAGTCTGTTTAATCCCTGATTATGGCTTAATCTCATTACTCAACACTAAACAAAAACAACAAAAACATCTAAGTAATCACAAGTAGGTTAATGATCTTAATCCTACACCATGGTGATTAAGTGTGAGATGCTGACTTCACACTTAAGGTATCCTCATTACCCCTAATCAGAGGGAAGATGTGATGAGTTTACTAACCCATTGGTTTAGACTTAAGCTCATTAACTTATGACAAACACCAAAAAGCAATAAAAGACTGAAAACACAAACAAACAATAATCGTCTCCTCCGGGATTCTTTTCTCATCATCTTCACTCACAAACGAGAACTTGCTTCTTCCGTCTAATGCAAGACAGTTTGCACCTGAGCCAGACAGGTCATACACTTGAGCATAGACAAGTAAGCAGTTCACAAGTCAATTTATCTTTCAGTCTCTTTGGGTCGAACTACGGTGTTCTGACTTCCTCATTGCACGAGAGGATACGTAGGCATAACTTAACAGTTATCGAACAAAAGTCTCTGTATATCCCCCCTCTTTCCAGCTATTCTTTAAGCCTCAAGGTCTTGAGCTTTTCACTCATTCCTACACTGACACTCTCTCTTATACACTTCACATTTCTTTTTACACTGACACCTGTACATCTTTTTCCAGCTCTTTTGCACATAAATTGCACTGACACTACCCCTTTAAAACACAAATCTTTTAAGCGTGGATCCCGTCGAGTACGACGGACAATCTGGGTGCTAATACCTTCCCAGGTTGTAACCAACCCCCTTTCTCAGTCTCTCTGGTTCGCAACCGTCTTATCCACATCTTTTCTTAGGTCTATGCAGCATTACCTTTCCTTCGGGATAAAAATGCCTAGCTGGCGACTCTATTCATTTCTTTCTCTTTCGCCGACCGTTCGCGTCTGTACCCCTTATGACTGAGGTGTCATTTTGGTGGGAGCGACACCAGGTTATCGAGGCATCAAGGCATAAGCCTTCAACTTTCAACTTAAATTGCCAATCCAGGCCAATATGGTGTGAGCAACGACTCCGACAAATGCAAATGACTTAAATGCATACACGACTCTACAACTCAGACAACATGACAACAAGATCAACACGACAATGTTTTCAACATAATCAACTTATATTCAACTTTGGCTTAACAAGCCTACAACATATCAACTTAAGACAATTTCGTAACCGGAACAACACATTAACTCAGCTGTACTTGTAGCAACATTTGGCAACATAATTTCTAGCAAAACAACTCGTTAAAATCAACTATCATATTACCCAACTTACCCCGACGAATTTCATTAAATTCCGAGCAACTCCATTTTTCACCTAATTCGGCTAAACTGACTAACTAGTATTGTTTTCTACTTTCTGCGATTAATACGACTTTATTACGAAACTGGAATTTTCTAAATTTCGTTAAAACTCATCTGTCTTAGGAAATAGACTGCCACTATTGTTTCTGTCAAATTGGCTAAACCTGCAACATCTCTGATAACTGCATAACACAGTATTATTATTTTTAGAACAGGTTTATTTACCGATTATTCTACCTGTATTCACAATGCTAATCTTCATTATCCATTTTATTTCTCCTTAAAAATCTATTAATATATAATTTTATAAAACCATAAAATTTATTTAACTCCATAAAAGATTAATTGAATTAATTAGAAAATTAGGGATTTATTGAAATTTGTTCCTCCCCTCACAACAGGGTGGCCTGCGCCACCCTTTCCCACTCACATTCATGGCCTGGGCCATGAAATCCCACTCACATTCACGGCTTGGACCGTGCCATCCCCCTGCGCCATGCATGTTCCTGTATTATATATAATACAATATGTATTATATATAATACAATATGTATTATATATAATACACCATGGCTTGCGCCATGTATTATATATAATACATATTGTATTATATATAATACCACATGGCCTGCGCCATGTATATTATATATAATACATATTGTATTATATATAATACCACATGGCCTGCGCCATGTTTTCCACCAGACTATTATCCCCACCAGTCTTCTGCTTATCGTCCCGAATTGAAAAATTTCCAGAATTTCGCAACAGTTTTTATCAGCAAAAATCCAGCAACACCAGAGCAACTTATACCAACACAAAATCAACAATCAGACCACCAATTTCACATTAAAAATCAGAACAATAACCACATACAAATTCTACATAACAGTACAGATTTAATAACCTAATACCCAATTTCAAACCCAATCATCGTATCGAATTCATACCCGATTATAAGAGTCGAACCCACCCTTACCTTAGATTGGATTGAAGGTTGCTCTTACGATCGGATTCCGGAAATCGCTTCACCTTCTCTCACGCTCGCACAGCAGTTCCCAATTCCTCTTCTACTGCCTTATTTTCCAACTTCTGATTCTTTCTCTTTGTTTCTTTAACTTATATTTATTTCTTTTTATTAAATTAACTAAATATTATAATTTCTAATGGGTCTAAACATAATACCCCCTATTTTACTAATTCGCACACGATATTAAGCCCACTTACTCAAATAACACAACTACTATATTATTATTTCTTATAATATTTTCTACGATTTTCGACTAAATTTCCGACTTATCGATTAAATCAACCACAACATTAAATTTACCGACTAACAACAATAAATACTTAAATAATAAAATAATAAATAATTATTTGGGCGTTACAAATATCACTAAGATGGACCAACTCCTTTATTTGGGTGTTATTTTTGATCCCCCGACATTAGTTAAGATTTGTTGAATGATGCTTTGATGATATGTATGGAAACAATTTAGATACTAAGAAATCCATATTAAAATACATCAACAATAATCTTTCAAAAAATTTCATGGTTTACAAACAAGCATATGACACTACAAAAGGCTTTGTCCCATCTATGGCAGCCGCAGTTTCTCATGGTGAAACAGTTGCCACCGATAAAGCACTATCACATATAATTAGAGAAAATGTTTTTCAACAACATTTGATGTCTATGGATTATATGGAAGAAGAAACATAACTTTAAATATATATATATTAGGAAAATGTTTAACTTTTAGTTAAAAGGATAAAGATAAGTTTGACATTCCCAAATTGTTAGAGACATCATGCCTACACCGGTTTCAGTTGTGGCTTCTGAGAGTGCTTTTAGCATATATGGGAGGGTTTTAGAGGTATATAGAACTTCTCTCAAGCCTGAAATGGCATAGGCTCTTATTTGTGCTCAAAATTGGTTGAGGCCTTCCTTTTATCAAATCAAAGACTTTGAATTTAATGAAGAGTATGAGATTTTTGAAGATGCTTTAATATGTATATTGTTTCTATCTGACTTAAGTTTAATTTTTAATTTTGTTTTGTAAGCTGTTGCTAATTGTATTTTAAAATGTACTATAGGATTTACTGAAGCTACAGTTGGAAGTGGTTGTGCCTGAAACAAATCAAGGTTGAGTTCCATTTTGTTTTTCTTCATATTTGTTCAATTAATAATGTATTCTAATTAATGTTTTTGTAATGTATTTGCAGCAGCCACTTGCTGAATTTTTTGGAGTCATCAATGACTCATAATTTTGAAACCATGCATAACACAACCAAACCTCATTTTAAAAGAATATCAAGAAAATTTTGATCCAATGCACTTTTCTTATGTTGCAATGTGAAATGCTCGCTGAAGTTTATGAAATGCTTTACCTGGACATAGAAAGAGAAACTTGAAGGAGAATGGAGAGAACTTCCCAAATTACGCAAGGTACTAAGTAGTATATATTGTTCTTCTACGGTGGTTGGTTCACATGAATGCCTTGTTCTTCAGTAAAAACAAGGCCATTATGAATAAATTCTCCGTTATTTTAATTTAGTGTTGTTTCTGCTATGAATTTATAAGTTTGAAGTATTATAATTGCTTCAAAACTTGATGGAATAAGATGTTTGTATGATAATGTGCTTCTCACGGTCTATTGAAAATAATGACACAGTCTTCATTGCTATTATTTTTATGTATTTTACTCGTCAGGTTTATTTGAGTTTAACACTTGAATTTTGCTACATAATCCCATACTAGTGAAAAGTATGACACAAAGGAAACCATGCCTTGTTTTTGGACAAGCACGTGGAATTTATATTGTGATGGAAAAGCACAAGAAATCAAGAGTCTCGTTAAGAGAATCAAAGGTATATTGTGATATGGGGTGTATTTTCAATTTAGTTTGGAAATCACAATATTGCTTAACTTCCTACATATGTTTGTAGGAATTGAAAGAAATGGGAGAAAAAAAATTATGAAGCTTAAATTTATTGTGCCTACAAATTCATGATTGGTTGTGTTGATGCTATTAAACTTATATCCGTTGTATTAACTTTATATAGGTTGTATTAAATTTGAATAAACATTTATGTGTTCAAAAAACTTATATTTTATATGATAGATGAGTTATACTCATATTTAGTTGTGTTTGGGTGGATAAATATTACTATATTTGTTGAATTTGGTTTAGTTTTAAAATATGCTAGATGAGTTCTACTTAAATCATATTAATCTTTGGTTTTAAATGATAAATGAGTTTAATTTTTTAAAAATAAAATCATATATTTAGTAACAATTTTTTAAAAGACAGTAGATATGTTTAAAAAAAAATATTTGAATTTTTTTAAAACTGGCCTAACATTGGCCCAATATATAATAAAAAAATGGTTTTTTTAAATGGGCCCAAAGCATTGAATCCGAAAAATAATCGAATTTAAAATTCGAACAAAAAAAAACTGAACCTAAAAAAAATTGATTCTTAACTGAGTGGAATTGGGCCAGTTTTGTTCACCCGAGGCTTGGGCCGGTTTAGGGTTTTGGACCCGAACTCGAACCGGCCCGAACCGATGTCCACCCCTGATTATAACTTTACCATCTTATTCATATTGTATTTCTTATAAAATATTATTTAATTCTACGCATTGTTTTACAATCATTGCATATTAGTTTAATTTTAAATATTTAAATATTATTTTACCATCATTTCAAGAATTAATTTGATTTTTATTTTTATTTTACACATTTTTATAACGTAAAAATGTATCGTATATTTTGACCCTATTCACATGCTATTTAGTGTCATTTTATCATGTTTTATTACTATTATGTCGTGTTTTGTTTGCATTTCAGTTACTTGTCGAATGTAGAGTGTCCATGCGAAGAAACCAGAAAAAGAGCAAGAAAAGGAAGAAAAATGTAAAAAGTTCAAGTTTATGGTTCATGGCGTTCATCCCCATCCCATGGTGTTCACCATGCACCCCAACTACGTCACCTTCAACTTAAACTCATGGCGTTCGCCATGGTTGCGCAGTAACATAATATGTGGAAAACCAACTTAACTCATTCTTTCCCACTTCCCTACATTTCCTCAACGAATTATACACGTTCAAAGGGCAGTTTGCAGCATTGAACCACTATATAATATCAATTTTCATAGTTTTTTGATAAATCCAAGTTTATGCGCGGAAGCTCTGCCATTTTAGATTTTAAGCAAATATTACATTCAAATACCTTAGTATCCTATAAACTACCTCAAGATGTTCTTGAAAGGAGAATGCATAAATTGACTCACTACACTAACTGAGAAAGGAATATCAGGTCGGGTGTGTGACAAATAAATCATTTCCCCAACCAATATCTGATATCTTCCAGTATCAACAAGAACAATACCTTCTCCCCAAAGTTTAGCATTATGATCCACATGGGTATTTGCAGGACGACATCCATTTATTCACGTTTCTTTCAAAAAGTCTAGAATGTATTTTTGTTGTGAAACCACAATGTCGTTCTTTGACTGAGCAACCTCTATACCTAGAAAATATCTCATGAATCCCAAGTCCTTGATTTCAAAGTCTACTGCCAATTTCTCTTTTATTTTTTCCATTTTCACTGTACCATCTTCAATAAGGAAAATATCATCAACATAAACAACCGGGAGAACAACTTTCCCATCATGAGAGAACTTTGTGAACAATGGGTGGTCATCCTGTCTTTGGATGCACCTTTGTTTCTTCATGGATTAAGTGAAGTTTTCAAACCAAGCTCTAGAGGATTGCTTTAATCCATACAAAGACTTCTATAGTTTGCACACATTTGATCCAAATTTCTTATTAAAACCAGGAGGAATGTCCATATATACTTCTTTTAGATCGCCATTAAGAAAGGCATTCTTAACATCTAACTGATGTAGGGGCCAATCCATGTTAGCAGCAAGAGACAAAAGAATTCTGACAATGTTCAATTTTGCAACAGGAACAAATGTCTCTGAGTAATCTACATCATAAGTTTGACTAAAGCCTTTAGCCACCAAGAGATCCTTGTACCTTTCAATTGACCCATCTGAATTATACTTCACAGTAAACACCCATTTCCATCCAACTATCTTATGGCCATCTGGTAGTGAAGTAACACTTTAAGGATTGTTCTTTTCAAGAGCTTTCATCTCCTTAAGTACAACTTCCCTCCACTTTGGAATTTCTAGAGCAACTTGTACACTTTGTGGAATTTCTACACTATACAATTTTGAGGTGAATGCAGACATAAATAAAGAAAAATTAGAATATGGTATAGAATATGATATGGGGCGTTTAATGTAAGATCTGACATGTTTTCTAATGGAAACATGATCATCTATATCAGGATACAAAATACGACTCTCGAAAATAGACATAAACTTAACTTTCCTTTTGTTAGGAGGTTGATCATTCCCCGGTTCAGATTCCTAGTAGTGTTGAGATGTGGATTCATCCCTTCCATTATGGGACTTTTTCACAAAAACCTTTCCTTTCCAAGTCCTATTTTCTAATTCAAATATGTTTTCTTGAAGTAACTCATTATTTTGTGGCATTTCAATTAGATCATTATTATCATCATTTTTATTATTCTCATTATTTACTACAAGAGAAAATGTAGGTTCAGATTCACAAGGTTCCTTACTCATAACAGGAGTAGGATCAGATAAAGAATCATGGCCATTTTCTGTTGGTGCAGGTGTAAAAGTGTAAAAAAAATTGTTAATGACAAAAGTAAGTTATTTAAAAAACTAATGTCCTCAATTTGAAATGAGTATTTGTTTATCTCCCCCCTTGAAGATGAGTGTCATACAAAAAAAGGTTCATTTTCAAAGAAGGTAACATCCATAGTGACAAAAAATTTCTTATTTTTTGGGTTGGGGAGTATCCAACAAAGACACATTTTATAGCACGTGACTCAAGTTTTCCAAAAAAAATTATGTTCATGAACAAAGATTGTGCAACCAAAGATTTTTAAAGTGAGATCGGTTAAAACACGAGTACTAGGAAAACATTCTTTGAAGACATTAATTAGAGTTTGAAAATTGAGAATTTTTGGAGGGCATTTTGTTAATTAAATATACAACTGTTAAAACAACTTCACCCCACAAATAATTTGGTACTTTATTAAAAAAAAAAAAAAGGTAGAGCCCTAGCAACCTCTAGTAAATGTTTATTTTTACTTTCGGACACTCCATTTTGTTGTGGAGTATTAGGACATGAACTTTGATGTACAATCCCATTTTTAGAGAAAAAATATTCAGGATAGTGTTAAAATATTATTTTCCATTATCACTTCTAAAGACTTGGATATTTGTTTGAAATTGGTTATACACCATTAGAAAAAATTCTTTACAGCCTAACAAACATCTGATTTCCCCTTTAACAAGTACACATAACATATTCTTGTATGGTCATCTATAAATGTGATAAATCATATTTTGAGAGAGTGCGTACTTGTACGCTTAGGGCCCCAAACATCTTTGTGAATAATAAAAAACGATTTTTATGGTTTATAAGGTTGTATTGAAATTTGGGAACCACGATGTTTTACTAACTCACATGCTTCACATTTAAACGAAGAAAAGTTCTTATTGTGAAATAACTCAGGAAACAAGTATTTCAAGTAACGAAAACTAGGATGACCTAAAATGCACAACCACCATTCTTCTTTCAATTAGGAGATTTGCCTTTGAGCTTCCAACAAGTTTCACGTGTATGTCATTTGCGCTTACAGTGATCACACAAAAGAACTTTGTCTAACCTTTTTCCCTCGTCAAGGTTCCTAGTAGCCAGAGTCAGAGCCTTTAGATTCAGAGCTTCGTGGTGTTTTGCCCATCATAACTCCTTGTCGTGTATCATCCCTTCTTATTTATGCAAAAGTTTCACGAAGAGTTGCAATGGTAATTTTCCTAAAACTTTATCAAGGTATTTATTTAGCCCAACGAGAAACATGAATACACGATCATTTTCTTGACTTTTGAGAAACAAAACATTATCTTTTGTACACCTTTAATTGTCATCATAACATAGATCTAACTCTTGCCACAATGTCAACAACTAATTGTAATAAGCAGTTACACTTTTGTCATCTTACTTCGCATGTCATAACTTTGATTTTTAAACAAAAATTTTGGGAGGAGTTTGAATATCAGAGTATGTTTCCCTAACATCTTCCCACACATCCTTTGCGGAAGGTAAAAACATGCAAGACTTACCTATTTCAATTTCCATAGAGCTTAGCAACCACACAATAATCAAAGAGTTTTCAGTCTTCCATTGTTCGTAACGAGGGTCTTCTGTTGTCGGTTCAGCTACTGCTCCTATTAAGAAACCAAATTTTCATTTGCTATTCAATACCAACCGAACGGTTTGAGCCCATTCATTATAGTTATTCCCATTAATTTTAGGGATATTGACCTTGAGGGAGTATGCGAAACCTTTTTTACCATTACCGCCTATGTTGTAATAACCGTCACCAAAAACAATGTTGCTAGTGTTTCAATTGTTGTCGTCATTATTGCAAAAGAAAACAATGTTGTTATTATTTTCATTGTTGTCATCATTATTGTCACTGTGTATGACCACTGACGATTCCTCTCGTATGCCATCTGCACGACCACCCCCGTTTCTGCGGCGATCACTATTTCCACAGTCACTACCATTTATACGGTCACTCAGGTTGCAGTTGTTCTCCATGGTTGGATCTGGTGTATGCCCATGATGGGGAAAGCCATCTTTTGTTGTAATTTGCCATAGGAGGCTAAACAGGTATGTGAAGTGGGTCGGGTAAAAAAACGGATCGAACATAGTGGAAAAAAATATGAAAAAATTGTTGTATATTATTTCTCAACCCTAGACTGGTTTATATAGCAAAAATATAATTATTACACTTGATTTTCTCCTTAATGGAAAATAAAGAAAAATAAATAAAGTATTAAAGAGAATAATAAAACCAGAAATAAAATGTTTTCATATATATATATATATATATATATATATATATATATATATATATATATATATATATATATATATATATATATATATATATATATAATTGTTACAATTGTTGATCAAACCTGTGTTGCTTGTGAATCCAACTAAAACACTGGAGAATTGTAATTAAACAAAGCAAGTCATGGAGGAGAAATCGTGCGTAACTATTTTATTAAATAATAGTGATATAATAAGACTTATTATAGGTTGAAGTAGTGATTAATCACATGAAAAAGGAGAGTGATTTGAAGGGGGTTTAATCATTTCTGTTATCATAAGTTCAATTGTTAGTTTAGCCATTTAATTTTACAATCATTTGCACAACCAATTCAATTGCTCAATGCACACCATCTATATTTAGATTTCTAATAGCAAGTATAATTTCCTTGTAGAAATAAAAACAATTCACGTGGAGATGATATAAAATTACTCACCACTTAGTTATTTTTGTGGGCACATATTTTATTACCCTTCTAAATTTAATTTAGTTCAACAATATTGTTAAGAAACATACATCGGATAATATATGATCTGAACTTGTGTATATAAATGAGAATCCTCATTCTATCAACCGGTTTTGTATGGTTGAGTTAGGCTCAACCACATTTCTTAACATAGTATCAGAGTCTCGTTTAAGATCCGGTGAATTCAAGTGTCAAGATTTCACTTGTTGGTTGGGCACTAACATGACATTCCAAAATGTTAGTGAGATACACTTAGACCAATGTGCTGAGAATGAGACTGATTTGGAGTATTTGTGTATGGATAATTTGGAGAGCAAGGAAGAATAAGATCTACCACAACAAAGAAATGTCTAGAGAAAAGGTTATCGGTGATTTTTTAAATTCATTTGTTGGATTAAGCCGACTGTATCGGTCTCTGGTATCATTCTGTAGAATTAAAGAGATTCGGTTTCCTGTGCTGTTTTGCTTTTTTGCAGAATGTTTTGCCAGTGGCCGGTTGCAATGAGCTGCAGTAGGAAGCTGTCTGCATCGTTGACCAGTTTGCTTGCATAGGTGATCAGTTCTTGTCTTGTCTAGTCTCGTCTTCCTCTCGAGGTGTAGGGGCTGGTTTGGAGTTCTAAGTTTGGGGTGCTGCAGAAATGAATTGTTGATCTTTTACAAAGATCGTTTTGGGTGCATTTCGGATTTTGGATTCACAGTAACTACAGAGTTCTTTTGCAATTTACAAACCAAGCATAATATATTTACTGCTACATGATGCAGTAACATAACATGTCAGTTCAAAGATGAAGCTCTGGTGTGTATTGATCAACGCTATATACTTCTTCATCTATCAGAAGAACTGATGATAGAAAAAGGATCAGCAATACAAACAGAATTCAAAAGCTTTAACAGCTCTACATAAGAAGCTCTCAATCTAAATACAAAAAAGAAAAGAAAAGAAGATAAGTTAAATAAAAACACCACCATTCTTTTACATCATGTGTTGCTAAATGCTAGTAGTTAGTTGTAGGTTCAATATCCTTTAGAAGTCCAACTATCTGCTGCATGGTTGGTCTCTTGAAAGGTAAATCAGCTGTGCATAGATATCCAATCTTTATAGCCTCCTCCATTTGTTCATCCAATCCTGTGTCACGAATTTTCGGATCAATAGCTCTTGAAGTTTGATTCTTCCTTACAAGTCCTCTAGCCCAACTTACCAAACTCGTTGCTTCTTTGTCATCACTGTAATCATCTTCAACAGGTTTCTTTCCGGTTAATAGCTCAAACAGAACAACGCCGAAACAGTATACATCAGATTTCGGTGTTGGTGACTCAAATTCTGGTAGAGAAAACTCTGGTGGAACATAACCGGGCGAACCACGAGCAATCTCTTCGTCTAAACCACTTCCGAAAATCTTGGCAAGACCAAAATCAGACAACCTTGGCTCCAAATCATAATCCAAATAAACACTGCTAGCTTTAACAGCTCTATGAGTTATTGGAGGAGAACATCCATGATGCAGAAACGCCAATGCTCTTGCAGTTCCGAGAGCGATTTTGTGTCGAAATCTCCAAGTTGTAAGTAATCCTTCAGAACCAACATTCTGAATTCCATTACTGTCAGCAGCTTCTTCCCATGTGTCTGTGCTCCAATCATCAGTGCTTTGAACCCCAAGCGGCAAATCATAAAGAAGATTTTGCAAGTTTCCATTCTCCATGTAATCATATATAGCAATCCTTTGATCTCCAGCTAAACAATAACCGGTTAAAGGAACTAGATTAGGGTGTTTGATTCTACCGAGAAACTCGAGCTCTCTTGCGGCTTCTTCATCTGTTAATGTAGAACCAACAGCCAAAACTTTGACCGCCACATGAATATTTCCAGGTAGAAAGCCTCTGTAAACAGGTCCAAACTTTCCTTCAGCCAAAAGGGTACCTCTATCGAAATTCGAAGTTGCAGATAAGAGGTCTGCAAAAGTTATATTCAACAACGGCTTCTCGAAGATTACGACTGGAACTGATGTTGCTTGTTTGACATCAGCAACCCAAGTTGTTGAATCAGTTTGGAACGAAAATGGACCGGAGACATTCTGTTCTTCTCTGTATGAACTTTGTTTCACTTCCCACTTTTTCTGTTTCCTTCTGCAGCCGAATGCTAGAAACAAAACACCGGCAAGTGCTAATATCATTGAGAGGGTTAATGCAAGAGCTAGCTTCATTCCCTTGTGGTTAGTGTCTCTTCTTCTTCTTTTGAAAAGACCCGGATTCGCAGCAATTGGACAACTGTTAACCGATCCGTAGAAATATGTTTGAAGGATCTCAGGTCTGATTTCTGAAGCACAGAGGGTTAAGTTATTGTAAGAGAAGTTGTAATTATTCATTTTTGGGAGATTCTTTAAGAGAATTTGAGGGACTGGTCCACTCAAATTGTTGTGTGAAAGGTCAATAACTTGGAGGTGTTTATTCACAAGTAAGGGAATTCTCCCTTCAAGATGATTCATAGAAAGATCAAGTGCATTCAAATTACCAAGTTGTGAGATTTCGTCGGGAATGTGACCAACAAGACTAGTTTTCGACAAGTTCAGATATTCCAATCCTAATAGCATTTCAATCTGTGGGAATTTCTGTGTTGTAAATCTATTGCATGCAAGATTAAGGTGCTTTAAATTCGGCGAAACGTTAAAGTTTTGGAAAATATCACCACTAAGCTGATTCTCCGACAAATCAAGATAAACTAAATGAGACCAATTGTAGTAGTTTACCTGAGAAATGTGACCTTGAAATTGGTTTCTGCTAAGGTCCAAAACCTCCAACTTGAACACAAAGACATCAGTAACAGAACCCTGAAATGAATTTCCTGATATGTTAAGACTCGCAATAGACTTCAACCCTGAAAAATCTGAGACACCACCAAAGATATCATTCTCAGCAAGGTTCAATGTCCTAAGATTAGGAAAAGCATCACCAAAACCATGTGGAAGTGTTCCATTCAACAGATTTGCCGAAAGATCAATTGAAACTAAAGACTGACACTTGAGAATTCCCGAGGGAATACTTTTCACAAACATGTTATGAGCAAGGTTGAGAATTTTCAAACTCATAAGAGAACTCAAAGCTTGAGGAATTTCCTCAGAGAAACTGTTTTTGGACAAATCAATGGTTTCAAGTAAACCAAAGTTTCCAATGTTGTTAGTCAAAGAACCTGAAATCTGATTGGAAGAAAGGTTAAGCCTCTTGAGAGAGGTTAAACTCCAAAAATCAGAAGGCAGAGCAGTGATTTTGTTTCTGCTAAGATCCAAGGATTGAAGATTGTTGAGTTTTCCCAAAGTTGTTTCAGGAATAGGACCAGTGAGTCCAATACCAGAAAAACTCAAGTCAATAACATGTTGTTTATTTGCATCACAGAAAACACCTTTCCATGAACAAACAGATGATGAAAAGTCATAAACTTTTGATGATGATGATAAACCCATTTTCTGCAAAAACTCAGATACAAAAAACTCATCAGTGTTTGGTTGTTGAGAAGCTAAATGCTTGAACAAAAATGTCAAAACCAGAACAGATCCAAATACTCCTAAACCCATTCTAATGGTTTTTTTGTTATAGTACTCAGAAATTACGCAGAAGTTAAAAATTGAAAACCAAATTATGATTTCTTAACTCCATTGAAACCAACCCTTTTCTGCATTTAGAAAATTGTAATAGAAAGATTGTTCTTTTAACTGCAAAGTTTATGTGGCAGAGAGGAATAGAAAGGGTTAAAGATAAAACAAGATGTGTTTTGGAAGAAAATGAGTATAACAGAAGAATGTGAAGAATGGTTGTCTTTATCTAGACTCAAAGATTGTGGAAAAGCTGTGATGCTTTTTTGCTTATGTGGTGTGAAAGTACTTTTTGTCATGGAAATACAAACTGATTTTGCTACTCAAAATGCACTACTATTTTAATGATATATAATTAATTTTGTCATAACATTCTATTTTTCTTAAATTAGAAGATTTTTTCTTCTTAATATAAATTAATTTTATATAATCAATTTCATCACATTAGAAGTAGACACTAACTAAATATTTTGTACTTAACCATACATTTTTATTAGAGGTGACCATTTCTAATATTGACATTAAGGACAAAATGCAATAATTATCTATATCAAAGTTTGTTTTTCAAACTATTTATTTCACTAGTAATATTTAATTATGATTTGAATAATTTAATGGAGGTGTGAGTGTGAATATGAATATTGTTGAGTGAGTTTGAGGTTCATAAATGAAATTGAAATATTGTTGAAGATGACGGTTGGTGAATGTAAATATAGTATTAAAGATTTATTGGTGTGAATTTAATGATTCCTTCTTGAATCACTCACTCACTGTTTATCACCACCTCTATAAGTTAGTTGGAAATTTCTTTTTATTTTTTATACAATAACTAATTACATCATGGAAAATATCACCACCCCACCGTCTCTTACTTTATTTATTTTTTTAATAAAAATATAAATTAATATTTGGAATCTATTTTAAATATTAAGATAAAAGAAAATGCAAATTTTAGTTCAACAGATAAAAGAATTTTTACTTCTATACCTCATAGTTTTATATGAATTTTTAGTAGTAATTATCATTTTGTTTATAAATAAAAAATTAAACTAAAAAACCATTATAACTTTTTATATTTACACATATAGAATTTCAACTTAATACTAATAAATTTAATTTAATTTAAATAAATTTTTAATTTCTATTTAATTTTTTTTATAAAAATTATTGTTAGTAGTTCATTTTAATTTTTAATTTTATTTTTAGAGTTGATTTTTAATTAATATAATACAAGTAAAATTGGGAGAAACAACACTTTTAAATTATGAACTACTTGAATTTATTTATAAGAAAAACTATTAATCTATAAAAACAAGTATGTGTAGTTTAATTAACTACTTGAATTAGTTAACCACTATATCCTAGCTTCCTCTTACTATAAAAACTTTTTGAGTAGCATGCAATAGCCACATGAAGTACTTAGATTAGATTAATATTCTAAAAATAAACATAAAACCAAACATAGACTAATTAAGTGTACTTTGGTCCATACGATGTTTTACTGCATCCTTGACATGGACAGTGTACACACTTTTCAAAATCACACAATTGATAAAAAATGAATTTTTATTTAGACAAATTATAAATAAATTTTGGACACCAGAATTTTAATATTGAATACAATTTACTTTAATTTTGTACATATTTAAAAATACATATATATTTAAATATAAAATAAATAAAAGATAGGAATAAAAAATATATTAAATAGTTGATATATTTTATTTATATAATTATTTAATTAACTCAAAAATGATTGTTTTCTGAAAAAATGTTTTAGAAATTGTTGTAAATAAAAACAAGAGAAATTAATTAAAAGTTTGGATCCTTTGATGACCCTTAAAATAAGGTAATGTTGAATTAAATATTCTAAATTCCGTGACTTCTATTTGGACATATGCATAAACCAGCTGCCCCATGAGTCTCAATGTATTCCACTACCACCCTCTTCTCCTTCATTGCATGATTTTTCATTAAATTTGGGGGATTTTATATTTATTGTGCAATTAATGCTTTTAGTGCAAGAAAAAGTTTTCACGGTTGTTAGTTGTTACCAATATCTTAGTTATTTGTTACCCATATCTTAGGTATGTCACACTCTCATAATCCACTAAAGCCCAATTATCTTTAAGTTATGTCACACTCTCTTAATCCACTAAATCCCAATTATCTTTAAAATATTGTACTATGATCAAAATGATGTGAGGATTCGTCTCCTTCCATGATCATATGTATATTTTCATCATTTCACACATTTAAGAATGATGATTGTCGGTGGAGACTCTTATTTCATATTGTGAATCTCTAATTTGATTCTGTAGGGTGGAGCTGCAAAGTTAGCATTCAAAGATTTAAGTAAATAGACAAAAATGGATAAAGTAAATTATGATGGAAGTCATACTTTTGTCTGCATGTGTGGCGATGTATATACCATGGATGACAATTGAGCTGATCTAATATATATTGGATATGTGACCAGCCTACAATAATTGCTCCCAAAGTTTATCGTGGCGTGATGTACAATAAGTCTTCCAAGAAACTAAGTTGGGCATCCTTAGTCGGGGTATTGTGTTGAGAAGTGGAAAACATATACATTAAATGATATTCTAACCATTAAACCATTTCGTAGGTTACTCTTACACGTGACCCCAAGTTCGTAAGTTAGGATTCAGTGTTTCTCCCTGGGGTGCTTGAGTGCACTCAAGTGTTAGTTATATTTTAAGGTGAAATACAATTGTTGTTTATTTTTTTTATCTTCATATTTTCTTTCATTTTGTATTGTTGATTTACCCATATTTCTCCACTATATAAAATTAATTTCGCCTTTCAAACAAGTTTCGCTCCTTTTCACAATTGAGACTTACATTTCTTCGCAAATATTTTCTTACTTTTCAAAGTTCTAGTTACTATTGATTTTGCTACCTTATCTTTCTATATGGGTCTTATTGTTCCCGATTCATCCAAAAATTTAAGTTTTCGTTGCTTTAAATTTTTTCTCCGCTTCACTTCTTTACTCAGGCACAATTTATAGTTCTTGTTCCTTACATGTGTTTCTTTGCTTTCCTCTTTATATAATGGCTAATGTGGAAAATATCCATGTGAATATGATAAATTAACAATGGCAAGGATTCATCATCCTCTGGAATATTTGAAAATCAATGCGTTCCAAATGTTGAGCTTTGGTAGTTAACTAAATTAATCATAATCTAGACGTAGTTAGCGATACTAGGCCTGGTGATGGTTCTATGGAGAGTGGTGATGGTTCTATGGAGAGTGGTGATGGACCCCTCACTGCCTCTAATGCAGAGAGTAATGAAGGATCTTCGAAATGCAGAGAGTAATGATGGTTCTATGGACCCCTCACTACCTCTAATGCAGAGAGTAACGATGGTTCTATGGACCCCCCACTGCCTATAAAGGCTCGAGATGAACTGTGAGCTCGCTATTTCGCTATTACTTTTAGCTAGCTTATGACTTTAAGATTAGGGATCACCTGACTTTTTAGAATAAATATGTAGTTTCTGACCGACATGAACGACCAATAATACCTGACTCTGAGAACTTTAATGGTCAAAACTTGAGCACCTAAATGTTGTCCAACTATTACTTCATTCTCTTTGGTGAAAGCATATGTATATTCTTCTCCTTCCATGTATTTCAATAGAGGGTTGACGTCTCCTTTTGATACAAGGTTCTTTCTACCAAGAAGTATGATTCAATCTTCCTTTTTATGAGGGCGGTGTTGGCTATGTTGGCCGACAGTACTCCTAACTCGATGTATGTTAAAATGGGTAATATCTAAGATGGCAACATGTTATCGCTTATTGACACCACCACTACTTTTGTATTCACTATACCAAGGATTCTTGGAGTTTCTTGGATGAAATAATGGTTTATCCCATATGACTTGGTGTTGGCTAGCTTAGACATAATGTCATCCCGAGTTTTTTGCTCTATTGGGACGTGTAATATTCCTGACGTCTTTAACATTGCCAAATTTTCCCTAGTCAAAATGACATATCAATGTAGTAACTGCTCTTTGGTTTGGGCTTTCCCTTGATTTACGAGACTACAAGTTGGGGTTATGTTTTCAATTTAACGCTCTTTGCCCTCATCCCAGGGGCCAACACGATACCAATAATAAATGCTTCACACTTAACCTAATTATTAGTGGTAGAAAACTCAAAATGAGACAAATTCACATGCTAAGTATAAATGGATAAATCATTTAGATGTTATACCCTATGTTTCAATAGAGGAAACTTTCAACATAAGTAGTTAGGACATTTAAAAAAAGGTTTGAAACAACGAGAGAAGTTCAAAGACATGTGGAAGCATACTAGATGGCTAAAGCCCACATAAGGGAGTACGTGTTAATTACTGCAAAGATAATTATTATCGACTGTTAACTTTGTAGTTATATATAAGACGAGCCAGTTATGTAAACAAGGGTCACAAAAATTTATAAGTATTCTCTATAGAACTTAAGTATCTAAGTCACTGACAAAAAAATATTTGTGAGAAGATGTATGAATCTGCATCATTTCTTTTAATCGTTTAAATTCCAAGCATTTATTTAAATGTTTTTGTATAATGTTCTTTGTTTATTCCTTACTTTCAAAGCAAGTATGCATTGTTCCAGTTAGAGTTTATGTACAAATCTCGACATTTAAACATCAAAGTTCTAAGCACAAACACCATTTTGTTATATTATTTTGCACAATATGTTCTAGGGTTTTATTCCCGAGTTTAATCTTGTAAGTGAACAAAACTCGAGATTTGATTGACTTAAAACAACAGTAAACAAATGGATATATATATATATTTTTTTTTCCTTACTTTTTTTTAATACTTACAATCCAATATATGGAACCTTCTAATCGACTGTAAACATGTGACAATCAATTAGATTGCATTAAAATACATTTATTAAAAATTTCTTTTTGAGCCAACCTCTAGCTTATAAACAGAGATCCTTTCCCCCATTACAACTCTCTTTCTCTCTCTCTCTCTCTCTCTCTCTCTCTCTCTCTCTCTCTCTTAAAACATTTTGTTTACCTTCTCTCACTAATATTTTAGCCATATTGCCTTTGTGAGAAAAGTCATTTTCAGAGTGAGGATATTCTTTAATTCTGGAAGGGTAGAATTGTAAATTCACCCAGAGAATCTTTTATATACATTTTAGTTGAATATCATTCATTTAGGGATTTGTTTGAGTTAGAAGCTAAACTCGTTAAAAGATTTGGTTTGGGGATTGGTGAATTAGTCTCCATTTAGGTTTGTAAGTTTAGCCCATATAAAAGATTTCATCAGGTTCTTGGTTAGCCCTGTAAAAAACCAAGATTTGGTTCAAGCTCAGCCCGATTTAAAAGCTTGGTAGGTTCAAGATTAGTCTAGTATTAAAATCTCATAGGTTCTTAGTCAGCCCGTATAAAACCAATATTTTAAAGTTCGTGAGCTTAACCCGTATGAAAGCTTGCAAGGTTTAGGAACTTAAGAACTAGCCACTCCAAGGTCATTGTTTACGGAAAAAAGAATAACCACTTCAATCTATTGTTGAAGAAAGTATTAACCTCTTTGACCCATCATTTGGAAGAGAATACTAAAATTGTTATATTTTGAAATCTTGTATTCTTTGGTTGGAGGTCAACCATCATTTCCTTGTATAAGGGAGTTAGTGAGTCTTTCCTACTAAAAGCTCTCAACGTTTATTGGAAACTCTCAAGATTAATTCCCGGGGAGATAAGTATTTTGTTTTCTTGTTTGATCGAACCTATATACATCGGGGTGTTCATCTCTTTCCATTAACTCCTTACTTTTATGCTATTTATTTTATGCAAAATATTTTTCCTCGGCTAAATCTTTAAAAAAAATTTAAACTCTGATTTTACTCCGTAAAGTTTTTCAAAATCATTTTTTTTCTGAACCACACAATTTACCCCCTTTATTATGTGTGAAGTCTCAAGTACAACAACTTTCATTTTTTCTAGACTCTTGCACTTTAGAAATTTATAGGACATTGACTAGCTCTATGTGTTCGTTAGGGTTGGTCATTTTGTCATAAGTATTTATTCATAATTGTTTCTAGAGCTTTTGTCTAGTTAAATATTGATTCTCCTGGTAAAGGCATTTTAGAATGTGACTTTTCGGCGTCTTCTTCAAATTCCTGTAAGGATTAAAAATGAACGACCCTATGTTGATGTCGACCATGAAACATTGATCTCAACATGTCGGTTTTGTTATTTACCATCTAGAGTTTCAGAAGTTGGTCGTGAATGTTGCCTTTCTAGGGAGGATCTGCGTGGACCACCTTTAGAGCACGTATCTCTTAATCCCTCATAAGGGGTGTGGGAGCCTTGAGCACTTGAGGTTCCTGGACTAGGTTCTCCAATTCGGATAACAAAGCGGTAATGCCTTCCTTTTGACGCGGGCTCGCTCGTACGACCACATTTGTCATAGAACTAAGACTATTAAGGCTATGAACTTGTATCCTTCCATAGTTTTGCATCTTTTAAGTATTTTGAGTCAATGATTGATATGTTTATCTACTTTCCTAGAGACAACATTAATGTTCCTTATAATGATGAAGCTTCTTCTCGAAATAATCAGGTACTAGACGTCACTAGCTTGAAAATTAGAGTTTTATGATCACTCAATTGATTTGAAAAGGAAAGATTGTATCTAAACACACTCTGATGCTCAAGTTAGTAATCAGCCGATATGCGTGGTATAAACTTTATAAATAATGTTTGTGTACCTTGACTTGACACCTATCATTCTTATTATAGGGATCCTACTAGGATTTTGTGCTAGGTTTTTCTATCAAGACTGTCCATGTTGATAGATGGTAGTACATAATTTGTTATTGTTGTGAATTAGATACCTTAGAAATAAAATATAATAGGTTTCTCAATAAACCTACAAGGGTTAGGTTTTAGGGTTACCAAAGAAAACAACAAGGATTGGTTATAAACTATTATTCTTTCCTTTCTCTTAAAACAAGATTATAAATGTACAAGAATAACAAATAACCTCTCTCAATTTTAAATTAGGGTTTTATCTTCCTATTTTCCCTTATTCAAAATATGAGAGACTAGCATGCTATTTATAATAAAACTAACATACTAACCTAATGAGCTTTTTAACAATTACCCATTACAAGCTAACTTAGGGTACAATCTAACTTAAACAATTGGATCCATAACACAATGCCCAATTAAACGATAACATGTGAGCAGACTTCGACGGCATGCTATTCGTACTAGGGTTTGTTCCAATATTCCACAAATCTCCACCTTGGAACACACCCTATACCAGCAAGAAACAATCTAGCTTTTTTCATGCAGCTTTATCAACTGCATACAGTGGAAAAACTTGCAACTGGGCAATGTCTTAGTGATCATATCAGCAACATTATGATCTGTCGAAACCTTCAGCACTTAAAATTTTCCACGCTCGATTACCCCTCTGACGAAATGCAACCTTACATCAATGTGCTTGGTTCGCTCATGATAGGCTGAGTTCTTCGACAGGTGTATTGCACTTTGGCTGTCACATTTAACAGTGATACTTCGACCTTGAAGTTTCAACTCCTTTGCAAAACCTTCAAGCCACAATATTTCCTTTACAACTTCAGTTAGAGCAATATATTCTACTTCAGTGGTTGATAAGGAAACAACCTTTTGAAGTGTTGATTTCCAACTAATTGATGTGCCAAACATAGTGAAAACATATCCAGAAAGAGATTTTCTGGAATCCATACAACCTGCATAATCAGAGTCGACATATCCTTCTATTGCTGCTTTATTATCTTCACCCAAGGCTCCACCATAAATTATGACTTTATTCAGAGACCCATTTATGTACCTTAGAATCCACTTCAATGCTTTCCAGTGAGCCTTTCCAGGATTCGCCATGTACTTGCTTACAAGACTTATTGCATATGCTATATCGGGTCTAGTACAAACCATATCATACATAAAAAAACCTACTATATTAGCATATGAAATGCTATCCATATAAGTTCTTTCGATATCAGTATTGGGACACTGATCTATACTCAGCTTGAATTGAGGGTTTGTCGGAGTCACAACAGGCTTTGAATTCGACATACCAAACTTATCGAGAATCTTCTTCAGGTATGCCTCTTGAGATAAGCATAATCTCGACTTCTTTCTATCTCTCTGAATGTCAATCCCAAGAATCCTGGACGCAACTCCCATATCCTTCGTATAGAACTCCTTATTGAGTTCAGCCTTCACCTTCATTACATCTTTGACATTTTTGCTTGCTATCAGAATATCATCCACATAAAGCAATAAAATAACAAATGAATTACCAGGTCGAAATCTGAAGTAAACACAGTGGTCGAACTGACTTCTGATGAAACTTATGCATGTCATGAACTTGTCAAATATCCTATTCCATTGTCGAGGAGAATGTTTCAACCCATATAAAGATCTCTTCAATTTGCACACATATTCTTATTTTCCCTATTCGACATACCCTTCAGGTTGCCTCATCAGGATTGTTTCATCAAGGTCAAACTGTGCCACCATGGCAAGCAACATTCGAATGGACATGTGCTTCACAACAGGAGAGAACACATCATTAAAGTCGACACCTTCTTTTTGAGTGAAACCCTTTGCAACCAACCTTTCCTTGTATCTCTTTGACGCCACTCCTTCGATTCCTTCCTTAACTTTGAAAATCCATTTACAACTGACTAACCTGGTGTCGCTCCCGACAAATGAAACGGGGTCATATGAAGGTACAGACGCGAACGGTCGGCGAGAGGGACAATGAGAACACACAGCCGTGAACTCACTGGAGATGAATAGAGTCGCCAGCTAGGCATTTTTATCCCGGGGGAAAGGTAATGCTTCATAGACCTAGAAAGATACGGATAAGACGGTTTGCGAACCAGAGAGACTGAGAAAGGGGGTTGGTTACAACCTGGGAAGGTATTAGCACCCAGATTGTCCGCCGTACTCGACGGGATCCACGCTTGAAAGATTTTTGTTTTAAAGGGGTAGTCTCAGTGCAATCTGTGTATAAAATAGCTGGAAAAGATATACAGGTGTCAGTGTATGATGTATAAGTGATATGAAGTATGAAAGTGTCAGTGTAAGAACAAGAATAAGATGCTCATGATAATGAGGCTCAAAGAATAATGCTGGAAGGAGGGGGAATATACAGAGACTTTTGTTCGATAACTGTTGAGTTATGCCTACGTATCCTCTCGTGCAATGAGGAAGTCAGAACACCGTAGTTCGACCCAAAGAGACTGAAAGATAAAATTGACTTTGATGAACTGCTTGCTTGTCTATGCTCAAGTGTATGACCTGTCTGGCTCAGGTGCAAACTGTCTTGCATTTAGACGGAAGAAGCAAGTTCTCGATTGTGAGTGAAGATGATGAGAAAAGAAGCCCGGAGGAGACGATTATTGTTTGTTTTTGAGTTTTCAGTCTTTTATTCCTTTTTGAAGTTTGTCATAAGATGATGAGCTTAAGTCTAAACCAATGGGTTAGTAAACTCATCACATCCTCCCTCTGATTAGGGGTAATGAGAATACCTTAAGTGTGAAGTCAGATTCTCACACTTAATCACCTTTGGTGTAGAATTAAGGTCATTAACCTACTTGTGATTATTTAGATATTTTTGTGATTTTTGTTTAGTGTTGAGTAATGAGGTTAAGCCATAATCATGGATTAAACAGACCCATTACACCATCCTAAAAGAAGGATGATAGATGAGAATGTTTAAGCTGAGGAAAGCTCCTCAACTTAATCCATGATTAGGGATTAAACCCATGACAAAACAAACCTTTATTAAGTGGATTTTATTTAATGGTATGATGATGAAGTGTTTTTTATGATTTGTAAGACGACTTGAGGGGGACTTGTCCATTAACACTAGGGTTAGTCCTTCTTAACCAATAAAGGAAGAATTAGAACCCTAATGCAAGGCCCAAGTTACAAGTATGATGTCTTGATACTTATTAAATGAATTGATTAAGAGATTTAAACACCTTAAGGGTTTAATACTTAGGATTAAAGTTATACACTCCATCCTAAGAGAAGGATGCAAGCATAACCCTAAGCACAAAGTCTTAAAGCCTTTAGGGTTTAGTCCCTGATCATGAGGTGAGAAGAGAGGACTCAAAGAGAGACACAAAGGTAAAACTATGAGGGTACTAATCAAAACCCTAATTCATTGTCATGCTTGGATGATCCTAAGGTTTGTGAGGTTTGCAAGAACAATCTTCAGAAGAACCACCAGGAAGCAGATGAATGAAGCAAGGAGAAAGCAAAGTAACTTGCTTCATTCAAGAAGTCAAGTCACTTGAAGAAAGAAAAAAGGGAGGAGAAAGAATGAGCAAGCTCAAACTCAAACACATATATAAATGCAGCAATGGATGCAAGGTAGATGAAAAGAAAAGTTATGAGAAGTGAAGGCAAATTCACTTCTCAAGTTTACTTACCACCTGAAATGTTAGAAGGAAGTGCAATGCAATGCTAAATGACATGAAATGACATGATTCTAGACCAAACCAGAAGCATGTTGATGATGGAAATGATGCTATGAGGTGCTGCAAACATGAGACAAGGCATGGAGATGTTCATACAAGATTATGAATGCAAATGATGCAAGCTAAGGGGCATGAACAAGCATGAAAAGTTATGAAGCATACAAGACAAATGACATGGCAAATATGGGATGCAATGATCAAACATGCTTTCTATATGTCTTGAGATGTCAAGTGAATCACAAGAATGCACAAAATGCAGAGACAAGTCATGTTATGCAAGAGAATGCAAGAAGGATGCAAAAGAACTCCCAAATTAGGGTTCATGGAACAAACATCAAACAAAAACCCAAAACAGAAATAAAACCCTAAGATAAAAATGGAAAATGGCACTCAAAGAAACCCTAAACCTATAATAGACCACTGCCCAAAGGGGAGCTCTCAACTCTTAACCAAACTCAAGATATGATTTTTCTAAGTTATTAGGGTTTTTTAGGGTTCTTAACAAAAGAAATGCCAAACAATTGGAAAATGAGGAAACAAATCATGGCCATTTTATCTTTGAAAATACATGCTAAACACAACACAATGCAAGAAGAATCAATGTCTCAACCTTCTCCAATAGGCAGAAATGATTTTTTTGAACTTATGATCAAAATAATGCATAAAAATTGATTTAATTCAATGAAAAATTCTTAAAATGCATCAAGATCAAAAAAGAAATTTGGTTTGAAGGTTGGACAATGTTTCTAAATGTCTTAGAACATTTCATGAATTTTTTGGTGATTTTTAGATACTTAAAAGTATTTTTAATAAATTAATTTCCATTAATCAATTAAAAATAATCTTTTAAATATTTAAAAATACTTTTTTAATGATAAAAATAAAAATAAAAATATTTTTGGGTTTTAAAAATTAATGAAAACTTTGACAAAAATTTTCATAATTTTTAAATGATTTTTACTATTTTAATTAATTCGTACAAAATAATGCAATAAAAATGAAAAATAAAATTGAAATAAAGAGAAGTATGCACAAGGGATGGCCAGGATTTGATCTGGGCTTGGACTGGTTGACTGCGCGCCAGATCCAAGGGCCCAGATTCAAATCTGGCTAAACTCATTTATGAACTAATTAATCAGGTTTTTGAATTAATTAAACATGCTTAGGGTTTTAATGATGCATCCTGGCCACACGTTTGCGCGCAAGTCAACCAAAGTCAGCTTGATCTACGCTCCACATTCAAACTTCAATTAATGACATAATTAGGGTTAAATGACTTTCAGGCCGCCGGAGAAGACTTCCGGTCGTCTTCTCCGGCCAGCCAAAACCCTAGATTCTTCTATAGGTCACCAAATCACAAATTTCTTCCATCAAACTGACTCTCTCATCCATCTAAACCTAAACCCTAAGCCTAAATTCATTTATTTTCATCCATGAGCATGAATCGAAACAAAATGCAAAACACGGGCAAATGTTCAGAAGCTTCATACATGCTGGTTTCTTCACTATTTTCAAAAGTAGACATACATTCATGATCAGAGGAACACGTAGCATCATAAAAGAACTAAAAAACTAGTTTCTGGGAAAAATGTTCTTCATGTTACCTGAGATGAAGCTTCTCTGTTTATGAGCTTTCTGGGCTTTTCTTTGGTGCAAACTTGCTTCCTTGAACCTCCTGAGGATGGAATGAAGCTTAGAAAGCTTGGGGAGTGGCTGGTTTGAAAGATTCAGCTCTGGTGTAGCAGAAATGGGGATCCTTGTATGTGATGTTTCAGGCTGCTTTGAGGGGTGGCTTTTGTTCTAGGGACAATTTATGACTTGTTGGTGAAAGAAAAAATGAAGTTTGATGGCTGTGTGTGAAGATTCGAAGAGGAGAAGTTTTGGTCAGATTTCTTGGATGCTGGATTGTGGGAGGTTTCTGCCTTGTGAATGGTGTGTTTTATGATCCATACATTATCCCTAATCTATTGGAATCAATCAGAAGACTTGACATGCACTGTGGGAAAGGTATGGAGCAATTGGCCAAAAAGTCAAAAGTTGTTGTACTTGCAGCATGGGCTATGGCAGCAGCAGGCTAAGGGCTTGTCTTGCTTCAGCTTGAGTCAGGGACAACCCTTGGATGGCTTGAGAATGTCTGCAGCATGTGGATGACAAGCTATGCTAGCTTTTGCAACTTGACAACTTGTGTTTTCTCATGAGTTTATGCTAAGTACATGTGAATCTTCTTGCTGAATTTTGTAGCATAACACTTCTTTTGGTCATGGCAATGTTTAAAAGTCAGCTAGAGACCACATAATTCCTTGGAAAATGACTATGCCAAAAATCCAACTTTGCACTTGTGATGGAAAATGTCTTATGGATTTCTTGAAAATCAAGGCAAACAATGAAGAATCCCTTGGGCCAATTCTGTTTTTTAGGGCATATGTGATCATGTGATGAAGTTTTGAAGTCACTTTGAAGTCACTAGAATGCTTGATACATGAATTTGCAAGTTTTCCATTTAGTGCATAACTTGAAATTTAGTGATTTTTGCCAACTTTAACAAACCATAACTTTTGATCCAAGATGAATTAGATCATGTTCTTGTACTTTTTGGAAAGGGAAAGATGAGATCTACAACTTTCATGACCAAAGTTTTTCCATTTGAAGCATTTTTGGATCCAAAATCATGGCTTGAAAAATGACCTAAAATGAAGCATTCTTGAAAAGTCAACTATGCCCAAAAAGTCAACATTTGCAAAAACCCTAAATTCTTGATTTCTATGAACTTCAACCTTCTTCCATGATCAAATAAAGATCATATACACTCAAAATGATGAAGATCACCCATTGGTTGGGTCATTGGGGGCCTCAGATGCCCTGATTTTGCACTGACTTGTCTGAAAAGTCAACTCTTGATCAGATGACTTCCCCATGGAATTTCTTCATGAAAATTGATATGTATACTCCCTATACCATATAAAGAGCAATGGAAACAAGAATGACCAAAAAAATTGGAGTTATGGCCTCTGAAACCAAAACCCTAATTTTCAGTCAACTGTGCAGTCTAAACTGGCTCTGCATCCACTCAAACCCTAGTTCTTGTGATTCCTCTGCAATTTTGACTTTGAGGAGATGAAATATGATATAAGAACACACATGGACCCTTTTGAATTGATTGGTGGCCTTTGGAATGGTTCAAGAGGCTATGAGGTTGCTCAGATCACAAACCCTAGGTGCAGATGCCTTAGAAACTATGCAGTGAATCAAAAATGAGATGAGGTGATATGATTGTGTTTATGCATATGAGAATGATCACAAGCCATGGTGTGAATGGGTGAGGGCAAATTTGGGGTGTTTACACCTGGCTCCAATGGGATTTTCAATTAGTTCCCATGTGTTGTTATCATAAAGAGACTTCATTTCATCATCCATGGCCTTTATCCATCCAGTCTTATTTTGACTCCTCTTAACTTCCTCATAATCTCTAGGTTTTTCGTCCAGAACCTCACTTGCAGAGATTAACGGATAATGTTAATGCTATTATTCTATGATTGGCATTAGGTTTGGTAAAACTAATATGGCTGGAAAATGTTGAATAAGAAGTTCCATATTAACATGGTATAGATTCTGGAAGAACATGTCAAACATGATGTCCTGACATGGTGGCACAGATAAATGTGGAAGTTGTCAAAGAAGATGTTGAATTCAGTTCAGAATGTCCTATCAGATGTTGGGACATTATCAAACAGAGTATAAGAACTTAATTCAGGATGTCCCAACAGATGTTGTCATATGTCACAGTCAGATGTCAAAGAAGATGTTGAAGTATCTGCAAATGTCATGACAGAATTACTGTCATATGCTACAGACAGATGTCAAAGAAGATGCTGAAACATCTGCAAATGTCATGACAGATGTCAAAGAGAATGTTGAAACATCTGCAAATGTCATGACAGATGTCAAAGAGAATGTTGAAACATCTGCAACTGTCATGACAACATTACTGTCATATGTTACATATAGATATCAAACAAGAAGTGTTGAACTTAGTTCAGGATGTCACACCAAATGTTGTGACACTGTCAAACAGAGTAACAGTTAATGAACTTAAGTCAAGATATCAGGATGTCACACCAGATGTTAGGACATTGTATCAGTTGATGGAATAAGTTCAGTTTACAGGATGTCCCATCAGATGTTGTGACATTGTATCAGTAAATGAAGTAAGTTCAGTTTTTCAGGATGTCCCAACAGATGTTGAGACATCTCAGACCTGTTACCAGAATTAATTAATAACTAACTGATCTGAGATATTTAAGGAGAGTTATCTGGAATTAATTATGGATGGATAAAAACAGAACAAGGCGCATCTGTAGGGAGTTTTGTTATGAAGATTCAGATTAATCAGAAGAACAAAATCACCTAGAATCTAGGAAGTAACAAACCCTAATTCAAGGTGATGACATTGGATTTATCAGATCTGAATTATGCAGAATATTCTGGAGATATTATGCAATCATATGTGGTGCTGATCTAGAAGATCTTAAAGACTCAATTTAAATTGAAGACAAATATTGAAAAATATAGGTTTCTATATTTAGAGATATTTTAGGAGTTGAAGATATTTTGGAATATTTGTAGCAGATATTTCTGCATATTTGTAGCAGATATTTCTGCATATTTGTAGCAACTATTGTTGTGATTGTTTAGGCCCAAATCCAGTTGGGAATAGGTTATAAAAGAAACCTTGTAACCTAGTTTAGATCAACCCAATGAACCGAAAATGTAAACATTATTAGGGTTGTGTCCTTGTGTCAGCCGTGCATAACAAGTAACACTATTGTGGCTGTTTCACTTGTGATTCTCGAAGCTTGTAAGCAAGAGAAGTATTGTGTCTTGATTGAAACTTCTAAGTAAGATCAAGCTGTTGTGTTTGAAGTGTGACTTCAATTTTATTAATCATTGTAAAAGATCACTGTGTGATTGAGGGGGAGTGAGTAGGGTACTCATATCTAAGTTGTGTCTTAGGTAGAAATTGCATTGGGTAGTTATTAAGTGATAGATTAAACAGGGTGGTTTAAGTCTAGAATTAATATTACTTATAGTGGATTTCCTCCTGGCTTGGTAGCCTCCAGATGTAAGTGTGGTTATACACTGAACTGGGTTAACAAACTTCTGCTGTGTTCTTTTTATCTTTTATGTTTTATGTAGTACCTGAACTGAATGTCCTATCAGATGTCCCAACATCCTGAAGCATGTTTGACTCTGATATAACAGAATTATTTAAGTACTGATATGTATAACTTACCATGTTTATAAGTAACAGATAAGATGTCTCAACATCATATTAGACATATGAGTCTGTCATACCAGAATTTCAATTGGTATCAGAGCAGGCATCCTGGTCTGTTTCTGGATGAGATCTAAGGGGGATACTTTCTGGTTCATGGTAATGGAAGAAGGAGGATATAATGAAAAGCTGTTTGAACTTGAGAGGTTCATATTGGTGTTTGAATGGTCCCTAGAAGTGGAGGATGGACTATTCATCATATGGTGTATATTGGACCAGTCTGGTGTTATCAGGGCTGGAAATTTGCTGGTGAATTGTTGTGTAGCTATGATGTCAAACAGAATGTCCTGACATCTTGGTTCTGAGAATTCTATATTTGAAGGAGGCTTGTATTTTGTTTTCTGTGAGAATTGGAGAACACTTAGTTCAGAATGTTGTGGTTCTTGATGAAAGAAGAGGTTGGAGCCAAAACAAAAGAGTATAATTATCAAATCTTTCATGCGGGAGTGAAAATCTTGATAAGTTATCTCTTAAGCTTATTTATGGTGACCTAATGAGGATATCCTTCTTGGTTATGGTGTCCTATGTTATTTAGGTATAGCTGGAGAAAATCTCTCCTGTGAAGATACATGTTTATGATTGTCTAAATCATGAACTGAAGGAAGTTTCATCAAGAAAGAAGCTGAATTGATATGTCAATCCTAATGGCTTAACACCACACTACACATCAACAGTTTATGAACCAAGCTTAGTTTTGTGTTCCAGAAGAAGGAAACTGGTGTGATGATGGATGCTTTGGGTGCTAGACAAATGTGTGATGATCACATATGTTTGGAACCTACTCCTAACCTGGAAGAGGAGGCATCTATGCTACATGTTAAAGACTTAGATAATGATCATTGCTTCTGTGGACCCTAGCATAGCCAAAAGGCTTAAGGCTAGAAAGGAAAAGAAGACTACAGGACATTCATCTCCTGAAAAGAAGCAGCCTACTCCAAAGAAAGACAAGGTCAAAGTGATACTTGGTCCTACTAAACAATGGAGCAAGGTGAATACCCAAAAGAGGAAAGCTGTAACTCCACCAGATTCAGATGTTGAAGAGGATGTCCCAACATCCCAACCAAAGAAGAAACCAGCACCCTCAAGGTCCACCTCTGCTGTTCCAGAAGCTCCTCTGGACAATGTTTCATTCCATCATGTGTCAAGTGTGAGCAGATGGAAATTTGTATACCAAAGAAGGGTAGCACTTGAAAGAGAGCTGGGCAGAAATGCACTTGAGTGCACTGAGGTAATTGACCTAATTTCTTCTGCTGGTTTATTCAAGACAGTATCAAACTTTTCACCTTGCTATGAGCTGCTAGTCAAGGAATTCATTGTCAACCTACAAGAGGACTGTGATGATGGTAAATCAGATGACTTCAGAAAGGTGTATGTAAGAGGGAAATGTGTGGAATTCTCTTCTAGGGTTATCAACCACTATCTAGGAAGAGAATCTGATGGACCTAATGAGCTGGGAAAGATAAATAACCATGTGTGCACGGTCATCACTGCTAATCAATTCAAAGCTTGGGCAGTCAAAGGGAAATTTTCTGTTAGCTTGCTGACAAGGAAGTATGCAATGCTGCATAGGATTGGCACTTCAAATTGGGTCCCTACCAACCATACCTCCTCAATAGCAACTGAATTGAGCAGGTTCATATATGCTGTGGGCACCCAAGCAAAGCTGTACTTTGGGGCTTATATTTTTTATCAGACATTGAAGCATGTTGGAACATCTGCAACAAAGCTTCCCATTGCTTTTTCCTCTCTGCTATGTGGAATCATACTAAGCCATTATCCAGGTATCCTCACTGAGAAGGATTCAGTATGCAAAAGAAAAAGTCCTCTGGCCTTCCATTACAAACTTTTCTTGAGCCATCATGCTGCTGATGTTGAAGCTTCCACTAGGACATCTGCTGGACCTTCAAAAGCAAAGACTCCCATATCCAAAGCTGCCTTGATTGCAGATCTGAAGAACACTTGCAAAAATTTGGATGCCAGGAAGAAAAAGCTTGAGGATGTATTTCAAAGGCTGGAGCTGGAAGAGGTTGCTCAGAATACTGATGAATCTAATGATGAATCTGAATATGAAGAAGCTTCTAAATGTATTTACAAATGTGGGTGATAAATGCATGACTTTGGTCATGATTAAAGCTAGCAATGTGACCAACAATTGCTAGAAGCAAGGGAAGAATGTCAGATTGGGAAGTCTGATCAGAATGGTTGTTGAACTGGTAGTCTCTTCCACTACTAGTCATGGATAGTGGCAGTATAAACCCTTTGTAGCAAGCAAACTAAGAGCATCTGTTTTGGAATATAAAATCAAGTGTGGATATTTATCAGTTGTGCTCTTTGTATGTTCATCAGGGGTGTGAAATTGAGAATTAGTGGAGTACATGCTCAGCTGGAGTATTGTTTATCCATGACATGAGGAGATCTTGCTAATCTTATCTGGAGCTAACCTTAAAATCCTTCAAAAGTAAAAAGTTCAGATTGTGTAGAACTATCTGATAAGGTATTATACAAGGATTTAAGATCAATTGTTGTTTGTGGAATTCACAAATATTTGATTGATTATCCTTGTGATTCAAGATTGGTGATGTTCAAAAAGATGTTGGAACATCTTATCATCAGAGTTTGTGCAGAATCATGGGAGAGGTATTGCATAAGCTGTAACATTGGCTTCAGTCTTGTGTGACAGGAGTTATGTAATTCTGGAAAGTTTCTTGGCAAGAACTTGTCTGGATATTGTTGATGCTAAAGATGGAGATGAAAGACCATGAACATATCATAATCTTGGTAACTACTTGGATTGGTTTATTTCTGATCTAGGTGTAGTCCAGAATGCTCATCATGGAGTTAAGATAGGTGGAGATATCATAAATTTGTTTAGACTGCCTTACTCAAGGAAAGGTGGCATCCTTGGTATAGTTTTGAGGTGTAGTTCTTAACTATTCCTTCTGAATAATCAGACAGTGGCAGGTTTGAAGACTTTGGAGAAACATTGGAAGTTTCTCATCAATATGTGTTATTGGTAAGAACTTCTGCAAAACCAATAGAATGGAGGTTGTTTACTCAAACTTGATGGATAAATCAAGTCTATGAGAGCATGGAGTTTGCAGAAGCTTTCTGCCTCTCTGTTGTGACTTCTTCGTGCGTTGCTCTTCTGAATAGAGGCTGGGGATTCTGTGGGGAGATGATTCCCTGATTTCTGCATTCTGCTGAGGAAGAATGGTTGGTACTACAACTGGGGAATGCTGTTGATAACTCAGCTGGGGGGAGCAATGAGAGGCAACTCGGCTGGGGAGAAAACATCCTGAGTGCTAAGCCTGTTTGTTGATTTGGCAACTTTGCTGGGGAGGTGGGTACTCTCCAGTGCCACGTGGAAGATAGACCGAGTTGATAATGATTCGCCAACTTGCTGAGATGTAACCTGTATGCCCCAGGTTGCGTTCTGGATACCTGCAATCCTGCAACGATAAGGAAACGTACAAAAGGTCCCGAGGTATCCCTCACTGGATTCCGTCATAGGAGTTAAGTACTTTCGAGAATAATCACATTCCCTGTAAGCATGTGTTTTCATTTTAGAGAAAAGCATCTGTACTTATGCGATTGTATTTTTAGAGATATCAGACAGCTCTTTGCAAAACATAAATGTAAAAACGAAACATGACCGAAAATCTGATTTTATTAATTCATATGCCCTGAATTGGCAAGGTACAGTCAAAGAAACATATCTCCTGAAATGAAGAGACTGTTACAAATTGAGAAACAAAATGCTGGCGATGTTGACGAGGCTTTCAAGGAGCTTCCTCTTCTGCTATGACTCGTATGACAATGACGTTCTTCTCGTCTTGCTTTCTGGAGAGAGCTGATTCTGATTGAAGCTTGATCCTTTGGAACTTACCAAGTTGTAGGTGATACAGACGAATTCAGAATGCAGTTGTTCGCTTATTCCCTTATTTTGCATGGATCGCCCTTTCGGGTTTTCAATCCATCGGGATACCCATTTTTGCCTGAGCTGTCCAATGCGGCTTTTCAACTCAGCGGGTGTACATTTTTCATTTATTTTCCCTTACTTTTGCCCGAGTCTTTTATTCTGTTTTTGACTCGCCGGGATGCCTTATTTTTGCCTGGACTCACATTCTGTTTTTATGTCCAGCGGGTCATTTTATGCGAAGTATTTTTTAACTGCATCTGAATTCACAGGGGATGGGAAGTCTTCACCATCCATGGTGCCGAGCATCAGTGCTCCACCAGAGAAAACTTTCTTTACAACGAATGGTCCTTCATAATTTGGAGTCCATTTGCCCCTGTGGTCTGTATGAGGAGGGAGGATTCTTTTCAACACAAGATCCCCTACTTGGTACTCTCGGTGCCTGACTTTTTGATCGAAGGCCCTCTTCATTCTCTTCTGATATAACTGCCCATGGCAGATTGCAGCCAATCTCTTCTCTTCGATCAGACTCAGTTGTTCGTATCGGGCCCGAACCCATTCTGCTTCACTCAGTTTAACATCCATCAATACCCGTAGGGAGGGTAATTCAACTTCAACTGGTAGGACTGCTTCCATACCATACACAAGCTGATACGGCGTTGCCCCAGTGGACGTTCTGATTGACGTGCGGTACCCATGCAAGGCAAACGGTAGCATTTCATGCCAGTCTTTGTAGGTGACTACCATCTTCTGCACAATCTTCTTAATATTCTTATTTGCTGCCTCAACAGCGCCGTTCATCTTTGGCCTGTAAGGAGAAGAATTGTGATGTTGGATCTTGAAGTCCCGGCATAATTCAGCCATCATTTTGTTGTTTAAGTTGGAACCATTATCAGTAATGATTCGCTCGGGAACTCCGTATCGACAGATGATATCTCTCTTCAGAAATCGGGCTACCACTTGTCTTGTAACATTTGCATATGAGGCTGCTTCAACCCACTTGGTGAAATAATCAATGGCAACCAGGATGAATCTATGGCCATTTGAAGCAGTTGGCTCAATCTTGCCAATCATATCAATGCCCCACATGGCAAAGGGCCATGGTGAAGACATGATGTTCAAAGGATTGGGAGGCACATGCACCTTATCTGCGTAGATCTGGCATTTGTGGCATTTTCTGGCATAAGCACAACAGTCTGCATCCATCGTGATCCAATAATAGCCTGACCTTAACAACTTCTTAGCCATGGCATGCCCTCCTGCATGGGTACCAAAGGCTCCTTCGTGCACTTCATGCATCAACAAACCTGCTTCCGTCTTGTCAACACATTTGAGTAGTACCATGTCAAAGTTCCTCTTGTATAAAGACCCATCAGTGTTCAGAAAGAAACTACCAGCAAGCCTTCTCAAAGTCTTCTTATCATTGGAAGATGCCCCAGGTGGGTATGTTTGGTCCTCCAAGAAGCACTTAATGTCATGAAACCAAGGCCTATCATCCTTGACAACATCTGCTGCAAACACATATGCTGGTCTATCAAGTCTAGACACTGAAATCTGGGGTACAAAGTTAGCCGTTTGAACTTTGATCATGGATGAAATGGTAGCAAGAGCATCTGCAAACTGATTCTCGTCTCGAGGGATATACTCAAGCTTGACCGTTGTGAAGAAAGTCAGTAACCTTCTCGTATAATCCCTGTAAGGTATCAGATGATCTTGGTGGGTGTACCATTTCCCGTTGGTTTGATTGACTACCAAAGCTGAATCTCCGAATACGGTCAATGTTTTGATCTTGAGGTTGATGGCTTCCTCAAGACCCATAATGCAAGCTTCGTATTCAGCTTCGTTGTTAGTGCAGTTGAAAGTGAGTTTTGCCGAGAAAGGCATGTGAACTCCTTTAGGTGTAATGAGTACTGCACCAACACCACGACCATTCATGTTAACAGCCCCATCAAACATCATAGTCCATTCTTCCTCCGGGTCAGGCCCTTCAGTGTGAATAGGCTCTTCATGATCTTTTGCTTTAATGAACATGATGTCTTCATCAGGGAAGTCAAATCTCATAGGCTGGTAGTCATCAATGGGTTGCTCAGCAAGATATTCAGATAGTACACTGCCCTTGATGGCTTTCTGAGATGTGTACTGTATGTCGTATTCTGTGAGAATCATTTGCCATCTTGCAACCCGTCCGGTAAGAGCTGGCTTCTCGAAAATGTACTTAACTGGATCCATCTTTGAGATTAACAAGGTAGTGTGGGTCAGCATATACTGTCTCAGTCGGCGAGCAGCCCACGCTAAAGCACAGCAAGTTTTCTCGAGCAGTGAATAACGCTGTTCACAGTCGGTAAACTTTTTGCTTAGGTAGTATATTGCATACTCTTTTCGACCAGACTCGTCATGCTGGCCCAACACACACCCCATCGACTCTTCTAGCACTGTCAAGTACATAATCAGAGGTCTTCCTTCAACTGGCGGCATGAGGATTGGAGGTTCTTGTAAATACTCCTTGATCTTGTCAAAAGCTTTCTGGCAATCTTCGTTCCACCTGACCGTTTGTTCTTTTCTTAACAGCTTGAACAAAGGTTCACAGGTCGCTGTGAGGTGAGATATGAACCGTGAGATGTAGTTCAATCGACCTAAGAACCCTCGAACTTCTTTCTCAGTTTTAGGTGCAGGCATTTCTTGAATAGCCTTGACTTTATCAGGGTCAACCTCAATCCCTTTCTCGCTTACAATAAAGCCCAGCAATTTACCGGATCGCACCCCGAATGTGCACTTGTTGGGGTTCAGCTTTAGTTGATATTTCCTCAGACGCTTGAACAACTTCAGCAGATTCACCAGGTGATCTTCCTCTGTAAGGGACTTGGCGATCATATCATCCACATAACATTCTATTTCCTTGTGGATCATATCATGGAATAATGTCACCATGGCCCGTTGATACGTTGCACCAGCATTCTTCAGTCCAAATGGCATCACTTTATAACAGAACGTGCCCCAAGGTGTGATGAATGTTGTCTTCTCCATGTCTTCAGGTGACATCTTGATCTGATTATATCCTGAAAATCCATCCATGAAGGAGAATACCGAGAACTGAGCCGTGTTATCCACCAATACGTCAATGTGAGGTAATGGGAAGTCATCTTTCGGGCTGGCTCTGTTCAGATCCCGGTAGTCAACACACATTCTTACTTTGCCGTCTTTCTTAGGCACTGGTACTATGTTAGCAACCCACGGCGGATAGCTAGTCACAGCAAGGAACCCGGCGTCCCATTGCTTTTGTACCTCTTCCTTGATTTTCATAGCCATGTCTGGGCGAGTTCGGCGTAGCTTCTGTTTCACTGGTGGGCATTCTTCCCTCAAAGGCAGCTTGTGCACGACTATATCGGTGTCCAAACCTGGCATGTCTTGATACGACCAAGCAAACACATCAACATACTCTTGAAGCAGATCTATCAGTTGTCTCTTCACTGAGTCTTGCAGGCAGGCCCCTATTTTAACCTCTTTCACGTCTTCCTCCGTACCAAGATTAATCACTTCAATCTCCTCCTGGTGAGGGGTAATAACCTTTTCCTCTTGTCTCAACAACCTGGCTAGCTCTTCAGGAAGCTCATATTCTTCATCAACCCCTTCATCAGCTTGATTGATTGGATTGTCAAAGTCATACGATGTCATAGCCGTGCCGTTGTCGGTGCAGTCTGGAAGGCACTCTCTGCAAGGGTTAAGTTTGGTTCATTTTAGTGATTGATTTTATTCTTGCTTTAGAAAAAAGTGAAATGAAGTTATCATTTTGAAAACACCGCCATTTATTTTTTGTACAAAAAGAAAAATGGAAAAACAGTGAACAGAAAAGAAAAAGACTCGTTTGCAAAAAGATGTCTGATATTTCATTAATTTAATCTTGTTTGCACAAAAGTACAGATGGCCCTGATTACAAAATGAGTCTTGCCATCTTGGGCAAGATGCAAGACTTTGATGCATGCTATAAAAATACAGGAAATAATAATTACTCTGCATGAGTAACTCTTATAATTTCCTGGGAAGACCAGTTCGAGACACTGCTCCCCGGGATCTTTGGACGAATCCAATTCTCCAGATTGCGCTCCTCTTCCAGCTCGTCTTCCAGGCAGTTGATAGCATCGGGGGTAAGCATTCCCCCACTGACAAAACCTGGCTCTGCAGTAGCCTTTGCTGGATGTTGAGTTGGTCTGTAACCCAACCCAAACTTGTCCTTCTTCTCCTCCACAGCTAAGACCTTGCCCCAGCCCAGGGCAGTTCCTTCTTCAACAACCTTCCGGGCTTGTTGATAAGACGACATGGAGATCCCCGACACAGCAGATGCTTCATTGACATTCAAGGCTTCAAAACCTTGGCTCATTGTCTCATGGATCTCTCCATCCATCTCAATGTACTTATAGGTTGCCAGGTGGCTGACAAAAATGTCCTCCTCTCCACAGATTGTGACAACTTGGCCTTCCCACTCAAATTTTAACTTTTGGTGAAGGGTAGACGTTATTGCGCCGGCGGCGTGAATCCAGGGTCTACCCAACAAACAGCTGTAGGCGGGCTGAATGTCCATCACATAAAAGATAGTTTTAAAGGTCTGTGGGCCAATTGTCACAGGCAGCTCAATCTCCCCCAGAACCGATCTCTTAGAGCCATCAAAGGCTCTTACTACCAGGTTGCTGGGTCTTAATGCCAATCCATCATATTCTAACTTCACCAGAGCCTTCTTCGGTAAGACATTCAGGGAAGAGCCTGTGTCCACCAGCACATGAGAAAGGACAGCTCCTTTGCATTCCATGGTTATGTGCAAGGCTTTGTTGTGATTGCGGCCATCCGCTGTCAAGTCAGAATTGGTAAACCCTAGCCCATTGCTAGCAGTAACATTCCCAACCACGGCTTCCAACTGGTTGACAGTAATCTCCTCAGGCACGTAAGCTGCGTGCAAGACTTTAAGTAGTGCATTCCGATGGGCTTCGGAGCACATAAGCAGTGAGAGGATAGAGATTTTGGATGGCGTCTGGTGAAGCTGATCCACAATTTTATAATCACTCTTTTTGATGATCCGCATAAACTCGTCAACTTCCTGATCAAATGGAGTTTTCGGGGCTTCTTTGGCAGCTGGATCTTCCTGCACCGGGCCTTTTCCTTTTGCCTTGGCAGCAGCTTCTGCTTCGGCAGTAGGTCTTTGAACTTGTGAAGCAAAGAGACGTCCGCTTCGAGTGAAGCCTCCGCCTCCCCCCACATTATCTACTTGTGGTGCAGGTGCTGATGTTTCAAGAGTGATTCTTTTTCCTTCGCAGTACACGTCAGAGCCGTAGTGCCAAGGGATGGCCCTATTGCTTTCATATGGTACTGGTCCAGGCACCGTGACAGTGACTGGACTGATTGCTGCTGCTGAAGGGACTGTAATCGTTTGTGGATCATAAAAGATTGTAATTGGTGCTCTGGCAGGAGCAGCACCTTCTGAATGGTAGGCGGAGTTATTTTCAGGATCGTAGAATATGGTAACAGTAGAGACATCTTCATGATTGATTGCTGGTGTTGTAGGAGGTGTTGTTGGAAGGACTGATGTTGTTGTTGATGGAGATTCGAAATGGAATGAAGCTGAAGTTGTAGCAGGAGAAACTGTTGAAAACTGATCATTTGGAAGGATAGGTGAAGTATTTGTTGATGGTGCTGATGAATTATCGGGAACAATGGTTGCTGCGGTTGTAGGAGAGTCTGAAACCGTTGTTGATGAAGTTGCTGAATTTGTCGGAAATGATGTAGTGATCTGTAGCAAGCCACTTTGAATAAGGCTGTCAATGCCATTCCTCAGGTCCTCGCACCCATTCCATGAAATATTGCAGTAGGGACACCCTAGTTCACACCCCGGAAATATTTGGTTTTCGCGGAGTTGAGCTTTGATTTCCACCAATGGTGTCCTGATCTGATCCACACTGGTTATTAAATAAGACGGTTGGTCTTCTTCAATAGCATTAACTCGGGGACCACCATGGTTTGGCATTGGGTTTTTATTGACATTGGGCGGAGGTGCAAAATTCAGAGCCTTGGAGTCTACCAAGTCTTGTACCTTCATATGCAGAGCTCTGCATTTTTCTGTACCGTGACCAGGTGCGTTTGAATGAAAAGCACACCTAGCATTGGAGTCATAGTTTCTTGGTAGACTGTTGGGATCCGGAGGTGCCAACGTTCTTAGCTCAACTAGGTTGAGTTTCAGAAGTTGTGGCAGCAAAGCAGCATACGGCATTGGGATCGGGTCGATCACTCTGTTAGCTTGGGATGGCCTCTGTTGGAATGGCCTCTGTTGACTGTTGTTGTTGGAGTTGTTGTTGTTGAAGTTTCTGGGAGGATACTGATTCTGATGATACTGAGGTTGTTGTTGGAAGTTTTGTTGAGGAGGTTGATAGACTGGCTGAGGATGAGCTGGAGCAGGGATGATGACTGCTGCTATTGTCCTTTGAACATATTGGGGCCTACCCCTGTTGGTGTGAATGGCATTGGTCTCGCCAGTTCTTCTCGGGCCTGCAAAAGGCTTTCTTGTGCTACTGGACGAACTGGCACCATTATCAGAGATCTTACCCATTTTTAACAGGCTTTCAATTCTCTCCCCAGCTATGACAACATCTGCGAAGCTAGTGGAGGAGAAAGCAGCCAACCTGTCAATATACGTTCCCTGAAGAGTGTTCATAAACATGTCTGCCATTTCCCGTTCTGACATAGGTGGTTGGACAGCAGCAGCAAGCTGTCTCCATCTTTGAGCATATTCTCTGAAGCTCTCCCTAGATGACTGTGACATTCCCATTAGGAGGGTCCTGTTGGGTGCCATATCTAGATTATACTGATACTGTCTGATGAAGGCCTCTGCCAGGTCCTTCCAACATCTCACAGTTGCCCTTGTCAAATGGGAATACCATTCCCTTGATGCTCCAGTCAAGCTATCTTCGAAGTAGAACATCCAAAGTTTCTCATCCATTGTATAGGCCTTCAGCCTTCCCAGAAATGATTGCAAATGAGTTCGGGGGCATGAAGTCCCATTATACTTTTCGAAACAAGGAGGTTTGAACTTATGGGGGATCCTGACCCCGTCTACTAAACCCATGTCCATGACGTCGAAACCCAAAGAATTTTGAGATTCTAAGGACCTCAACTTCTCAGCTATTTCTTCCAATCGTCTATCATAAGTTTCCTCTCCAGCACCCATTACTGTATACTGGTCCTCCTGAGGATCTTCTTGAAGTACTCTGGCTGCTGTGGCTGTCCCTTGAATGTTTGCAGGAATATTAACTTCAGGATGGAGATGTGGGCCAAACACAGGGGGGTTAACATGTGGTTGCACCCTTTCATTGTTACTTGTGCCAGTAGTTCCCACATGGGGCTCATCTTGATTCCTCCCTTCTACCAAAGTTCTGAGCCTCTCCTGGCTTTGAGCTAAGTTGTTCATCACTTCCATGAATTGTGTTATCTGAGTTCTCATCTCCAACCTTTCGTTGGCCATCTGGTTTCTGACCTCCGTAAGGTCTTGCTGCATCTGATCCATTTGAATTCCCGGAAGGTTGTTTCTAGTTGGGTACCTGTATGGCCTGTTGAGAGGAAATACCCGGCGGCGAGCAATAATTCCTGAATATCACAACAAAGGTTAGCAACAACAAAACAAAAACCTACAAAACAAACAAAAGGGTTAGCATGCAATGCAGTTATGCTTATTTGTTCTCAAGATATCCGGTTTGGCTTTCAGTTTTGACCCTTCCAGACCCTTGAAGATGATGCTGTTGAAGTTGCTTTTGAAGTAACCCAGATGGAAACTAACACAAATATATTACAAAGGTGAAATAAATACAATTTGTTCATTTTACAACACAAGCCCTCTAAGGGGTCAAAATACATCACAAAAAACAAAAGCACATGGAAAAGGAACAACAACAAGCAAATGATCAAACTCCAAGGCCAAACTCATCCTCACGAACTTCCTTGAGAAGTGCTTCGGTCACAGGATCAGCCGGATGCTCCGTGAGACCTCTGATGAGAAGGTTTCTTGTTGCAACAGCTGCAGTCAACTTCTTATTCTGACTTTGGTCCTTAGACCTCTTCACTCCAGCTCTGATTTCTAGCTCTGATATTTCCTTTTGGGCTGCTGCCAGGGCTTTTTCCATCTGTTCCATCTTGTCTTGAGCTCTCTTGTCTTCTAGAGTACGGGCCTCGGTGATTCGGACCCACCTGGCCTGACTCTCTTTCAAATACAAGTCTGTTCTTGCTCTTTGGAACTGGGCTTCTTTACAAGCATTCTTCAGAATCTGTTCACCAGCTTTGGACTTGTTGATATAATCTCCAGACTTCTCAATTTTAGCCAAGTGTTCCACCCTTAACTTCTCCAGTCTCTCAATCTCCCTCACACCTTCACTCCTCTCCCTGAGAGTCTTCTGCAAGGCTTGGGTTAACTTCTCATTTCTTCCCTTCAAGCTCTCAAACTCCTCCAAACTGATAGTGGCAGGGGGTGGTGCTGAAGATGACTCAGGCATGTCTTCTATGGTAAAGGGCATTCCAGAGAATTGGGCCCTAGCATGGGACCACTCATAATATTGGACTGATGCCACATTATTGCTCTTCCCCAGAATGGTGATTCCCTTGGTTTGAACATGATCCCAGGCCCAGGCAGCCTGCCTAACAACAGTCAAACTAATCTTGTTCTCACAGTAGAGGGTCTCCACCAAATCTTGTTCCCTAGGAGTATGAACCAGTGCATAGCCTAATTGCCTCTTGAACAGCAGAGGGTTGTAATTGATACTTCCCTTAACTCCTATTAAAGGCACATTAGGAAAATGTCCACAGCTGGTGATGATATCCCAGCCTTTGGTGCTTTGAGTACACCATCTGATATCTGCTGAAGTTAGGGTAGTGAGCCTCTTGGCCCAGTTGCTCTGCTGATGAGGATTGAGAAATGCATCTGTCCTGGGTAGATGCTTAAGAAGCCAAGCATGGAATAATGGAGCACAACACCTCACTAGCCTTCCCCTCTGCTTCTCATTCTTCTGATGTACCGAGTAATAGAGATCTCCTAGCAAAGTTGGCACTGGGTTCTTCAGGATGAACAAATGGATTGCATTCTTGCTGATGAATCGAGGCTCATCTGCAAACAACACAATTCCATATACACTTAAGGCCACCAGAGCACAAACAGCTCTCCACTCCCCCAGGGAGGCCTTCAGACTAGCTTGGGAAATCAGGAAGTCAAGATGAAAACCAGGGATCCCAGCTTTAGAGGTCGTGTGTTGCTCAATCAAAGCAGGTTCAAGGTGCAAAGCTTTTGCTATCTCTCCATTGCTGGGAAAGACCATTTCAGGGTTAAAAGGGATTTCTCTTTTGATGGGCAGACCAGTCAATGATGAGTATTCTTCTAATAGAGGCCCCAACTGAAAGTCTTGAAAGGTGAAACATCTCAATGGGGGGTCATAAAACTGAATACAGGTATGGATCAGGCTTCTCTGAGATGGGTCCAGATCCATAACCATGTCAAGTATATCCCCATAATGCTCCCTGAATAAAGGTATGTGATCTGGAGTGATCAGGGTTTGGATCCTCCTGATGTCTGATAAGTCTGGTTGGAAGAAATGATAGGTGATGTTGCTTTTCTTTGGAGCCATAAGTGCTGAGGACTGAGTAGAGTGCTGATGAAGATGCTGAGGAGTGGGCCACTGGCTGGCTAGTGCAAGTAACTGAAGTATATGGCTGACAAGCTGAAGCAAGTGCTGGTGGAGATAGGTCAATATAACAGATGGGGTCAAAACCGAAACCAGATGGAGGTGGATACCCTGAAACACAAATAAGCAAATGTTAATATGATGCAATGAGTATGTATGCAAATGAAATGCAAGGGTTTGTGACTGAGCTGGATCTGATTAACTGCCTTGGTATAGATCCATGTGTGTTCTAGAAATCCAGATGGAGGTCTATAAATCCAGTAACCAGGGTAGGGGACTCAAATAAAGAGCCACATGTCCAGGGTTTTAGAATCACAAGAACTGTCCAACATGGAGTATTCTTAACAAAGTCAAAGTAACAGGGTATTCTGAGGTCAAGGTACCTGCAAACCTGTAAACAGCCCAACCCCCTCACAGGTGGTGTTCTAAAACAAGGATCCTCAGACTTGGATCAGTTATGAGAAGTGTAAACACTTCTAACCCGGAGGCACAGTGTTTACAATAACCATAACAATTCCTCCTCTAATTCACCTCAGTTTCTGAAGGTCAAATACTAAAGGTCATCCAGACTTAGCAGGCTTCCCAGATAGCCCTAGCATTGCAGGAAATCTGCAACACAGAGTTCTCAAGAAGAAACCCATATCTGAACCGTGTTTCATATTCCCGCACCAGACCGAAATGGAATGGGAAAGAATATGATTCACTCTAGCCTAGGTGTCACTCAGGTCCCAGGTATAGGACCTTAACTCTCAATAGAACCCCACCCACCAAAGGAAAACCAAATCCAGCCAGCAGCATGACAGTATGATATAAATAAATGCAATAAAGAAAAGCAGTAAAGTAACTGTACATAAAGCAATAAACAAAAATAAATACAAGCACAAACAAGCACATAACACCCCAGTTAACACAAATCAATCAAGCGCTAGGAGGAACCCACAAAAAGAACCAGAAGCCCTAGTTGCAATATAAGGCTCCCCAGCAGAGTCGCCAAGCTGTCGCTCCCGACAAATGAAACGGGGTCATATGAAGGTACAGACGCGAACGGTCGGCGAGAGGGACAATGAGAACACACAGCCGTGAACTCACTGGAGATGAATAGAGTCGCCAGCTAGGCATTTTTATCCCGGGGGAAAGGTAATGCTGCATAGACCTAGAAAGATACGGATAAGACGGTTTGCGAACCAGAGAGACTGAGAAAGGGGGTTGGTTACAACCTGGGAAGGTATTAGCACCCAGATTGTCCGCCGTACTCGACGGGATCCACGCTTGAAAGATTTGTGTTTTAAAGGGGTAGTCTCAGTGCAATCTGTGTATAAAATAGCTGGAAAAGATATACAGGTGTCAGTGTATGATGTATAAGTGATATGAAGTATGAAAGTGTCAGTGTAAGAACAAGAATAAGATGCTCATGATAATGAGGCTCAAAGAATAATGCTGGAAGGAGGGGGAATATACAGAGACTTTTGTTCGATAACTGTTGAGTTATGCCTACGTATCCTCTCGTGCAATGAGGAAGTCAGAACACCGTAGTTCGACCCAAAGAGACTGAAAGATAAAATTGACTTTGATGAACTGCTTGCTTGTCTATGCTCAAGTGTATGACCTGTCTGGCTCAGGTGCAAACTGTCTTGCATTTAGACGGAAGAAGCAAGTTCTCGATTGTGAGTGAAGATGATGAGAAAAGAAGCCCGGAGGAGACGATTATTGTTTGTTTTTGAGTTTTCAGTCTTTTATTCCTTTTTGAAGTTTGTCATAAGATGATGAGCTTAAGTCTAAACCAATGGGTTAGTAAACTCATCACATCCTCCCTCTGATTAGGGGTAATGAGAATACCTTAAGTGTGAAGTCAGATTCTCACACTTAATCACCTTTGGTGTAGAATTAAGGTCATTAACCTACTTGTGATTATTTAGATATTTTTGTGATTTTTGTTTAGTGTTGAGTAATGAGGTTAAGCCATAATCATGGATTAAACAGACCCATTACACCATCCTAAAAGAAGGATGATAGATGAGAATGTTTAAGCTGAGGAAAGCTCCTCAACTTAATCCATGATTAGGGATTAAACCCATGACAAAACAAACCTTTATTAAGTGGATTTTATTTAATGGTATGATGATGAAGTGTTTTTTATGATTTGTAAGACGACTTGAGGGGGACTTGTCCATTAACACTAGGGTTAGTCCTTCTTAACCAATAAAGGAAGAATTAGAACCCTAATGCAAGGCCCAAGTTACAAGTGTGATGTCTTGATACTTATTAAATGAATTGATTAAGAGATTTAAACACCTTAAGGGTTTAATACTTAGGATTAAAGTTATACACTCCATCCTAAGAGAAGGATGCAAGCATAACCCTAAGCACAAAGTCTTAAAGCCTTTAGGGTTTAGTCCCTGATCATGAGGTGAGAAGAGAGGACTCAAAGAGAGACACAAAGGTAAAACTATGAGGGGACTAATCAAAACCCTAATTCATTGTCATGCTTGGATGATCCTAAGGTTTGTGAGGTTTGCAAGAACAATCTTCAGAAGAACCACCAGGAAGCAGATGAATGAAGCAAGGAGAAAGCAAAGTAACTTGCTTCATTCAAGAAGTCAAGTCACTTGAAGAAAGAAAAAAGGGAGGAGAAAGAATGAGCAAGCTCAAACTCAAACACATATATAAATGCAGCAATGGATGCAAGGTAGATGAAAAGAAAAGTTATGAGAAGTGAAGGCAAATTCACTTCTCAAGTTTACTTACCACCTGAAATGTTAGAAGGAAGTGCAATGCAATGCTAAATGACATGAAATGACATGATGCTAGACCAAACCAGAAGCATGTTGATGATGGAAATGATGCTATGAGGTGCTGCAAACATGAGACAAGGCATGGAGATGTTCATACAAGATTATGAATGCAAATGATGCAAGCTAAGGGGCATGAACAAGCATGAAAAGTTATGAAGCATACAAGACAAATGACATGGCAAATATGGGATGCAATGATCAAACATGCTTTCTATATGTCTTGAGATGTCAAGTGAATCACAAGAATGCACAAAATGCAGAGACAAGTCATGTTATGCAAGAGAATGCAAGAAGGATGCAAAAGAACTCCCAAATTAGGGTTCATGGAACAAACATCAAACAAAAACCCAAAACAGAAATAAAACCCTAAGATAAAAATGGAAAATGGAACTCAAAGAAACCCTAAACCTATAATAGACCACTGCCCAAAGGGGAGCTCTCAACTCTTAACCAAACTCAAGATATGATTTTTCTAAGTTATTAGGGTTTTTTAGGGTTCTTAACAAAAGAAATGCCAAACAATTGGAAAATGAGGAAACAAATCATGGCCATTTTATCTTTGAAAATACATGCTAAACACAACACAATGCAAGAAGAATCAATGTCTCAACCTTCTCCAATAGGCAGAAATGATTTTTTTGAACTTATGATCAAAATAATGCATAAAAATTGATTTAATTCAATGAAAAATTCTTAAAATGCATCAAGATCAAAAAAGAAATTTGGTTTGAAGGTTGGACAATGTTTCTAAATGTCTTAGAACATTTCATGAATTTTTTGGTGATTTTTAGATACTTAAAAGTATTTTTAATAAATTAATTTCCATTAATCAATTAAAAATAATCTTTTAAATATTTAAAAATACTTTTTTAATGATAAAAATAAAAATAAAAATATTTTTGGGTTTTAAAAATTAATGAAAACTTTGACAAAAATTTTCATAATTTTTAAATGATTTTTACTATTTTAATTAATTCGTACAAAATAATGCAATAAAAATGAAAAATAAAATTGAAATAAAGAGAAGTATGCACAAGGGATGGCCAGGATTTGATCTGGGCTTGGACTGGTTGACTGCGCGCCAGATCCAAGGGCCCAGATTCAAATCTGGCTAAACTCATTTATGAACTAATTAATCAGGTTTTTGAATTAATTAAACATGCTTAGGGTTTTAATGATGCATCCTGGCCACACGTTTGCGCGCAAGTCAACCAAAGTCAGCTTGATCTACGCTCCACATTCAAACTTCAATTAATGACATAATTAGGGTTAAATGACTTTCAGGCCGCCGGAGAAGACTTCCGGTCGTCTTCTCCGGCCAGCCAAAACCCTAGATTCTTCTATAGGTCACCAAATCACAAATTTCTTCCATCAAACTGACTCTCTCATCCATCTAAACCTAAACCCTAAGCCTAAATTCATTTATTTTCATCCATGAGCATGAATCGAAACAAAATGCAAAACACGGGCAAATGTTCAGAAGCTTCATACATGCTGGTTTCTTCACTATTTTCAAAAGTAGACATACATTCATGATCAGAGGAACACGTAGCATCATAAAAGAACTAAAAAACTAGTTTCTGGGAAAAATGTTCTTCATGTTACCTGAGATGAAGCTTCTCTGTTTATGAGCTTTCTGGGCTTTTCTTTGGTGCAAGCTTGCTTCCTTGAACCTCCTGAGGATGGAATGAAGCTTAGAAAGCTTGGGGAGTGGTTGGTTTGAAAGATTCAGCTCTGGTGTAGCATAAATGGGGATCCTTGTATGTGATGTTTCAGGCTGCTTTGAGGGGTGGCTTTTGTTCTAGGGACAATTTATGACTTGTTGGTGAAAGAAAAAATGAAGTTTGATGGCTGTGTGTGAAGATTCGAAGAGGAGAAGTTTTGGTCAGATTTCTTGGATGCTGGATTGTGGGAGGTTTCTGCCTTGTGAATGGTGTGTTTTATGATCCATACATTATCCCTAATCTATTGGAATCAATCAGAAGACTTGACATGCACTGTGGGAAAGGTATGGAGCAATTGGCCAAAAAGTCAAAAGTTGTTGTACTTGCAGCATGGGCTATGGCAGCAGCAGGCTAAGGGCTTGTCTTGCTTCAGCTTGAGTCAGGGACAACCCTTGGATGGCTTGAGAATGTCTGCAGCATGTGGATGACAAGCTATGCTAGCTTTTGCAACTTGACAACTTGTGTTTTCTCATGAGTTTATGCTAAGTACATGTGAATCTTCTTGCTGAATTTTGTAGCATAACACTTCTTTTGGTCATGGCAATGTTTAAAAGTCAGCTAGAGACCACATAATTCCTTGGAAAATGACTATGCCAAAAATCCAACTTTGCACTTGTGATGGAAAATGTCTTATGGATTTCTTGAAAATCAAGGCAAACAATGAAGAATCCCTTGGGCCAATTCTGTTTTTTAGGGCATATGTGATCATGTGATGAAGTTTTGAAGTCACTTTGAAGTCACTAGAATGCTTGATACATGAATTTGCAAGTTTTCCATTTAGTGCATAACTTGAAATTTAGTGATTTTTGCCAACTTTAACAAACCATAACTTTTGATCCAAGATGAATTAGATCATGTTCTTGTACTTTTTGGAAAGGGAAAGATGAGATCTACAACTTTCATGACCAAAGTTTTTCCATTTGAAGCATTTTTGGATCCAAAATCATGGCTTGAAAAATGACCTAAAATGAAGCATTCTTGAAAAGTCAACTATGCCCAAAAAGTCAACATTTGCAAAAACCCTAAATTCTTGATTTCTATGAACTTCAACCTTCTTCCATGATCAAATAAAGATCATATACACTCAAAATGATGAAGATCACCCATTGGTTGGGTCATTGGGGGCCTCAGATGCCCTGATTTTGCACTGACTTGTCTGAAAAGTCAACTCTTGATCAGATGACTTCCCCATGGAATTTCTTCATGAAAATTGATATGTATACTCCCTATACCATATAAAGAGCAATGGAAACAAGAATGACCAAAAAAATTGGAGTTATGGCCTCTGAAACCAAAACCCTAATTTTCAGTCAACTGTGCAGTCTAAACTGGCTCTGCATCCACTCAAACCCTAGTTCTTGTGATTCCTCTGCAATTTTGACTTTGAGGAGATGAAATATGATATAAGAACACACATGGACCCTTTTGAATTGATTGGTGGCCTTTGGAATGGTTCAAGAGGCTATGAGGTTGCTCAGATCACAAACCCTAGGTGCAGATGCCTTAGAAACTATGCAGTGAATCAAAAATGAGATGAGGTGATATGATTGTGTTTATGCATATGAGAATGATCACAAGCCATGGTGTGAATGGGTGAGGGCAAATTTGGGGTGTTTACACCTGGCTCCAATGGGATTTTCAATTAGTTCCCATGTGTTGTTATCATAAAGAGACTTCATTTCATCATCCATGGCCTTTATCCATCCAGTCTTATTTTGACTCCTCTTAACTTCCTCATAATCTCTAGGTTTTTCGTCCAGAACCTCACTTGCAGAGATTAACGGATAATGTTAATGCTATTATTCTATGATTGGCATTAGGTTTGGTAAAACTAATATGGCTGGAAAATGTTGAATAAGAAGTTCCATATTAACATGGTATAGATTCTGGAAGAACATGTCAAACATGATGTCCTGACATGGTGGCACAGATAAATGTGGAAGTTGTCAAAGAAGATGTTGAATTCAGTTCAGAATGTCCTATCAGATGTTGGGACATTATCAAACAGAGTATAAGAACTTAATTCAGGATGTCCCAACAAATGTTGTCATATGTCACAGTCAGATGTCAAAGAAGATGTTGAAGTATCTGCAAATGTCATGACAGAATTACTGTCATATGCTACAGACAGATGTCAAAGAAGATGCTGAAACATCTGCAAATGTCATGACAGATGTCAAAGAGAATGTTGAAACATCTGCAAATGTCATGACAGATGTCAAAGAGAATGTTGAAACATCTGCAACTGTCATGACAACATTACTGTCATATGTTACATATAGATATCAAACAAGAAGTGTTGAACTTAGTTCAGGATGTCACACCAAATGTTGTGACACTGTCAAACAGAGTAACAGTTAATGAACTTAAGTCAAGATATCAAGATGTCACACCAGATGTTAGGACATTGTATCAGTTGATGGAATAAGTTCAGTTTACAGGATGTCCCATCAGATGTTGTGACATTGTATCAGTAAATGAAGTAAGTTCAGTTTTTCAGGATGTCCCAACAGATGTTGAGACATCTCAGACCTGTTACCAGAATTAATTAATAACTAACTGATCTGAGATATTTAAGGAGAGTTATCTGGAATTAATTATGGATGGATAAAAACAGAACAAGGCGCATCTGTAGGGAGTTTTGTTATGAAGATTCAGATTAATCAGAAGAACAAAATCACCTAGAATCTAGGAAGTAACAAACCCTAATTCAAGGTGATGACATTGGATTTATCAGATCTGAATTATGCAGAATATTCTGGAGATATTATGCAATCATATGTGGTGCTGATCTAGAAGATCTTAAAGACTCAATTTAAATTGAAGACAAATATTGAAAAATATAGGTTTCTATATTTAGAGATATTTTAGGAGTTGAAGATATTTTGGAATATTTGTAGCAGATATTTCTGCATATTTGTAGCAGATATTTCTGCATATTTGTAGCAACTATTGTTGTGATTGTTTAGGCCCAAATCCAGTTGGGAATAGGTTATAAAAGAAACCTTGTAACCTAGTTTAGATCAACCCAATGAACCGAAAATGTAAACATTATTAGGGTTGTGTCCTTGTGTCAGCCGTGCATAACAAGTAACACTATTGTGGCTGTTTCACTTGTGATTCTCGAAGCTTGTAAGCAAGAGAAGTATTGTGTCTTGATTGAAACTTCTAAGTAAGATCAAGCTGTTGTGTTTGAAGTGTGACTTCAATTTTATTAATCATTGTAAAAGATCACTGTGTGATTGAGGGGGAGTGAGTAGGGTACTCATATCTAAGTTGTGTCTTAGGTAGAAATTGCATTGGGTAGTTATTAAGTGATAGATTAAACAGGGTGGTTTAAGTCTAGAATTAATATTACTTATAGTGGATTTCCTCCTGGCTTGGTAGCCTCCAGATGTAAGTGTGGTTATACACTGAACTGGGTTAACAAACTTCTGCTGTGTTCTTTTTATCTTTTATGTTTTATGCAGTACCTGAACTGAATGTCCTATCAGATGTCCCAACATCCTGAAGCATGTTTGACTCTGATATAACAGAATTATTTAAGTACTGATATGTATAACTTACCATGTTTATAAGTAACAGATAAGATGTCTCAACATCATATTAGACATATGAGTCTGTCATACCAGAATTTCAATTGGTATCAGAGCAGGCATCCTGGTCTGTTTCTGGATGAGATCTAAGGGGGATACTTTCTGGTTCATGGTAATGGAAGAAGGAGGATATAATGAAAAGCTGTTTGAACTTGAGAGGTTCATATTGGTGTTTGAATGGTCCCTAGAAGTGGAGGATGGACTATTCATCATATGGTGTATATTGGACCAGTCTGGTGTTATCAGGGCTGGAAATTTGCTGGTGAATTGTTGTGTAGCTATGATGTCAAACAGAATGTCCTGACATCTTGGTTCTGAGAATTCTATATTTGAAGGAGGCTTGTATTTTGTTTTCTGTGAGAATTGGAGAACACTTAGTTCAGAATGTTGTGGTTCTTGATGAAAGAAGAGGTTGGAGCCAAAACAAAAGAGTATAATTATCAAATCTTTCATGCGGGAGTGAAAATCTTGATAAGTTATCTCTTAAGCTTATTTATGGTGACCTAATGAGGATATCCTTCTTGGTTATGGTGTCCTATGTTATTTAGGTATAGCTGGAGAAAATCTCTCCTGTGAAGATACATGTTTATGATTGTCTAAATCATGAACTGAAGGAAGTTTCATCAAGAAAGAAGCTGAATTGATATGTCAATCCTAATGGCTTAACACCACACTACACATCAACAGTTTATGAACCAAGCTTAGTTTTGTGTTCCAGAAGAAGGAAACTGGTGTGATGATGGATGCTTTGGGTGCTAGACAAATGTGTGATGATCACATATGTTTGGAACCTACTCCTAACCTGGAAGAGGAGGCATCTATGCTACATGTTAAAGACTTAGATAATGATCATTGCTTCTGTGGACCCTAGCATAGCCAAAAGGCTTAGGGCTAGAAAGGAAAAGAAGACTACAGGACATTCATCTCCTGAAAAGAAGCAGCCTACTCCAAAGAAAGACAAGGTCAAAGTGATACTTGGTCCTACTAAACAATGGAGCAAGGTGAATACCCAAAAGAGGAAAGCTGTAACTCCACCAGATTCAGATGTTGAAGAGGATGTCCCAACATCCCAACCAAAGAAGAAACCAGCACCCTCAAGGTCCACCTCTGCTGTTCCAGAAGCTCCTCTGGACAATGTTTCATTCCATCATGTGTCAAGTGTGAGCAGATGGAAATTTGTATACCAAAGAAGGGTAGCACTTGAAAGAGAGCTGGGCAGAAATGCACTTGAGTGCACTGAGGTAATTGACCTAATTTCTTCTGCTGGTTTATTCAAGACAGTATCAAACTTTTCACCTTGCTATGAGCTGCTAGTCAAGGAATTCATTGTCAACCTACAAGAGGACTGTGATGATGGTAAATCAGATGACTTCAGAAAGGTGTATGTAAGAGGGAAATGTGTGGAATTCTCTTCTAGGGTTATCAACCACTATCTAGGAAGAGAATCTGATGGACCTAATGAGCTGGGAAAGATAAATAACCATGTGTGCACGGTCATCACTGCTAATCAATTCAAAGCTTGGGCAGTCAAAGGGAAATTTTCTGTTAGCTTGCTGACAAGGAAGTATGCAATGCTGCATAGGATTGGCACTTCAAATTGGGTCCCTACCAACCATACCTCCTCAATAGCAACTGAATTGAGCAGGTTCATATATGCTGTGGGCACCCAAGCAAAGCTGTACTTTGGGGCTTATATTTTTTATCAGACATTGAAGCATGTTGGAACATCTGCAACAAAGCTTCCCATTGCTTTTTCCTCTCTGCTATGTGGAATCATACTAAGCCATTATCCAGGTATCCTCACTGAGAAGGATTCAGTATGCAAAAGAAAAAGTCCTCTGGCCTTCCATTACAAACTTTTCTTGAGCCATCATGCTGCTGATGTTGAAGCTTCCACTAGGACATCTGCTGGACCTTCAAAAGCAAAGACTCCCATATCCAAAGCTGCCTTGATTGCAGATCTGAAGAACACTTGCAAAAATTTGGATGCCAGGAAGAAAAAGCTTGAGGATGTATTTCAAAGGCTGGAGCTGGAAGAGGTTGCTCAGAATACTGATGAATCTAATGATGAATCTGAAGATGAAGAAGCTTCTAAATGTATTTACAAATGTGGGTGATAAATGCATGACTTTGGTCATGATTAAAGCTAGCAATGTGACCAACAATTGCTAGAAGCAAGGGAAGAATGTCAGATTGGGAAGTCTGATCAGAATGGTTGTTGAACTGGTAGTCTCTTCCACTACTAGTCATGGATAGTGGCAGTATAAACCCTTTGTAGCAAGCAAACTAAGAGCATCTGTTTTGGAATATAAAATCAAGTGTGGATATTTATCAGTTGTGCTCTTTGTATGTTCATCAGGGGTGTGAAATTGAGAATTAGTGGAGTACATGCTCAGCTGGAGTATTGTTTATCCATGACATGAGGAGATCTTGCTAATCTTATCTGGAGCTAACCTTAAAATCCTTCAAAAGTAAAAAGTTCAGATTGTGTAGAACTATCTGATAAGGTATTATACAAGGATTTAAGATCAATTGTTGTTTGTGGAATTCACAAATATTTGATTGATTATCCTTGTGATTCAAGATTGGTGATGTTCAAAAAGATGTTGGAACATCTTATCATCAGAGTTTGTGCAGAATCATGGGAGAGGTATTGCATAAGCTGTAACATTGGCTTCAGTCTTGTGTGACAGGAGTTATGTAATTCTGGAAAGTTTCTTGGCAAGAACTTGTCTGGATATTGTTGATGCTAAAGATGGAGATGAAAGACCATGAACATATCATAATCTTGGTAACTACTTGGATTGGTTTATTTCTGATCTAGGTGTAGTCCAGAATGCTCATCATGGAGTTAAGATAGGTGGAGATATCATAAATTTGTTTAGACTGCCTTACTCAAGGAAAGGTGGCATCCTTGGTATAGTTTTGAGGTGTAGTTCTTAACTATTCCTTCTGAATAATCAGACAGTGGCAGGTTTGAAGACTTTGGAGAAACATTGGAAGTTTCTCATCAATATGTGTTATTGGTAAGAACTTCTGCAAAACCAATAGAATGGAGGTTGTTTACTCAAACTTGATGGATAAATCAAGTCTATGAGAGCATGGAACTCTTGTTCTATAAAGGAAGGAGGTTCTTTCAAGTGGCAGAAGAAAGAACTGAATTTAACAGATGGATGTGGGCTAATAATGTTCAAACATCTAGTTCAACATCAGAGTCTAATTGGTGAAGATCAACTTTTTTGATCAGGATATCTTTGGAAGATTTATTATAAACGTGAAGAAGACAAAAGTGGCAATTGGATTTTTCATATGAGGATTCATAAAGAAGGTTATCAAAATGTGGTAATTGGTTGATCTTTAAAGTAGATTCGAAGAATCAAGATAATCAGAGTGTGGCAGCTGGTTGTTCTTGAGGATTGTCTTGGAACAAATTGCTCTTGGGCAGAGGAGTGATAAGTTGAAGACTCAAGAGGATTTATTCTTCTTGAAGGTGGATGAGAGTTTATCACTCTTTCTGGATTTCTGATTCTAACTGGTGGCACAGTGTAGTTGAAGATTTTCAGTTCTTGGATTACTATGCTATAGTAAGTCCAGTTGGTGGAGCACATCTAGGATCATGGTGATAAGGTCTTGGTGTATGAAAAAAAAATGTTCTAACTAAGTGTTAGTACATTATCTGGGGTGTTTATCTACATGGTTTCTATTATTAGACTACCTAATCATATGGGAGAATGATGAAGTAGATGATCTATATTGGAAGAAACATGTAGAAGAGACTGGAAGTGTTCCTCGTGCTAAAAAGCCAAGAACTCCAAAAAGATCAAGTTTTCAGCAAGACCAAAGGCATACCTTCACCATTGTACAACACTCCAAAAGCTTCTGAATATGTGGATGATTCCATAAAGGAGTTGGTAACCAAGATCCTATCTGAGCAAAGAGTGGTAAGTGGCATATCTATCTCTCTGAACACTATGCCAGCCCCACAAGAAGATCAACAAACTCAGGCTGCAAAGGACACTCCTGCTCAACAGGATGTCCCAATAGATGTTGAAACATCTGAGGACCAGCACAAGGCCTCAACTGAAGAGCACATCTCTGTTGATCCACCAGAAGTATATCAGGTATTGATTGCTTGGAAGTTTGTTTGTGGACATTCATTCTAATTTCATAATTAGTTTGGATGTGTTTTATCTGGATTGTATGGCCTTTGGTGTGTAAAGGCTTAGTGTCAAGAACCTGTGTGCTAGAAGATGTTCATCTTGTGTAGTATGTGGTAACTACAAACCCAGAAAGGAATCAGGTATGCTTTGGTACAAGAAGTGAATGTGTTCAAGTGGGAATTGAACAGAGGGTGAGCTCTTGAAGACATGAAGATGCGTCTTATGTTTTCCTTTCATCAATGTACAGAGAAGCATGGAGTATCCTAGATAGGGGGAGTGTGTTACAAGTATGTGCACTTGATTTTGTGGTGTTAAGGGGGAGTAATACCTTAACCAGATAAGGAGAATCCTAAGAGTCTAGAAGGCTATATTATATAAAGCTGCTCTTTGCAGTTTATGTTTGATTCTTGAGGAATTGTGAAGCTTGTGTGTGTTTCAAGCTTATGGAGATTATATACCTCTATTTTTATTATGGTACCTTTGTCTTTTTATGGCTAAAAAGGGGGAGAAGTAATAGTGTGAGGTCTGATATGAAGATGTGATGTTAAGGAACTTCTACATAAGGTACTACTACACCTGTATGTAAATTAGTTTTAGCCAAAATAAGCCAAAGGGGGAGATTGTTAATGCTATTATTCTATGATTGGCATTATGTTTGGTAAAACTAATATGGCTGGAAAATGTTGAATAAGAAGTTCCATATTAACATGGTATAGATTCTGGAAGAACATGTCAAACATGATGTCCTGACATGGTGGCACAGATAAATGTGGAAGTTGTCAAAGAAGATGTTGAATTCAGTTCAGAATGTCCTATCAGATGTTGGGACATTATCAAACAGAGTATAAGAACTTAATTCAGGATGTCCCAACAGATGTTGTCATATGTCACAGTCAGATGTCAAAGAAGATGTTGAAGTATCTGCAAATGTCATGACAGAATTACTGTCATATGCTACAGACAGATGTCAAAGAAGATGCTGAAACATCTGCAAATGTCATGACAGATGTCAAAGAGAATGTTGAAACATCTGCAAATGTCATGACAGATGTCAAAGAGAATGTTGAAACATCTGCAACTGTCATGACAACATTACTGTCATATGTTACATATAGATATCAAACAAGAAGTGTTGAACTTAGTTCAGGATGTCACACCAAATGTTGTGACACTGTCAAACAGAGTAACAGTTAATGAACTTAAGTCAAGATATCAGGATGTCACACCAGATGTTAGGACATTGTATCAGTTGATGGAATAAGTTCAGTTTACAGGATGTCCCATCAGATGTTGTGACATTGTATCAGTAAATGAAGTAAGTTCAGTTTTTCAGGATGTCCCAACAGATGTTGAGACATCTCAGACCTGTTACCAGAATTAATTAATAACTAACTGATCTGAGATATTTAAGGAGAGTTATCTGGAATTAATTATGGATGGATAAAAACAGAACAAGGCGCATCTGTAGGGAGTTTTGTTATGAAGATTCAGATTAATCAGAAGAACAAAATCACCTAGAATCTAGGAAGTAACAAACCCTAATTCAAGGTGATGACATTGGATTTATCAGATCTGAATTATGCAGAATATTCTGGAGATATTATGCAATCATATGTGGTGCTGATCTAGAAGATCTTAAAGACTCAATTTAAATTGAAGACAAATATTGAAAAATATAGGTTTCTATATTTAGAGATATTTTAGGAGTTGAAGATATTTTGGAATATTTGTAGCAGATATTTCTGCATATTTGTAGCAGATATTTCTGCATATTTGTAGCAACTATTGTTGTGATTGTTTAGGCCCAAATCCAGTTGGGAATAGGTTATAAAAGAAACCTTGTAACCTAGTTTAGATCAACCCAATGAACCGAAAATGTAAACATTATTAGGGTTGTGTCCTTGTGTCAGCCGTGCATAACAAGTAACACTATTGTGGCTGTTTCACTTGTGATTCTCGAAGCTTGTAAGCAAGAGAAGTATTGTGTCTTGATTGAAACTTCTAAGTAAGATCAAGCTGTTGTGTTTGAAGTGTGACTTCAATTTTATTAATCATTGTAAAAGATCACTGTGTGATTGAGGGGGAGTGAGTAGGGTACTCATATCTAAGTTGTGTCTTAGGTAGAAATTGCATTGGGTAGTTATTAAGTGATAGATTAAACAGGGTGGTTTAAGTCTAGAATTAATATTACTTATAGTGGATTTCCTCCTGGCTTGGTAGCCTCCAGATGTAAGTGTGGTTATACACTGAACTGGGTTAACAAACTTTTGCTGTGTTCTTTTTATCTTTTATGTTTTATGCAGTACCTGAACTGAATGTCCTATCAGATGTCCCAACATCCTGAAGCATGTTTGACTCTGATATAACAGAATTATTTAAGTACTGATATGTATACCTTACCATGTTTATAAGTAACAGATAAGATGTCTCAACATCATATTAGACATCTGAGTCTGTCATACCAGAATTTCAGATAAGCTATAAGTTCTGCATACCCAAGTCTTTGAGGTGGTTTGATGACTCTTCTCGATCTCTCTCTTGCCAGCATATAGTCATTATCAGTCTCTTCATCTTCGATAACAACTTCTGCTTATTCTTCGACTTCATTTAGGTCATGCATTTCAGCATCATTATGCTCCAATTCAACAGGAATTTCTCTCTGTTCTAGCTATTCGACAACATCGTTAGTTTTCTTGAAAGCCATCTCAGCATCATTGAAAACTACATCTCGACTGGTGATACACCTTCTTTGACCTGGCTCTAGGCACCATAGCCTATATACTTTGACTCCTTCAGGGTATCCCATGAACATGCATTTCAGAGCTCTAGGTTCGCCTTTTTCTTGCCTAATGTGAGCATAGGCTACACATCAAAATACTCTTAGTTTGTCAAGATCTTGTGGAAGTCCCGACCAAACTTCTTCAGGTGTCTTCATATCTAACGTAGTCGAAGGACATCTGTTTATTAGATATGTTGCTGTCGAAACAGCCTCAACCCAAAACACCTTCAATCCAGCACTAACCAACATGCATCTAACCCTTTTGAGGATTGTTTGATTGTATCTCTCATCTAGACCATTTTGCTGAGGAGTACCTGATATAGTCATATGCCTTGCAATCCCAGAGTCAACACAGTAACCGTCGAAAGCTTCATTGTGGAATTCAAGGCCATTATCAGTTCACAACCTCTTGACGTTTCTGCTAGTTTGAGTTTCGACCAGAACCTTCAAACTCTTGAAATTCTCAAAAGTTTAATCCTTCGTCTTCTGAATGAATACCCATAACTTTTTGGAATAGTCATCAACTATGGATAGAAAATATCTTGCACCTAAATGTGAAGGATTCCTTGCAGGCCTCCAAAGATCAGCATGGATGTAATCAAGGGATCCATGTGTTCTTTGTTTACCTTTGTTAAACTTCACCCTACAAGATTTACCAAATACACAAGGTTCACAAAACTCCAACTTCTCGACTTTGTCACCACCTAGCAGGTTCTGTTTCCCCAACAACACTGATCCACCATCTTGATCACATAATTCCTCGAATATATCTTTGTTTGGAGTCATGTGTCAAGTACAACCTGAATCCATAATCCACTCTTTTCTTGAGCCGCCGCTTGAAACCATAAGAACATCATATGATTCAAAATCATCTAGAACAATGGTCACGTTGCCATTATCCTTACCTCCATGATCTTTTAGGCGTTAAGGGCATATCTTTCGAATGTGACCCTCCTTCTTACAATGATAGCATCGAACACCAGATGATTCACCACTATAAGACTTTTGCTGACTTTTGTCATTCTTCTTGTCGAACTTACCATCCTTTCGCAAGAATTTCGCCTTAACGGTCAAAACTTCACCAATCATCGAAGGTTTATGCTCATTTCCTTCATTCAAGTCCTTAGAGTACAAGGCAGATTGAACATCTTCAAAGGTCAGGGACTCTCTTCCATACAAGAGGGTTCCTTGGAAATATCGATCTTCACATCAATATTTCCAAGATCAAGAATCAGCTTGTTGAAAATATCCAACTGCTCAGCCAACACTTTGTCTTCACTCATCTTGAATGAATACAAGTCTTACTTCAGGTAGAGTCGATTCACCAACAATTTGACCATGTACAAACCTTCAAGTTTCAACCATAACCCTGACGTCGTCGTCTCCTTTGATACCTGTCGAAGAACCTTATCACCAAGGCTCAACAATATTGTGTTGTGTGCTTTCTCAATCATGATCGTCTTTTCAGCTGACGTCAACGCAGCATTCATGGTTATCTCTCCCTTCAACGCTTCCAAACAACCCTATTGAACAAGTAAGGATTTCATCTTCAAGCGCCACAGACCGAAATCGTTTACTCTGGTGAACTTTTCAATCTCATACTTTGTTGAAGGTATCTTTTCCACGCTCACCGTACCAATTTATTGTGAATTAGATACCTTAGAAACAAAGTATAATAGGTTTCTCAAGAAACCTACAAGGGTTAGGGTTTAGGGTTACCAAAGAAAACAACAAGGATTGGTTATACACTACTATTCTTTCTTTTCGCTTAAAACAAGATTACAAGTATACAAGAATAACAAATAACCTCTCTCAATTTTGAATTAGGGTTTTATTTTCCGATTTTCCCTTATTCAAAATATGAGAGACTAGTATGTTATTTATAATAAAACTAACATACTAACCTAATGGATTTTTTAACAATTATTTATTACAAGCTAACTTAGGGTACAAGCTAACTTAAACAATTTGATTCATAACACAAGACCCAATTAAACAATAACATGTCAGCAGATTTCGACGACATGTTATTCGTACTAGGGTTTGTTCCAATATTCCACAGTTATTTATCTAATGATTCTTCTTAAGCTTCATGTGTGGATCAAGTGTTATTTATGACAAGTCTATACCTACTTCCAATGTTCTAGAATGTTCCTCTAAGATATCTACCTCCGGATGTCATCGCTTTGACGTTATTTTATGATTTTTTTTTCTTCAAATAGATCATTCGTCGACATTATTATTATATTTATTGAATATATGGAAATTATAGACATGTGTTAAAGTATGGTTTATTTCTTGTGTATAAAGTGGTAGAAACTCATATTTGAATCATGAAAAGAAGAGTTAAACTAAGTAGATGTTTAAGCTTACATATTACATAATGTGGGGGCATTGTGAATGTCACGCTCCACTCCATGGGACAATGGATGTGGGTGGGGCATTTAGTAGGTGATATTTGTGAACTTTAAAGTGTAAACAAACAATCATCCATTTTCTCTTTGGAATTTTGAGCCATTTTCGGCCACTTTGTCGTATCACGTGAACACAATTCAACGGGGACCAATATCGCCCATAATTCATGGACATGCTGCTTTTTCTTTCTTTCATTTATCTTTTTTTCTCTATAATGTTTTTACTATACTTTTATTTTCTGTCTTTATTTTAAATAGAAATATTATAGTAAAAAATATAGGTAGTTAAACATGTAAAGAGAAAATTTATATATTATAAAGTAAGTAGAGTATATAAGATGAGAAGAAGTCAAATAATTAAAAAGAAAAGTAAAAAAGTTATAAAATAAATAATTAAAAATTATTTTAAAATTAAATATGATTTTCAATAAAATATTATTAAAAAAAATGAATCCATTTTACCGTTTTCATTTAGGGAGGTAAGATTTAATTGTTGTTGTTACTAATATTTGTGGTCCATAAATAATTTAGGGAGGTAAGATTTAATTGTTGTTGTTACTAACTTGTTTGAATCTTTATTGGAGAAATTCCAACACTCCTTTATTTTATGAAGATAAATCTTCACATACAAGAAATTGATTATTTGCTTCATATATGGCAAGTTGGCCTTTTTGTGAAACATGCGCAGAAAGTCAGCTTTTGACAAACCTCTCAAAATATTTTGATTACAAACTTCTTTCCTAAAATCATTTATTTAAAAGGCGACTCAACTTTGTTAAATAAAAAATACATGTTTAATAAGGATTTAAAGATTAGTCACATAACAAACTCAATAAATATAATTAGTTGTGAAACTATTTTGAGGCGTTTGTTTGGCATTCAAAATTCTAGTTACAGTTGATTAGAAAAAGAAATAGAACTTAAATATATAACAAACTTACATTTTTGAATGAGAAAACTAATTCTAAAAAAAATTTATATTCATTGTCCTAAAATAATATATATATATATATATATATATATATATATATATATATATATATATATATATATATATATATATATATATATAATCGTACCTGGAGATCAGGATATGATACGGTTGATCTCGAGCGTTGTTGAAAGACGGTTGATGAGGAGAGGAGGGGGGTGTACCTGCAAGGCACTCCGATGCTGAAGTAAGACACTGAGCAAAGAGTGAACAAGTACAAGAATTAAGGTTAGAGAATTGAATACCTGACCCTCTTAAATGAGAGGGTTTATATACTGGGCTAGGTGGAAGATTATTGGTCTACACCGTTGGGCGCGGATCGCGGAATCCGTAAAGATAGGTAACGGTCAAAACTAGCCGTTGGAGGACTTCGTCTTGGCCGGTATAACCATGGTCGACAGGGACCATTAATCTCAATATTGCTCGACGTCGAGCGTTCTGCGGAGCCAGTTTGCTTGGCCCAATTCTGGGAATTGGGCCTGCCCAGAACAGGAGCCCCTCAAGTCGTTGCTCGTGCGGAGGAGCGGTGACTTAATGATGGTTTCGTGCTCAAGGGTATGCAGTGTGCGAGCCAGGAAGCTATCGTAGACGATCCTCGGTAGGCGAGCAGTCGTTACGTCGCTCGACAAGAGGATATGAAACGAAAAGTTGGCGTATTTGGGAATTCACGCCTATTAATGCTCTGACGGCTAGCCTAAGGGCTAGTGCGTAGGTAATAATTGGCTAGGGGTAGGGGTCACGTGCGTCTGCACGTGTTCCCTTCCCTATAAATAGAATCCCAAGGCTTTATTTTATGCTTTTTCGTTTCATCTTCTTCTCCGCTGCATTGCTTGTCCACCAACTGCTATTCTCAGCCGTCGACCACCGCTTCCAACCGTCGACCACCGTTTCCAGAATCAATTTCTTCTACAAATGGCTTCCCAAGCTCAAGGTACGACTTCTTTTTCGTGTTTATGTTAGTCATAGGCTTGATATCTTAGAAATGCATGTGGTTTAGGGTAGATTTTCCGGTAGTTTTAGATTTAAACCAGTAGGTAGGAGAATCTGATCAGTGATATTTAGTGGTAATATTCAAGCCGGTTTTCAGAGTCCTTTGAGTCTATTTTTATTTTGTTTGTAGTGTCTCGTTCATGTTTGGTCTTAGTTTTCTCATTATTGCGTGCAAGTTAGTGTTTATCGTTTTTACTTTGTTTTTGTCAGTGGAATGGGTTATGTGGTTGTTTCTTTGTGGTGTTTCAGGTAAATATGTAATCGGTTGTTCGAGGCGTCCGAAAGATGGTCCAAGCTTTTAAAAACCGATAGAAAATGAGAGTTCAGAGACACAACACGGGTGCCAGTGTTGTACAACACGACCCGTGTTGTAAAGACTAGAAGAAACAAAGATTCTGCTCAGAAAAGAAGAAGACAGGGTTGTGACACGGGCGCCCGTGTTGTACAACACGGCCCGTGTCATGGCAGCTGGGAAAAAATGTTGTTTGGAGAGAACGAACACTGGAGAAGAAAGATTGATCAAGAGCGGAAGCAATTGACGATCCGACCAATCCAACGTTAATTGTAATGTCTAAATTTTCTTGCTCTGTTTTTATATCCAGTTTGAACATGAGTGGCTAAACCCCCCAATGCCAGGGGGGTGTCCCTGATTTGCGTTTTGTAATGACTTGTTGAATTCTTCAATTTGGGATTATGTTTTTAGTTTCGTTTCTTTATTTTATCGCAACGTCCTTAATGCTTTATCGGTATTGGAAAATAAGATAACTGATCGTGGTTAGGATTTGGTCTGACCAACCATTCTAACCTTGTTGCATAATTTTATCGTAAAAAAATATTACTGAGGAATTAGGATATTTTTATGAGAACCTTTTTATGTCAGAATTATTGCTTGATATTCTTCTTTGACCTTTGAGGAATCGCGGTCTATGAAGAATACCAAAGGTTTTTCTTTAAAGGAATTTTGGAAAAACATTATAAACTTAGGAAAGACACGTTCTAAAGCATATCTCTAAAATTAAGGAACTTATGAGTCATTGCATTGCGAATCATACACCATACCTGGCATTACTTTCATATAAGTGAAATTATTTGTTTTAAATTCACGTTTTATTTTGTTCAATTTATATAATTTAATCTCAAACCATGAGTTTTGTCCAATTGAAATTAATCACGAAGAACTTATTTTAATACGCAGTCCTTGTGATCGATATTTGGGGTTAATCCCTTCTATTACTACATCGGTAAAAATAGTACACTTGCTATTTTCCGGTCAAGTTTTTGGCGCCGTTGTCGGGGACTGCCAAAAAAAAATTAAGTTGTTTGTGTTATATCAATTGGAATTTTGTTGCTCTGCGACTAAAATTTTACTTTACTCTCTGTATATCATTTTAGTGTTATTGAAATTTTGTTTTCTAACTCGTGTCTAACTGTTTATGCGAGGTCAGGCCTCAACTAAATTTTCTTTTGACACAGAACCAGAAAGAGCTTTGCACGAGAGACGCCGCAAGGTAAGAATTGATAGTCTGGCTAAGACTGGTTCAAGTGTCCCGTATCAGGAAACTGAGGACTATATTTCCGTTCACTCGGAGCACAGTGACTCTGATTCAAACAGAGAAACTGACCCTGAATTCAACGACATGGCAGGAAATCAACCTGCTGCAGAGAGGCTCTTAGGTGATTACGGAGGGGCAAATGCTCAACCTAACAAGATGACGATTGTTAATCAACCGGTGAATGTAGCACACTTCCAGTTGCATCCATCTACTATCCGCCAGTTAGAGAGCAAGCCTTTCTCCGGAAGAATTAATGAGGATGCAAATAAGCATTTACAGAGATTTCTTACTACTACCACTTCTTTGAAGATCGAAGGTCATTCAGAGGAGGCAAAACGACTGGTGATGTTTCCATTCACACTTACTGACGATGCTGAAGAGTGGTTCTATTCTCTTCCCGCAGCAAGTATCACAACCTGGCAAGAGATGGAAACAGCCTTCCTAAACGAATACTTTCCTACTTCAGTGTTCATCCGGAAAAGATATGATATAGTCAATTTTAAACAAAAAGAGGGTGAATCACTTGGAGATGCTTATAAAAGATTCAAAAGGTGTTTGACTTCGTGTCCTACTCATAACATGGACGCAACAGAGCAAATGCAAAACTTTGTGAATGGGTTGCGACTCAAGACAAAGCAACTGATTGATACTGCTGCAGGTGGCTCAACAAACTTTTCAACAGCCACAGGTATTAAAAGAATCATAGAAGCTATTGCTGCCAATGAACACCTTGAGTTATATGATCGCACCGTGAGTCAACCAGACGGGAAAATCGATCTTAAGCTAACAGAACAGGTTGTAAAAATGGAAGATCAAATTGCCGCAGAAGTTGAAAGAAGGTTAAAGAAGATGAATCTAGGAACTCACACAGTTGCTCAGGTTGAACCCGTTCAAGCGGTGATTTGCGAGATATGTTGTGGTCCTCGCTTTGCCATGCACTGTTTGGCAACTCAAGAGCAGGTTGAGCAGATTAATATGTTGAGGCAGAACAATCCTTATGCCAACACATATAATCCGGGGTGGAAAAATCACCCAAATTTCTCTTGGAAAGATCATCAAGGGAACATCCAAAAACCGGTTCAAGGCCAACAACAGTATCAGCCCCAGCAACAACCTTATCAGCCTCCAGTGTCAAGAAAAGCTGATTGGGAGATTGCCATTGAAAAGATGGCAGCTCACAATTGTCAATTTCAAGAAGAAACAAGAAGTAATTTCAAGAACACTGGAGCCTCTATAAAGAATCTTGAGGTGCAAATGAGCCAAATTGCTCAACACCTTGCTATCCCAAATGCTCCTGGGACTCTTCCTAGTGCTACTGTAACAAATCCTAGAGATAATCATAAAGTAAATGCAGTCACAACGCGAAGAGGTAAAGTTAGTGAAGAGGTTCAAGAAAATTCTGAAGTTGAAAGTCAATTGATTGAGGTTGAGCTTGAAATCAAAGAAAATAAAGAAGTTGACAACGACAAAGAAGTTACCCCAACACCGGTCATCAAAGAAAAAGCGGTTGAACCAAAACCGGTGGTCAAACTTCCGTATCCTACAAGAAACAAGAAGAAAGGGCAGCAAGAGAAGAATTTTGAAAAATTTCTTGACTTGTTCAAAAAGCTGGAATTGAATATCTCACTGCTTGAAGCTCTTGAACAAATGCCCACTTATGCCAAGCTCATGAAAGATATAATTGCTAAAAAGAGGACTATGGGAGCTGAACCTATTATTCTAACCGAAACTTGTAGTGCTATTTTGCAGGGATTAAAGATTCCGGTGAAGAAAAAAGATAGAGGAGCTGTCACCATTCCTTGCATTATTGGTGACCGATCGTTCAAGAGAGCTCTCATCGACTTGGGAGCGAGCATCAGTTTAATGCCTATATCTATCTACAAAAAGTTAGGTATTGGTGTTGTACAAGACACTAGGATGACTCTCCAATTCGCGGACCATTCTGTGAAGCGACCGTATGGAGTTGTCCATGATGTATTGGTTAGAGTGGACAAATTTGTGTTCCCGGTTGACTTTGTGATCCTTGAAATGCCAGAAGATGAAGAAATTCCCTTGATTTTGGGAAGACCTTTCCTAGAAACCGGGAGAGTAATGATAGACATGGAAGGTGGAACACTAACGATGAAGGTGTATGATGAAGAGTTAAAAATTGATGTTAGGAACACTTTAAAGTACAAAGATGATGTGGGCACTAGTAGTAACATACAAGTGTTAGACCAAATGGAAGCTAGTGAGCATTTAGAAAGTGTGTCCAAGTTACCTTTAGAGAAGGTGTTGAGTATGTCCATTTTTGAAGATGATAAGGAAGTTGGAGATAAAGATATGGAAGTAGTTGCGATGCTTGAAAATCAACCTATCTTTAAAAGAATTAGAATGCACCGGTGGGAGGAGTTGCGACAGCCTACAACGGTTGATGAAGGCAAAGAAAAGCCAAAAATATCCGAATTGAAGCAACTTCCCGAGAATCTCAAATATGTCTTTCTTGACACGGAAGAAAAATGTCCCGCTATTATTAGCGCTAATTTGAAAGACATGCAAGAAGGCAAGTTAATTGAAGTTCTTAAAAAATTCAAGGGAGCTATTGGGTGGAAGATTGAAGACCTAAAGGGTATAAGTCCCACAGTGTGTATGCATAAAATACTGATGGAAGAAGATCACAAACCGGTTGTGCAACCACAAAGGAGGTTGAATCCGGTGATGAAGGAAGTAGTGCGAAAAGAAGTGGTTAAGCTATTGGATGCGGGATTGATTTACCCTATATCCGATAGTGCTTGGGTGAGTCCGGTGCATGTGGTGCCCAAAAAGGGGGGAACAACTGTTATAACAAATGAAAAAAATGAGTTGATTCCTACTAGAACCGTTACTGGGTGGAGAGTGTGCATTGATTATAGAATATTGAATTTGGCTACGAGAAAGGACCATTTTCCGTTGCCATTCATTGACCAAATGCTGGAAAGACTAGCGGGACATGAGTACTATTGTTTTCTTGATGGCTACTCCGGGTACAATCAAATCGCTGTTGCACCGGAAGACCAAGAGAAAACGGCGTTTACATGCCCCTATGGCATTTTTGCTTATAGAAGGATGTCATTTGGGCTATGTAATGCCCCCGCTACATTCCAAAGATGCATGACTTCCATTTTTGCGGATATGCTAGAAAAACACATGGAGGTGTTCATGGACGATTTTTCCGTGTTCGGATCCTCATTTGATCATTGTTTATCTAACCTTTCACTTGTTTTGCAGCGATGTCAAGAAAGCAACTTAATATTGAACTGGGAAAAATGCCATTTCATGGTGAGAGAAGGCATTGTTCTTGGTCACAAGATCTCACAAAAAGGGATCGAAGTTGATCAAGCCAAAGTGGAAGTGATCTCTAAGTTACCTCCGCCAATCAACGAAAAGGGCATAAGAAGTTTTTTGGGACATGCGGGATTTTACCGCAGGTTCATAAGAGATTTCTCGAAGATAGCCAAACCTTTAACTACTCTGTTGGTTAAAGATAAGGCTTTCGTTTTCAATAAGGAATGCAGTGACGCTTTTGAAACACTAAAAAAAGAATTAGTGTCTGCACCTATTGTTATCGCCCCTGATTGGTCCCTACCCTTTGAGATTATGTGCGATGCTAGTGACATTGCGGTGGGGGATGTTCTTGGACAGCGGAGAGGAAAATTGCTTCATGTGATTTACTATGCTAGTCATGTTCTGAACCCTGCACAGATAAACTATGCAACTACCAAGAAGGAGTTGTTAGCAGTTGTGTATGCCTTCGATAAATTCAGGCAATATCTGTTGGGTTTAAAAGTGATAGTTTATACTGACCATGCTGCTTTGAAATATCTTTTTGCTAAGCAGGATTCAAAGCCCAGGTTGTTGAGGTGGATTTTACTCCTCCAGGAATTTGATGTGGAGATCCGTGACAAGAAAGGGTGTGAAAACACTGTTGCAGATCATCTTTCTCGAATGTCACCAATTGAGGAGACGGAAGAGCAACGCCCTATAAAGGATGAGTTCGCTGACGAACACATCCTAGCTGTTATAGGGGTGCCTTGGTTTGCAGATTATGCAAACTATCTCGTTGGCGGTATTATACCCGACGATTTTGATTCTAACAAGAAAAAAAAGTTTGTTCATGATTGCAGGTTTTATTTATGGGACGATCCGTTTCTCTACAAAAGAGGGGTGGACGGCCTTGTGAGAAGATGTGTACCTGAAGAAGAACAAAAAGATGTGTTGAAAGCATGTCACGACTCTGAGTATGGGGGACATTTCAGTGGTGATCGAACAGCTGCTAAAGTCCTACAATCAGGACTTTATTGGCCATCTTTATTTAAGGATGCGCAAGAGGTAGTGAAAGAGTGTGACAGATGTCAGAGGACTGGGAATATATCAAAAAGAAACCAGATGCCCCAAAACTCTATGCTCGAGGTTGAGTTATTTGATGTATGGGGGATAGACTTCATGGGGCCGTTTCCACCGTCGTTCGAAAAAAACTATATTTTGGTGGCTGTGGATTATGTGTCCAAATGGGTGGAAGCTGTTGCATTACCCACCAATGATGCTAAGGTTGTGGTAAGATTACTAAAAGAGAACATCTTCGCAAGGTTCGGTGTCCCGAGAGCGTTAATAAGCGACGAAGGGACACATTTCTTGAATCACCTTATGGAGAAGCTGCTGCAAAAGTACAATGTTAAACACCGGATAGCTACTCCTTACCACCCCCAAACGAGCGGCCAAGTTGAGGTATCCAATAGACAACTGAAACAAATCTTGGAAAAGACAGTGAATTCATCCAGGAAGGATTGGTCTCTTAAGCTGGATGACGCTTTATGGGCGTACCGAACGGCTTTCAAAACGCCTATCGGTATGTCACCATATCAACTGGTTTACGGAAAGGCATGTCACTTACCTTTGGAACTTGAACATAAAGCTTTTTGGGCATCTAAGTATCTTAATATGGATTTGTCAAAAGCTGGAAGTTCGAGGATTCTTCAACTTCATGAGTTAGAAGAATTCAGGAATCGGGCGTATGAGAATGCCAAGGTATACAAAGAGCAAACGAAAAAATGGCATGATAAAAGGATTCAAAGAAAAGAGTTTTGGGAAGGACAAATGGTCCTTTTGTACAATTCAAGGCTGAAGCTATTCCCAGGCAAATTAAGGTCTAAATGGTCGGGACCTTTTGTTGTTCACAAGGTATTTCCTCACGGAGCTGTTGAGATTAAAAATCAGACCAACGGAGATATTTTCAAAGTGAACGGGCAGAGATTAAAGCATTATTTCAAAGGCCAGACCACTGGTGATGTGCATGTCACTCGTCTTACCCAGTAGTACGACGGATCGTCGAGCCATGCGACGTTAAACGCAGCGCTACGTGGGAGGCAACCCACGAGTTTTTCATTCTTACTTTTGTTTGTTTCTGTTTTGTAGGCTTTGTTTATCACTGATTTTAAGAAGGAATGAATGAGGTTTGAAGTCATATTAGGAAGATCAGAAAAGCCAGAAAAACGGAAAATCAGAGGTGCAACACGGGTGCCCGTGTTGGGCAACACGGCCCGTGTTGCATGGTGCAGAAAGATGTTTGTTTTTGTGAAGATTTGAGGGATTCCAGGGATGTGTTGCACCCCAAAATTTGCCTTCATAATACAAGACTTTGTGTGCTAAGAAGGTTCACAAGGTTCACAAGTCTCTCAACATTTCCATAACCTTTCATGAGGTTCATGAAGTCTACAAGTTACTTCTTGAAGGTTCACAAGGTTCACAAGTCTCAATGTTTTCAATAACCTTTCATGAGGTTCATGAAGTCTACAAATCACTTCTTGAAGGTTCACAAGGTTCACAAGTTTCTTAACATTTCCATAACCTTTCATGAGGTTCAGGAAGTCTACAAGTCACTTCTTGAAGGTTCACAAGGTTCACAAGATTCACAATGATTACAAAGCTCTCCTGAGGTTCATGGGGTCTACAAAGTCACTTCATGAGGTTCACAAGGTTCACAAGCTTTACAATACCTCCCATGAGGTTCACAAGACATTTTATGATGGTTCACAAGGTTCACAAAGTTCACAATTGGTCAAAAGAGTTGACAATTCCCTCAAACAATGCACCTCCTAAGAAGTGCATCCAAAACTAGGGTTTTGACTTTAATCAGGCTAAATGGATTTCCAAGACTTCAAGTGAGCTTCATAACATCTTATATGTGTGTAAGAACCCCCATGACAAGTTTCAAGACTTTTCTCAAAAGTTTGCTCAGTCAGATGATCAGATAAGTCAAAATCAGTCAATATAGTTAAAAAGTCAAACTGAGGTCAACTGTGGTCAAACCAAAGTCAAACTTCATGATTTTTTGCCAACATCAAGTATATGAAGTAAAATTCATCATTTGATCAAGGGTTGATCATTATTCATCCAGGAGATTCCAGATCATCAATAATCAGGAGTTTCTAAATTAGGGTTTGCTTAGTAAAAGTCAACTGAACTTTGACCAGCCATAACTTTCACATACTTCATCACCAAGTCTCCATACAAAGCTCATTTTGTAGGAAATTGAATCCTCTACAACTTTGATCTTGCAAGTTAATCCCAAAAATTCTTCATTTGGAAGATATGAGCTAAGACATTATAGGTCATTTCAAAAGTCAACAAAAAGTCAACAACTTCAAAAGGGCATAACTTGAGATTGGTAAATGATATGGACTTGAAACCAATGGGGTTGTTTAGAGGACACTTCAAGCTTTCCAAAATTTCCAAGAACACCCTCATACCTTTAAAATTGAGGGATATGTGCCCTTGCAAAGTTGGGAAATTTTATGATGGTTTATGTTGAAAATGGATGTTTAAAACCACTTCTTTCCAAATGGGCTGGCCAAATTGTGATCCAATCCATACCATATCATCATGCACGACCCATTTGATTAAAAATCATAATTTTTATTATTTTATTTTTATTTATTTTGATTTAATTCATAAAAAATCATTTTAAATAAATATAAAATATGAAAATATATTTTTGGATGAAGATTGAGCTTCTAGAATCTCATCAATATTGATTGAAGTTGAAAGAGAAAGAAATCATGTGATTTATCCAAAAATAGCAAGCTTTCATGAGCCAATATTTGAATTTCATGGCATAATCTTTTTCAATCTTCAAATATCCAAACTTCCACACAATCAATCAATTTTTTTTGACCTAATGGAGTCTCCTATAAGTACTGATCATAATGCAAACCCTCATTCACGATTTTGCTGCATCAAGAGGTAAGTTCACAAAGCCAAAAAAACCATTGAAAAGTGACATTCGGATTCCATTATACAAGAGGTTTAAAGGTAAAATAAAGACATAGCAAGCTTCCTTGGACCCTTTTGATCATAAACCATCATTCATATGCATCCAGATCATGCCCTAGTATCTAACCCGTGGCTTTGTTCATGCTTGAAAATATTTTTTCGATTCTAATGATTCACTGCAAATTAATGGATTTTGTTTGTGTTATGTTGTTTGTGACATTGTATAAATCGTTTCTGGACCAATGAATTGGAGTTTCCTTGCCTAAAACAGATTCGGCCATAGCTAGGGTTTTGACCTTCAAAATGGGATCCTTTGATTCATTGAACTTAAATGAATTCTAAGAACATAGGAATGTTCTATGAATCACCAGGATCATAAAACTGTAATCAATTTTATGAATCATTACTGTTTGGTGCAAGTTTCATTTTTCGTAGGTTTGAAGCATGAAGAACTCGCAGGAAAACTTGCAGCAATATTCGTAGGTAAAAACGCAGGTACAAGGAAGAAGACGAAGTCCATTCGCGCCTGTTTTCAAAATTTAAATTCTTGTTTAAAAATATTATGAATTAGTTCTGGATATATTTCACAAACGCACGTTTGTCCTGGTGGTAAGGCTGATACGCGTATTATGTGAAGGCATTGGTTCGATACTTGGCTGGGCACATTTTTTTTTCTTTCTCTTATTTTTTCAGGTCAAGCGTACATAATATATTATGCATTGTTACCATTCCATTAGCAGATGGGCTCTCCCAGCCAGGCGGTAACGTATGCATGCTTGTAACCAAAAGGTCCTGGGTACGATTCCCACCCAGGCCTTTTGTTTTCATTATTTTCTGGATTTTTCATGGACATTGCACAAAAACAACTAGAACCATTCTATTATCACCAACGCATGGTTGGCCTGATGGCATGTTTTGATACTGGCAAGCTTGAAGACCTGGGTTCAAACCCAGCCAAGGTAAGTTTATTTTTTGACCAATTTTTTTTCTGTTTTATTTATTAATTAACTATTTTTCTTATAATAATTAATTAAATTTGTAAACCAGCACTTATATTTTTAGAAACTCTAAACTTATATTTTTTTTCTAAAATTCAAAATAAGTATTTATATATGTAATTATAAATATATGTATGTTTATTTTAATAATTTTATATTATAAATTAAACCCTAAAAATATTTTTTCTAACAAAACCCTAATTTATTTTCTAAGTACCTATTAAAACCTAATTGTTTATTTTCTAATTTGTGATGTAATTATTATTGTACATGTTTATTTAGAAATAATTATAACTTATTTGTAAATATATTTATAATCCCAATTATTTTTCTTTTAATATATGTTTAGAAACAATTTAACTTACAATAATTATATTTTGTATATGTTTAAAATAATTTGTAAATATAATAACCAATAAAATTAAATTTTATAAATATAATTAATTTTGTGAATATAATATTTAAAACTTATTTTTCCTTATAATGTGAAAATATTGTTTTAATAATAATTGTTAATGAATGTTTAGAAATAATTAAATTTGTAATAATTAAAATTTATAATTATATTATGTTTAAAAATTTAATTATTCATGTTCCTAAGTAAATGCTTATATATTAAATTTTGTGTTTATTATTTTAATCATGTCATTATAATATTTTTCTATTTATTTATATTTTAATTATTGTTGCTAACCATATTATTATTTATTTTGTTTATTATTATCTTATATTTTTATTATTATTTCTCTAACCTTGATTATTCTTCTAATTATGATTATTTCACTAAATTTAGTTATTTTATTTTTACTAACCTTATTTTTATCACTAACCCCTATTTATTTAGTTATTATTTATTATTTTAGCTTATTTATTTATATTTTGCTAATTATTTATTTTTTGCTATTTATTTTAATTTGCTTATTATAATTATTATGTAATTGCTCCTGGATGTAATGTTGTAAATATTTAATTATTTAATTTATTGCTATGGTTAGTAACTTAGGGAGTGCAAAAACATGTATTCTATTAAAAATAAATTTAGCTCATTTTAATTGAAGATAAATAATATTGAACACTCACACACGTAAGTCGATGTCTAATCGCCGTCTCACTTTCTAAGGTTATCCTTCAAGTTGCCTAAATCATAAAGTCAAGTGGGGTGTAAAAAGCAAGTCCCTCAAAAGGAAAAAATCATCAAGTCCCACATGGTTGCCTTTAAAGATCAAGTCCCTTTTCGAATAATGATGATAGTCCCTCCAAAATGCTTAATACACCCCACGGTTGCCTTCATAAAAAACAGATGTCCCTCATGTGTCCCTCACATCCAAGGTAATGACTACCTACTCCTTAATAGTAGGGATAGTCTTACCAATTAAAGGATAAAGAACAAGAAAGACTTAAAACTTAGGGTAGGTTCCTCTTATGTACTTGCTCACTATTCAAACTTTTCAAACACTTAACAAATTTCAAACAAATTTTCAAAAACAAGTTTTTACGCATCCGTACATGGGTCATTATCAACTATTCTGAAAATTTTTCTATTCACACACTACACTTTCAAAAACAATTCAAAAGTGAGCTAAGTAACTAAGAGCCCATGGATAACCATGGATGTAAAGGGTGCTAACACCTTCCCTTTACATAACCTACCCCCCGGACCCAAAAATATCTCTTAAGGTCTTTCCTGTTCTTTTATACCCTTTCCTTTTGGATAAAATAAAAGTCGGTGGCGACTCTTGCTATCCGCAACATAACTAAAAGTCAGTTCTCCCACCGTGTTACAGAACTGGCGACTCTGCTGGGGATTTTAATTAAAGAGGGGTACCCTTAGGAATTAGATCACTTTAATTTGTTTGCCTTGCTTGCTTTATATTAACTTGTTGGGCTCTTATGTGTGAAAGGTCCTAACCCGGATCTAGTGTACCTTAGGTAAATGGCAATAGACCAAGGAAACTATACGACGTATATCGATACGGTTGATCTGGTGGCCATAGTTAGTGTGACTTCTTGGTTGGTGCTTATGTTCCTTAAGTCAAGTTGAGGATAATATGAGGCTGCCATATGTTGTTAATGCACTAACTAACTTTTAGAACCCTAGTTATCCCATCTTGGCCTTTAGAAAGTAGTGAGGTAACCGGCTTTGGTGCAGACTGAAGTTGGTTGACACTCGATGCTACGCTCATTGAGATTCTAAACTTGGAGGGTTTTGGTTGGCAAGTAAGTTGCCTTCTGAACAACCACCCTTGTGAAGGATCAATGATATTGAGATCCCTTAGAACCTGGTTACTTTTGTAGGACAAGATGAACCAACTAACTTCAGGGGAGGATACTGACCTTAAGCCTCATGCTAGCCTTTAAACCTAGGGCTATTGTGTGACTTGTTTGTGTGTGCCACATGTTTGTGATTGAGCATAACATCATGACATCATCATGCATCATAAGCATAGCATTTACACTAACCATTTCAAGGACCAAAGGATTTATCTTTGTTCTTTGTTGCAGGTCATGGTTTCTGCTCGTAGAAACACTATCAGGATCAACTTTGTAGGGATACCTGCTAAGCTTAAGGAGTTGGTTTCTCAAGTGTCTGATCATTCCCAGTTCATCAAGAGACATGGTCACCTATTGGATCTAGTCACTTCAGGGTTCAATGAAGACATGATGAGTGTCCTGTTTCAGTTCTTTGATCCTAAACACCATTGCTTCACATTCCCCGACTATCAGCTGGTTCCCACAATGGAGGAGTTCTCTAAACTTCTGGGTATACCTGTTCTGGATCAAAGACCCTTCACAGGCTTGGAGAAGGAGCTCAAACCAGAGGTTATTGCTGCAGCTCTACATCTGAAGAAGTCTGACATTGTTCTAGAGACGAGAAGTGGAGTCAAGGGTATTCTTGCTAAGGTGCTAATGGATAAGGCTCAAATGTTCTTGAAGGCCATGAGCTATGATGCTTTTGAGGAGATCTTAGCCTTGCTGATATATGGCTTAGTATTGTTCCCCAATCCAGATCAGTTCATAGATGTTCATGCCATCAACATTTTCCTGAGTCACAATCCAGTGCCTACATTGCTTGGAGACATTCTACATTCTCTCCATACCCGTACTACAAGGGCAAGGGGAACTTTGATGTGCTGCATACCTTTACTTTCTAGGTGGTTTATTTCTCACCTTCCTCGCTCAGTAATGAAGAACGAGCAAGGGTTCAGATGGTCCAAGAGGATTATGTCACTTTCTCACTCAGATATCCATTGGTGCTCCAGATCTATGGAGAATGTCACCATCATTGACCGTTGTGGGGAGTTTCCTAATGTGCCACTTCTAGGCATAAGAGGAGGCATCACCTACAACCCCTCTCTAGCTTTACGACAGTTTGGTTACGCCCGGAGTGATGGTCCACATGATATGTTGATTCAGGGCATTGTATTTGACTACGACAACGATCTTCAGGGTTACCGTCAGAGATTCATACGAGCTTGGGGAAAGGTAAACAGGGTTGACAGCAAGACACTGGAGCCTAAGTACACTATTCCTATGGAGGCTTATCTCAGATGGGTACGATCCCGTGCTCAGACACTCATGATGCCATATCCTGCCGTCCTACCAGTTATCATGGAACCTGTTGCTGAAGGAGACACAGCTTATACCATCCTTCACCCAGACATGCCTACAGATAAGGAAGACTTGCAGAGATCATGGATCCAACTGAAGGAGCAAAGGGATACTTTCGAGGCTCATTACAAAGCAGGCCAAGCAAGAATCCTGGAACTAACAAAGCAACTTCACGAGGAACGGAACCTCAACTCATACCTCAACACAAAGAGGAAACGTCCATGGGAGACTTAAAACCCCATCTTTTGTACTTATTTCATTTCATTTTTTTTGTAAGCCCAAGAGGCAAAACAAAGTTATTACTAATAAAAGTTTACCTTCTTGTTTGTCTAAGCAAATTTAAATTCTGCGGTCCTTGAAAACATTGCATACGCATTTACATTCCATATCATTGCATCACAGGTTCATATTTGTGCACAGGTTTCTCATCTTCTCGCTGTTTATTTCAGCAATGGCTCTTGAACAATCAGTTAAGGATCTCCAGGCACAAAATGCACAGTTCCAAGAGCTGATCTTGAACCTGTCCAAGGGGCAGGATGAATTGAAGGCACTGCTGGCCAAGAAGACCAAAAAGACTAGAAGGTCAGGGGGCCTGATCAATATGGGAAGAAGGTTCAGAGGTCCTGTCAAAACCAAAGAACCGGTTGAAGACTATGAATCTGAAGAATCTGAAAAAGAGGGAGGCAGTCTCCACAATACTATGGGGGACTCTGATTCTGAGGCTAATTACTACCATGAGCCTAATGAAGACAAATTCAAGAAGCTGGTGGATAGAATGGATGCTATGGAATTGCAGAAATCATCTGGACTGGATTTTGAAGATTTGAGTCTGATATCTGGGGTAGTCATACCGTTTGGTTTCAAGGTTCCTACCTTTGTTGTTTATGATGGGGTCTCTTGTCCTAAGCTGCATCTGAGGTCTTATGTCAGAAGAATTCAACCTCACACTACTGATAAGAAACTTTGGATCCATTTCTTCCAAGAAAGCTTATCTGGAGCTCAGTTGGAGTGGTATTATCAGTTGGAGAGTGTCAACATCAGAGACTGGAATGATCTTGCTGAAGCTTTCTATAAGCAGTATCAATACAATGTTGACTTAGCCCCCACTCGCATGCAGCTTCAAAGCATGTCTATGGGTGCCAAAGAAAGTTTTAAGGAGTATGCTCAGAAGTGGAGAGATTTAGCTGGAAGAGTTCAACCCCCTTTAACTGACAGGGAATTGGTTGATATGTTCATGTGCACGCTGAATGGTCCGTTTTACAGTCATCTCATTGGAAGCTCATCATCTGGCTTCACTGAGTTGATCATGACAGGAGAGCGAGTAGAGAATGGTATAAAGAATGGCAAGATCCAGGTGGGCACTTCTTCATCAGGTGCTGCAAAGAAGCCTCCCACCGGGATGAAAGAATCCAATACTGTTTATGGTCAACCTGATCGTAATAGAAGGCATCAGTCTGTTAGTGCAGTTCATATTTCAAATCCAACTCCTGCAACAACAGAGCAGCCACAGGGTAACCAACAGAGGGCTAGAAGGCAGTTCACGAAGATCAACATGTCAATGGCTCAGGCATTGCAACATTTGTTGAAGGCTGAACTCATTACTTTGAAAGAGGCTCCTCAGAATCCCAATGTTACCTCTCCCAGGTACAATCCCAATGCACGATGTGCATATCATTCAAACTGCCAGGGACATGATACTAATAACTGCTGGATCTTGAAGAACAAAATTCAAGATATGATTGATGCTGGAGAAATTGAGTTTGATCCTCCAGGTACTCCAAATGTGATTACTGCTCCAATGCCAAATCACGAGAAGACTGTCAATGCCATTGATGAAGATCTTCATATCTATTCAGTTGTGGAGTTGACCACACCATTGTCTGTCATCAGAAAGAAGTTAGTGCAAGCTGGGTTCTTTCCGGGTTGTCGTGAAGATTGTGTTTATTGTGAGTATAATCCAGAGAAGTGCTTCAGGTTGAAGGACGGAATTCAACGTCTCATGAATAATTACACCATAGCATTTGAAAGAGACCATCTTCTGTAGAGAGTATGGTGGAGCATATTACTAGAGGGAAGAAGATTGAAGAGGTTGACATGGTTGACAAAGTGCCGGTGAAGATCACTTCAAAGGGTCCTATTAAAATCACCCATCAGGGTCCAATCAAGATTACTGCTGAAGGTCCTGTGAAAGTTGTTGCTGAAGCCAGAGTTGCTCCTGTGGTTATTACTACTCCTGGTCCTATCCCGTATACGTCTGATAAAGCTGTGCCTTGGCACTATGGATCTGATGTTTACATCCATGGTGTTAAGCAGGAGCCTTTAGCTGATATGCCTGTTGATGTGGATAATATTGTTGGATCTAGTAAGATTACACGAAGTGGAAGAGTCTTCTCTCCTCCAGTTACTTCCAAGAACGCAGCTACTCCTGCTGCTACTTCCACCACTGATGCTCGGGGCAAGGGTCCTGTTATTGAGCCAGTACCTACTGATGTGCCAGCTGCTGATGATCTCTCTAAGCAGATGGAAGAAGTATTGAAAATCATTCGCAAGAGTGATTACGACGTTGTTGATCAGCTGGGGCATACTCCCTCAAAGATTTCTATGCTGTCCTTGTTGTTGTGTTCTGAGGCTCATGCCAAGTCCTTGATCAAATTCTTGAAGACTGCTCATGTACCCAATGCTATTTCTGTTGACCAGTTTGAGAATTGTGTTGCCCACCTAACCTATGATAATGGGTTGGGATTTTCTGATGCTGATTTGACCCCTGCCAAGAGGGATCATAACAGGGCCTTGCATATCTCAATTGAATGCAGGGGCACCACCCTGTCGCATGTATTAATAGACAATGGTTCCTCTCTGAATGTGTTGCCCAAGGAAGTCCTGAATAAGCTGAGTCCTGAAGATGCTGTGCTAAAGCCCAGTAATATTGTGGTGAAGGCTTTTGATGGTTCTAGAAGAGTAGTACATGGGGAAATTGATCTCCCTATCAAAGTTGGTTCCCAGATTTTTACTGCTACATTCTATGTGATGGATATTCGTCCTTCATACTCTTGTCTGCTTGGTCGTCCCTGGATCTATGGGGCAGGTGCTGTAACCTCTACATTACATCAGAAGTTGAGATATCCGGTGGAAGGAAAAGTTGTTACCGTCTATGGAGAGGAAGAATATTTTGTCAGCCATGTGAATACCTTCAAGTACCTGGAAGTGGAGGGTGAATATGTTGAAACTCCGTGTCAGACATTCGAAGTGGTTCCCTGGGTTGTTAATGATTATGTAGCTCCTCCGGTTGTCAAGAAAATTCCTGTGGTCACCAGAAAACCTCCAACAATGGCAATGGCCTCCCTCAATGATGCTAGAGCTGTAGTGGATGAAGGTGGTTGTACTATTTGGGGTCAGCTTCCTGATATCCCATACAAGTCTGACAAATTTGGTTTGGGTTTCACTGCAGAGTCCCAGAAGGCCGTTCGTCGTGCTCGTGTTGTTCGTATCACCAAGCAAGGGGTTATGAAAGATCAGATCAATGCTGTAGGAGACTATGATGAAGACTACAACTTGGATGCTTGGATTTTTCCTACTGTGGGTGCTGGACTCAATAATTGGAAAGCTGAAGATGTTATCCCTATCTCCTTTAGTCAGGAGTAAATACTATTACTGTGTTGTTATATTAAGCCTTGTGCCTTACCCGGGGCACAATGGTGTGCTTGTAACGGGCTGTCATTTCATTTGCATACTTCATTCAATAAAATCAGTGGACGTTTCGTTTTCGTAAATATTGTGTTCCTTGTCTTTCTTTTCTTCTATTTTTGCTTTATCAGCTATGTGTTCTTACACACACCCACATCACTAAATGCAGATCCTCATCCACTCTGGATCCTGTTGATAACAGTTCTACTATTGCCAATTATAATTTCGAGAATCCGATCTATCAAACTGAAGACGGAAATGAGGACGATTGTGAAGTACCTGTAGAGCTTGCTAGGTTGTTACAACAAGAAGAGAAAACTATACAGCCACATGAAGAGCCAGTCGAAGTTGTGAATCTGGGAACTGAAGAAAACAGAAAAGAGGTCAAGATAGGGGCTGATTTAGAGGATAGTGTCAAGAGCAGGCTGATTCAGATGTTACGTGACTACGTAGAGATCTTTGCTTGGTCTTATGAAGATATGCCTGGGTTGGATACAGACATTGTGGTTCACCGTCTACCAGTGAAAGAAGATTGTCGTCCAAAGAAGCAAAAGGTTCGTCGTATGCGTTCTGAAATGTCAGAGAAGATCAAAGCAGAGGTAATGAAACAGTTCAATGCAGAGTTCTTAGCAGTGACTTCTTATCCTCAGTGGGTTGCAAATGTGGTACCAGTTCCTAAGAAAGATGGTAAGGTACGTATGTGTGTAGACTACAGAGATTTGAACAAGGCTAGCCCCAAAGATGACTTCCCACTTCCTCATATTGATGTTCTGGTAGACAACACTGCTCAGCATAAGGTGTTCTCTTTTATGGATGGTTTCTCTGGTTACAATCAAATCAAGATGGCACCTGAAGACATGGAGAAGACAACGTTTGTGACACAGTGGGGCACCTTTTGTTATAAGGTGATGCCATTTGGTTTGAAGAATGCAGGGGCAACATATCAGCGTGCTATGGTGGCTTTGTTTCATGATATGATTCATCATGAGATAGAAGTGTATGTGGATGATATGATAGCCAGGTCCCAGAATGAAGAACAACATCTTGATCATCTGCACAAGTTGTTTGAGAGGTTGAAGAAATACAAGTTGAGATTGAACCCAAACAAGTGTACCTTTGGAGTTAGATCTGGTAAACTCCTGGGTTTCATTGTCAGTGGAAAAGGTATTGAAGTGGATCCTGCAAAAGTAAAAGCTATACGAGAAATGCCAGCTCCCCGTACCGAGAAGAATGTTAGAGGTTTCTTGGGACGATTGAACTACATTGCAAGATTTATCTCCCAATTAACTACCATCTGTGAGCCAATCTTCAAGTTGTTGAAGAAAAATCAAGTGATGGAATGGAATGATGAGTGTCAGACTGCCTTTGATGAAATCAAGAGGTATTTGTTAGAACCTCCAATTTTGATGCCACCAGTTGATGGAAGACCCTTGATTATGTACTTAACAGTGTTAGACAACTCAATGGGGTGTGTGTTGGGGCAACATGACGAGTCTGGTCGAAAAGAGCAGGCAATATACTACCTTAGCAAAAAGTTTACCGACTGTGAAACAAGATATTCACTGCTCGAGAAAACTTGCTGCGCTTTGGCATGGGCTGCTCGCCGACTAAGACAGTATATGTTGACCCATACTACCTTATTGATTTCGAAGATGGATCCAATCAAGTACATATTGAGAAACCTGCTCTCTCCGGAAGAATTGCAAGATGGCAAATGATCTTGACAGAATATGACATACAGTATACTACTCAGAAGGCCATTAAAGGAAGTGTTGTTGCTGATCATTTGGCTCATCAAGCAGTGGATGATTATCAGTCAATGAATTTTGAGTTTCCTGATGAAGACATTATGATTATTACCAAAGAACCTGGACAATATGACGGACCTGAACAAGGATCCCGATGGACTATGGTTTTTGATGGTGCCTCTAATGCACTTGGTAATGGTGTTGGTGTTGTGATTAGTTCACCTGAAGGTTGTCATACCCCGATTACTGCCAGACTTTGTTTCCATTGTACCAATAACATGGCTGAGTATGAGGCATGTATCCTGGGTATTAAAGCTGCTATTGATATGAAGATTCAGTTCCTTGATGTGTATGGAGATTCAGCCCTGGTAGTAAGTCAGATTAAAGGAGATTGGGATACCAAGCATGATAACCTCATTCCTTACAGAGAGCATGTGTTGTCTTTGATCCCACATTTCAAAGAGATTACTTTTGGACATATTCCACGAAGAGAGAATCAGTTGGCAGATGCATTGGCCACCATGGCATCTATGTTTGAGATCAGTTGGGATGATGAAGCTCCCAAGATTACTATTGATAGATTTGAAAAGCCTGCATATTTCAATGATATTGACACAGAAGGGGCAGAGGAGAAGCCTTGGTTCTATGAAGTGAAAAGATATCTTGAAGCTCAGGAATTCCCTGAAGGGGCATCTGTCAAAGATAGGAAGTTTCTGAGAAGGTTTTCTGCCAAGTTCTTCTTGAGTAATGGCATTCTGTACAAGCGCAATCATGATTCAACGTTGCTTCGTTGTGTGGATAAGAAGGAAGCGGCTGAGATTATGGAAGACATGCATGATGGGATCTTTGGCACTCATTCTAGTGGTCATACTATGGCAAAGAAAATTTTGAGAGCAGGTTACTATTGGTCTACCATGGAAGCTGATTGCTATCAACACTCCAGAACATGTCACAAGTGTCAAATTTATGCTGATAAAGTCCATATACCTCCATCACCATTGAATGTGTTGACTGCTCCTTGGCCCTTTGCCATGTGGGGCATTGATATGATTGGTGAGATCAAGCCTACTTCTTCCAATGGGCATCGTTTCATCCTGGTTGCTATTGATTATTTCACGAAGGGGGTAGAGGCATCTTCATTTGCATCTGTTACCAAGAATGTTGTGGCTCGATTCATTAAGAACAATCTCATATGTAGGTATGGCATCCCTGAGAGGATTATCACTGACAATGGCTCTAATCTGAACAACACTATGATTACTGATCTCTGCACACAGTTCAAGATTAAGCATCACAACTCTTCTCCGTATCGTCCAAAGATGAATGGGGCAGTTGAAGCTGCTAATAAGAACATTAAGAAGATTGTACAGAAGATGACTGTTACTTATAAGGATTGGCATGAGATGTTACCGTTTGCTCTTCATGGTTATCGTACCACAATACGTACTTCAACAGGGGCAACCCCATTCTCCTTAGTCTATGGTATGGAAGCAGTTCTGCCCATTGAAGTTCAGATTCCCTCCTTAAGAATTATGAAGGATGCAGGTCTGGATGAAGATGAGTGGATTCAGACTCGACTGGACCAGTTAAATTTGATTGATGAGAAGAGACTAGCAGCAGTTTGTCATGGCCAGATGTACCAGAAACGAATGATTAAAGCTTTTAATAAGAAAGTTAAGCCAAAGGTATATCAGGCTGGTGACTTGGTAATCAAGCGTATCATATTACCACAGGGTGATCCTAGGGGCAAGTGGAACCCAACATATGAAGGACCATTTGTAGTCAAGACAGTGTTCTCAGAAGGTGCCATGATACTGACTACAATGGATGGTGAAGACTTCCCACAGCCTGTAAACGCAGACATAGTTAAAAAATACTACGCATAAAAAGAGACCCGCTAGGTTGACTGGCCTAGGCAAAAGTAAGGGCATCCCGGCAAACCAAAAGGGTTTGGGCAAAAATTAGGGATATATATAAAAAGATGTACACCCGGCAAGTCGAAAACCTGAAAAGGCGGCTTGGGCAAAAAAGGGTATCCCGGTGGATTGAAAACCTGAAAGGGCAATCCAGGCAAAAGTTAGGGATTAAAGCGTATGACTATGTCTCGTTTGGATCACCCATAAAACTGCAACCAGTTGTACTACTTACTCAAGCTCGAACAGATAAAGCTCAATCCAATCGTTTCCGTCTGAACAACAGAAGATGAGATACTTGAAGATAATGGCAATAGTAGAATTGAAACTCAATAGGATTGTTTCCCACATAGCTGATTCTCTTTTTTTTGTAAAAAACTTTATGACAAAATCCTCTTACTAGGGTTTATGTCTCCTTGTGCAAACTTACCTATGTATGGGTCACTTTTTGATATAAATAAATCCCATCTTTTGAATCCAGATTTACTTTTACCCTATTTACATAAGCGAAACGTCCATTGGTTGTGTTTGAATGTATGTATGTTTTTGAATATGATTAATGTTTACCAAAAATGCATGAATGCTTAATATGATTGATGTTTACCAGAAATGCATGAAAATGCAGTAATAGTATTTACTAAGGACGAACGAGGGAAGGATTTCAACGAAGCTTCGCCGGTTCATCCTTACAAGACAGTTACAAACCCTCAGTAGGACAAATCCATCTTCATAAAGTCACATCTCCCCTGGAATTTATATCCATCTCTTTTATCCTCATACGGATATATGGGAGTTTACTTTCCATTAATGGTACGACGAACGAAGACGGAGGTTATATCTACCCTACTATCAAACGAAGACGAAGGTTACATATACCTTACTATCCCCAGCATACGGGAGGTTACATATACCTTGCTATCCCCAGCATACGGAAGGTTATGTATAATATATTATCAAACAAGGCGGGAACGAGTTCCTCATATTCTTCAACAATGAATCGGGATTTATTTTCCCTGGCCAGCAGTTGTTATACAAAGATATCCAGACGCTTCCGGCAGTGTCATATCATACATACATCATTTACATCATACCATAACATACATATCCATAAATACATAATACATTTACTTAGGTGCATCATATTATACATGCATACATAAAGCATAAACTAATATTATTATACAGAATGATACCTTGTTTTCAGGGTAATTATCCAACAAACAAACTTATGATCATCAGGACTGCTCTATCCTCTTGAAGACATGCTGTTACATCAGGATCACTCCAGTCTCTTGAAAGCATATCATATTATTTCCTCAGGATTACTCCAGTCTCCTGACAAGTTTTCTATTACCTCAGAATTGCTTTATCCTCCTGACAACTTCTCATTGCTTCAAGACTGCTTTAGAGTTATCATTATTGATTGCTCTATCCTCCTGAAATCATATTATTACTTCAAGACTGCTTTAGGGTTATCATTATTGATTGCTCTATCCTCCTGAAATCATATTATTACTTCAAGACTGCTTTAGGGTTATCATTATTGATTGCTCTATCCTCCTGAAGACATGCTGTTACATCAGGATTACTCCAGTCTCCTGAAAGCATATCATCAATCTCTCAAGATTGCTCTATCCTCTTGAAATTATATTGTTACCTCAGGACTGCTCCAGCCTCCTGATAGCTTCTCATATATCAATATTGCTTTATCCTCCCTGAAGACATGCTGTTACATCAGGATTACTCCAGTCTCCTGAAAGCATATCATCAATACCTCAGGACTGCTCCAGACTCCTGACAGCTTTCATTATACCTCCATATTTTGGACTGCTTTATCTTCCAAGAAATATACCTGAAGAACTTTCCCCTAGTGGCATCTTTAAGCCCACTCAAGCATATACAACCAACCATCAATATCACTCTATGCACTGGTGAGTGCAAATTTTTGGGCTTTTGTGTTCAATCCCCTTCAACCTTCCAGGTCATGACTGGCAAATATACCAATCTAACCCCTCAGGTTTCAGAAAATTGAACAGGGGCAACTGTTGCACCCCAAAATTTGCCCTCATAATACAAGACTTTGTGTGCTAAGAAGGTTCACAAGGTTCACAAGTCTCTCAACATTTCCATAACCTTTCATGAGGTTCATGAAGTCTACAAGTTACTTCTTGAAGGTTCACAAGGTTCACAAGTCTCAATGTTTTCAATAACCTTTCATGAGGTTCATGAAGTCTACAAATCACTTCTTGAAGGTTCACAAGTTTCACAAGTTTCTTAACATTTCCATAACCTTTCATGAGGTTCAGGAAGTTTACAGGTCACTTCTTGAAGGTTCACAAGGTTCACAAGATTCACAATGATTACAAAGCTCTCCTGAGGTTCATGGGGTCTACAAAGTCACTTCATGAGGTTCACAAGCTTTAAAATACCTCCCATGAGGTTCACAAGACATTTTATGATGGTTCACAAGGTTCACAAAGTTCACAATTGGTCAAAAGAGTTGACAATTCCCTCAAACAATGCACCTCCTAAGAAGTGCATCCAAAACTAGGGTTTTGACTTTAATCAGGCTAAATGGATTTCCAAGACTTCAAGTGAGCTTCATAACATCTTATATGTGTGTAATAACCCCCATGACAAGTTTCAAGACTTTTCTCAAAAGTTTGCTCAGTCAGATGATCAGATAAGTCAAAATCAGTCAATACAGTTAAAAAGTCAAACTGAGGTCAACTGTGGTCAAACCAAAGTCAAACTTCATGATTTTTTGCCAACATCAAGTATATGAAGTAAAATTCATCATTTGATCAAGGGTTGATCATGATTCATCCAGGAGATTCCAGATCATCAATAATCAGGAGTTTCTAAATTAGGGTTTCCTCAGTAAAAGTCAACTGAACTTTGACCAGCCATAACTTTCACATACTTCATCACCAAGTCTCCATCCAAAGCTCATTTTGAAGGAAATTGAATCCTCTACAACTTTGATCTTACAAGTTAAGCCCAAAAATGCTTCATTTGGAAGATATGAGCTAAGACATTATAGGTCATTTCAAAAGTCAACAAAAAGTCAACAACTTCAAAAGGGCATAACTTGAGATTGGTAAATGATATGGACTTGAAACCAATGGGGTTGTTTAGAGGACTCTTCAAGCTTTCCAAAATGTCCAAGAAAACCCTCATACCTTTAAAATTGAGGGATATGTGCCCTTGCAAAGTTGGGAAATTTTATGATGGTTTATGTTGAAAATGGAGGTTTAAAACCACTTCTTTCCAAATGGGCTGGCCAAATTGTGATCCAATCCATACCATATCATCATGCACGACCCATTTGATTAAAAATCATAATTTTTATTATTTTATTTTTATTTATTTTGATTTAATTCATAAAAAATCATTTTAAATAAATATAAAATATGAAAATATATTTTTGGATGAAGATTGAGCTTCTAGAATCTCATCAATATTGATTGAAGTTGAAAGAGAAAGAAATCATGTGATTTATCCAAAAATAGAAAGCTTTCATGAGCCAATATTTGAATTTCATGGCATAATCTTTTTCAATCTTCAAATATCCAAACTTCCACACAATCAATCAATTTTTTTGACCTAATGGAGTCTCCTATAAGTACTGATCATAATGCAAACCCTCATTCACGATTTTGCTGCATCAAGAGGTAAGTTCACAAAGCCAAAAAAACCATTGAAAAGTGACATTCGGATTCCATCATACAAGAGGTTTAAAGGTAAAATAAAGACATAGCAAGCTTCCTTGGACCCTTCTGATCATAAACCATCATTCATATGCATCCAGATCATGCCCTAGTATCTAACCCGTGGCTTTGTTCATGCTTGAAAATATTTTTTCGATTCTAATGATTCACTGCAAATTAATGGATTTTGTTTGTGTTATGTTGTTTGTGACATTGTATAAATCGTTTCTGGACCAATGAATTGGAGTTTCCTTGCCTAAAACAGATTCGGCCATAGCTAGGGTTTTGACCTTCAAAATGGGATCCTTTGATTCATTGAACTTAAATGAATTCTAAGAACATAGGAATGTTCTATGAATCACCAGGATCATAAAACTGTAATCAATTTTATGAATCATTACTGTTTGGTGCAAGTTTCATTTTTCGTAGGTTTGAAGCATGAAGAACTCGCAGGAAAACTTGCAGCAATATTCGTAGGTAAAAACGCAGGTACAAGGAAGAAGACGAAGTCCATTCGCGCCTGTTTTCAAAATTTAAATTCTTGTTTAAAAATATTATGAATTAGTTCTGGATATATTTCACAAACGCACGTTTGTCCTGGTGGTAAGGCTGATACGCGTATTATGTGAAGGCATTGGTTCGATACTTGGCTGGGCACATTTTTTTTTCTTTCTCTTATTTTTTCAGGTCAAGCGTACATAATATATTATGCATTGTTACCATTCCATTAGCAGATGGGCTCTCCCAGCCAGGCGGTAACGTATGCATGCTTGTAACCAAAAGGTCCTGGGTACGATTCCCACCCAGGCCTTTTGTTTTCATTATTTTCTGGATTTTTCATGGACATTGCACAAAAACAACTAGAACCATTCTATTATCACCAACGCATGGTTGGCCTGATGGCATGTTTTGATACTGGCAAGCTTGAAGACCTGGGTTCAAACCCAGCCAAGGTAAGTTTATTTTTTGACCAATTTTTTTTCTGTTTTATTTATTAATTAACTATTTTTCTTATAATAATTAATTAAATTTGTAAACCAGCACTTATATTTTTAGAAACTCTAAACTTATATTTTTTTTCTAAAATTCAAAATAAGTATTTATATATGTAATTATAAATATATGTATGTTTATTTTAATAATTTTATATTATAAATTAAACCCTAAAAATATTTTTTCTAACAAAACCCTAATTTATTTTCTAAGTACCTATTAAAACCTAATTGTTTATTTTCTAATTTGTGATGTAATTATTATTGTACATGTTTATTTAGAAATAATTATAACTTATTTGTAAATATATTTATAATCCCAATTATTTTTCTTTTAATATATGTTTAGAAACAATTTAACTTACAATAATTATATTTTGTATATATTTAAAATAATTTGTAAATATAATAACCAATAAAATTAAATTTTATAAATATAATTAATTTTGTGAATATAATATTTAAAACTTATTTTTCCTTATAATGTGAAAATATTGTTTTAATAATAATTGTTAATGAATGTTTAGAAATAATTAAATTTGTAATAATTAAAATTTATAATTATATTATGTTTAAAAATTTAATTATTCATGTTCCTAAGTAAATGCTTATATATTAAATTTTGTGTTTATTATTTTAATCATGTCATTATAATATTTTTCTATTTATTTATATTTTAATTATTGTTGCTAACCATATTATTATTTATTTTGTTTATTATTATCTTATATTTTTATTATTATTTCTCTAACCTTGATTATTCTTCTAATTATGATTATTTCACTAAATTTAGTTATTTTATTTTTATTAACCTTATTTTTATCACTAACCCCTATTTATTTAGTTATTATTTATTATTTTAGCTTATTTATTTATATTTTGCTAATTATTTATTTTTTGCTATTTATTTTAATTTGCTTATTATAATTATTATGTAATTGCTCCTGGATGTAATGTTGTAAATATTTAATTATTTAATTTATTGCTATGGTTAGTAACTTAGGGAGTGCAAAAACATGTATTCTATTAAAAATAAATTTAGCTCATTTTAATTGAAGATAAATAATATTGAACACTCACACACGTAAGTCGATGTCTAATCGCCGTCTCACTTTCTAAGGTTATCCTTCAAGTTGCCTAAATCATAAAGTCAAGTGGGGTGTAAAAAGCAAGTCCCTCAAAAGGAAAAAATCATCAAGTCCCACATGGTTGCCTTTAAAGATCAAGTCCCTTTTCGAATAATGATGATAGTCCCTCCAAAATTCTTAATACACCCCACGGTTGCCTTCATAAAAAACAGATGTCCCTCATGTGTCCCTCACATCCAAGGTAATGACTACCTACTCCTTAATAGTAGGGATAGTCTTACCAATTAAAGGATAAAGAACAAGAAAGACTTAAAACTTAGGGTAGGTTCCTCTTATGTACTTGCTCACTATTCAAACTTTTCAAACACTTAACAAATTTCAAACAAATTTTCAAAAACAAGTTTTTACGCATCCGTACATGGGTCATTATCAACTATTCTGAAAAGTTTTCTATTCACACACTACACTTTCAAAAACAATTCAAAAGTGAGCTAAGTAACTAAGAGCCCATGGATAACCATGGATGTAAAGGGTGCTAACACCTTCCCTTTACATAACCTACCCCCCGGACCCAAAAATATCTCTTAAGGTCTTTCCTGTTCTTTTATACCCTTTCCTTTTGGATAAAATAAAAGTCGGTGGCGACTCTTGCTATCCGCAACATAACTAAAAGTCAGTTCTCCCACCGTGTTACAGGATGCAACACGGCCCGTGTTGCAATGTCTGGAGATGTGTTTGATTCTAGGCATTTTGAGTGGGATTCCAGGGATGCAACATGGCCACCCGTGTTGTGCAACACGGCCCGTGTTGCAAGTGCTGTACGAGATGATTTTTGAGCTGATAAATTGGACCATCCAGGGGTGCAACACGGGTGCCCGTGTTGCGCAACACGACCCGTGTTGCTCATGCGGGAATCTTAAAATTCAATTTTTTTTAGTTTCCCAATTTTTTTCTGTGGGCCCCATGTGTTTATTTTCATAATTTTTAATTAAAGGCTCATTAACCTAGCAATTATCACTTTTCCTTCATCTTCTCCAACCTCATTTCTCTCTAAAAACCCTAACACCATTTTTATACCTCACAAAACCTCCATTGTCTCAAGCACCCACTCACCGAAACCTACTACTCCGTTCACGAAAATTGTTCCCCATATCTTCCTTGTCACTTCTACGGTGACCGATTCCTCTAATCTTTCATTTTTTTTTCGTGTGCTTCATTTGTGCAGGTTGGAACAATGCCTCCTCGAAGGGATACCGGTAAGAATGTTGCTGAGTCTTCTCGTCCTCGCAAGAGAGCACACCGGATGCCGAATGCTCATGGCATTTTGTTCGAGGACCCGGAGCATCAAGCCAAGTATGCAAAGTTTGTAAGGCGTAAGTTGATACCGGCCCGGTACATGTGCAACGAAACTCTTGAAAATCTAGGGCTCAAATTTGAAGTCCATAGAATGTTTCACAGTATCGGGATGTTAAATTTCATGCAATATGAAGCGCCAACTTTTGAGCGCATAACCTTGGAATTTTTGAGTTCTTTACAGTTTCAGCTCAAGCATACCTGGACCGGATCCGACACTGAGTATTTCGGTACTCTGAAGTTCCGCCTATTTGACAATGATCATGTGATGTCGGTGGCTGATCTGGGGAAGATTTTGGATCTCCCAGTTTATGGGCCTGGTGCACCACCGAGTACATTCGACGCAGGATCATTCTGGAAGGACATCACCGGCAATACCGAGTATGCCGCGTCTGCTGCAAAAGCCTCATGCATCCACAACCCGTCCTTTCGGTACACTCAAAAAGGGTTAGCTTATACCCTTTTCTGCCGAGGCGATAGCACAGGAGTCGCAACTCTGCGAGAGTTATACTTCCTGTATGGAATGGCAAACAATGAGCTGATTAATGTTGCGGCCTTCGCAGCAGACCACCTGAAGCGGGTAGCCAATGCTGCCTCGGGTGAGATTTCGGTTGGAGGGATGATTACACAGATTGCTCAGCATATGGGGTATAATGAAAGGTTGCTTGAAGTGCCTGCAGTGGCAGGTAAGACCAAAATTGATCTTGAAACATTGATCAACCAAGGTATGATTAAAACTGCTCATAATTATTATGTTGTGATGTCTCGTAACAAGCATTTGATTTCGTTGCCTGCGCCTAATATGATTACTATAGATAATAGAGCTAACTGGCTGTATGAGGACCCCATGCTGGGTGGTTCCGATCAGTTTGATGAGTATTTTTCAGATGAGGAGGATGCAAGGAACCAAGCTGAAGAGGTCCCGGTGCAAACTGCTGGTGGTTCATCTAACCAAGCAACTGGTCAGTGGAATGTGTCCAAGGACCAGTGGGACGAAATGATCAGAGAGCAGACCCGGCAAGGGGACTTAATCGATGAGCTGCATGCATGGATGCAGCAGATGAAGCTTCATGCATCCCCTCCCGAAGAGTGATAGTTGTGGGGGGTTTAGTTTTTATGTTTTCGTTTGTTTTATGTTAATCTTTGTTTATTTTTAATAGTATCGCAGTGTCGGCTTGAAGATTATAGCTTTATGTTATCTGTAAAAACACCCCTAAGTTAACCTGTTGTGTGTTACATGTGAATTATGAGAAAGTATATAGGATGCGAATGAAAAAGAATCCCGATGAGAAAATATGGAAAATTTTGATGTATAGATACTACATAAGCACACTGAGTCTTCGGAATTAGGAACGAGTTCGACATGTAGATTCGTGCCATGGTGCTTTGATTTGAGAAGTAAACCCGAAGTAGTTTATATTGATATATCTGGCTTTATCTATAATAATTGTGTGTGCAAAGTTGATCCAAAAGAAAAAAGCTTCAAGGCACCGGAAAAAAAATGAATAAAAACATTAGAACGATCGATCCTTCTAAGTTGGGTAACCCTCACAAGGTTATTCAACCTAACGGCGGTTGAACATAAATGTCTCCCGAAGGGACAGAAAAATCGGTGCCAACGATAAAAAGAGGAATCAATCTTGTACACATAGTGAAAATCATTAAAAGCCTTAAAAGTGATTGTCCGAATGAAAAGGGTTGAAAATCGGAAAAAAATAAGACCTAAGCACGAAGCATAGTCGGAGAGGTTACCGAAAAGGGAGATTCGGATCCGTGGCTTTCCACGGTGTAGTGTTTGTGTGATATCTATACTGAGAGAAAAGTACAAAAAGAACTCATTGGGTGAATTGGAATGAAGGATCCACGTATGAGTATCATAATTCATATTGCTAGTTTTTAAGGTGTAAATGCAGGATTTTTGCTTGAGGGCAAGCAAGAATTCAAGTTTGGGGGAGTTTGATCAGTGATATTTAGTGGTAATATTCAAGCCGGTTTTCAGAGTCCTTTGAGTCTATTTTTATTTTGTTTGTAGTGTCTCGTTCATGTTTGGTCTTAGTTTTCTCATTATTGCGTGCAAGTCAGTGTTTATCGTTTTTACTTTGTTTTTGTCAGTGAAATGGGTTATGTGGTTGTTTCTTTGTGGTGTTTCAGGTAAATATGTAATCAGGCGTCCGAAAGATGGTCCAAGCTTTTAAAAACCGATAGAAAATGAGAGTTCAGAGACACAACACGGGTGCCAGTGTTGTACAACACGGCCCGTGTTGTAAAGACCAGAAGAAACAAAGATTCTGCTCAGAAAAGAAGAAGACAGGGTTGTGACACGGGCGCCCGTGTTGTACAACACGGCCCGTGTCATGGCAGCTGGGAAAAAATGTTGTTTGGTGGTGATCCAGAGGCACAACACGGCCCGTGTTGTGAAGACCAGAGGGAATTTTATGTTTTGCTGCTTCAAGGGTATTCCGGACATTTCGCGGTGCTTTTTGAAGACTGATTTATATTTGCCCATGATGACTGTGAAGAGACTACTTTTTGGAATTGGGGATTTTTGGAGAGAACGAACACTGGAGAAGAAAGATTGATCAAGAGCGGAAGCAATTGACGATCCGACCAATCCAACGTTAATTGTAATGTCTAAATTTTCTTGCTCTGTTTTTATATCCAGTTTGAACATGAGTGGCTAAACCCCCCCAATGCCAGGGGGGTGTCCCCGATTTGCGTTTTGTAATGACTTGTTGAATTCTTCAATTTGGGATTATGTTTTTAGTTTCGTTTCTTTATTTTATCGCAACGTCCTTAATGCTTTATCGGTATTGGAAAATAAGATAACTGATCGTGGTTAGGATTTGGTCTGACCAACCATTCTAACCTCGTTGCATAATTTTATCGTAAAAAAATATTACTGAGGAATTAGGATATTTTTATGAGAACCTTTTTATGTCAGAATTATTGCTTGATATTCTTCTTTGACCTTTGAGGAATCGCGGTCTATGAAGAATACCAAAGGTTTTTCTTTAAAGGAATTTTGGAAAAACATTATAAACTTAGGAAAGACACGTTCTAAAGCATATCTCTAAAATTAAGGAACTTATGAGTCATTGCATTGCGAATCATACACCATACCTGGCATTACTTTCATATAAGTGAAATTATTTGTTTTAAATTCACGTTTTATTCTGTTCAATTTATATAATTTAATCTCAAACCATGAGTTTTGTCCAATTGAAATTAATCACGAAGAACTTATTTTAATACGCAGTCCTTGTGATCGATATTTGGGGTTAATCCCTTCTATTACTACATCGGTAAAAATAGTACACTTGCTATTTTCCGGTCAGAATCTCTGCCACCGTTGTTCGTCGACTATGAACCCTAGTTCGTGGTCGACGCAGGCATTGGTCGACTTCGACCTGGGATCTGATAAGTATTTAGGTTTAGATTCTATTGTCTCTGAAGTTGGGCGTTAGCCATCGCCTTGAGCGGTGGTCAGCGGGGGCTATGGCTCAGGACCTTGTTCCTGGGTCAACGTGCGCCCTTTCACTTGTCGAGCGGTGGAAGGGTGGATTTGATATTCTGATTCGAATTCACTGACGCCTTTCCTCTGCTTTTCAGGTGAAAACTCGCTTATGGACCCGTTGGACGTCTCCTCGGAAGAAACATCCTCGGAAGACTCTAGTTCTTCCGCATCGGTTCCCTCCGACTCCGGGAGTTCTTCTGGAGAATCAGATGCGAGCACGATGGAAGAGGGGGCTTCGACAGATTCACCTTGTTTCCCTGAAGAGATAAGGACCACGCCTGAAGAATGGTAGTGGAGGACCTGCTCGACAAAGTATCTTCGTTTTCGAGGCCTCGCGTGGAGCCGCTGCCCACTGTTGGTGGCCCTGCGGACGGAATTGTCACTTGCCCAGGGGATGACGACCGCATCTTCTATGTATGAGTACGCAACTTCGGTCCTGGGGGTAACTTTGCCCTTCAGTGACTTGGTTTGCGCTGTGCTCGGGCATCTGGGTGTTGCCCCGTCTCAGTTACACCCAAACTCCTACGCGTTTCTGAAGGCGTTTGAGGTAACGTGCGCCCATCTGGGTGTTGGAGCCACGTTTCCTCTGCTTTTTCGTTTATTTTCGCTGCAGCGTCAAGTCGGGCGAGGGACTGACCGGAAGGGATTCGTCTCCTTTAAGGAGAGGACCAAGATATTTAAGGCTCACTCAGAGTCCATCCGGGCTTTCAAGACGAATTACTTTTTGATAAAACCTGCGAGCGCGGAAGTTGTGAGGGCGTTAAGTTTCATGGGGATAGACACTGATGAGAACGACGAGCCTAAGCTTGACGATCACAGACAGGTGATTCCGAGGAGGCTTTGGCTATTTCCCTTCTCCTGGAGCTACACTCACTACGAGCGGCCGGTTAGCGAGTTCGTCCAAGTGGGGGACTCTCTAAACGAGGATGATGCGGCAAGCTTCGAGGCCTTTAGGAAATTAATAGCCTCTTTTACCTCGACTCCTTTGCTGGACGGAGAAGGGAAAATAATGTTGGATCAGGACGGGGGGAAGCTGTGGAACGTCCTCTGATTGACGTCACAGATTTGCTGGCGTGCAATACCGGGCAGGAAGTGTCTGAGTTTTTTGGTATCTGTTTTATTTGTGCTTGTTATTATGTCTTGATAATATTCTGCCGTCCGTGACTAGTCTAACTCTCTTTTTTCTTTCTTTTTCAGGCTCCCTGTCGAACCCGCTCGACAAGATTCAAGAACGTCTGCGTCAACAGCAGAAGAAGAGGTCATGGGTCGTTCAGACCAAGCTGATTGAGACAAGCGGCTCTAGGTCGGGCCCTCTGGTCCAGAGCCCTCCTCTTGTCAACCTCCAGCTTGGCAATAATTTTTCCCCGCTCGGTCAGCTCTTTGGCCGTGGTAGTGGCTTCTTCAGTGGCCGCCGTCAGCTTCTTCTCGGCTGCAACCAACTGCTCCTTTAGCCTTGCTATCTCCCTCTCATGCCCGGGGTTTCCTTCTGCCTCTGCCAGGCCATGGACAAGACCTCTGGAGCAGAGTAAGAAGTTGAAGGATGCTTTCTGCCCGAAGGAGGATGAAGATGCTGAAACTAAGAGTATGGTGACTAGGGCACATTTCCTTGCTCGGATCGACCAAGATATGGAAGATCTGAACTCGTCGACTGAGCTCAGTTTCCAAAATATTGTGGATCAAATAAGAGCTCTTCATCTTGAATTGGCCTTGGACACCAGCCGAATCAGCTACCTCTACAAAGTCGAGGATGGCCAGATAGTGGTTCCTTCGGACTTGGTCGTGGATGATTCTCAGCTCGGGGCAACTGTTCAGCCCGGTCAGCCAGAAGTGCAGCCGGACCAAGGTGAGGGTCAACCTGGTGCTTTGGACAACGAGGATAATTAGTTTTGGCCTGCGTGCCGTTGTAATTTAATGTGTTTCTTTTTGGGGGCGTGGTCCCCTTTATAAGTAACCACGAACAAGTCGGCCCTTCGAGGTCGCATTTTTGCGGTAAAAGTTAATGTTATTAATGGTCGTTCATTTTACAATGTTTCCTGTTTAATTGTGCGTCCGTCGGAGGACTATTTTCTGTGTTTTAAACGCTAAGTGTTTGACGTTCTTGTACTGATTGGATGTGATCGAATAAATACGGGGTATGTTTGTGATCTGTTGGTTTTGGGGACCAATCAGATTTCAGAGTCTTGCTCCTGGTCAGTGCCCGGGCCAAGATAATGGCCCGGGCTCCGAGGCTTGAATGTCCCATCGCGAGTTGGGGTTCTGCCTGGCCGTGGTACTTAGGTGACGTCGGACTCGTTTGAGTATCTGCCCGTGCAACAATTTTCTCCTTCTCTTGGAAGGAGACCCTGACAATCATGTTATTTTGGGATGTCGTGCTTGTACCTGGGCACGCAGTTCTTAGTCAGACCTATCGCTCCTCGCTTGAGAGTTGAGCAAGGTGACTTTGTAAGTTAGCTGTAATATTGCTTAAGCTTTTCGGCGTTCCACGGCCGAGAAAGCTCTTCCCCGTGTAGATTTTCTAAATAATAGGCTCCGTTTTCGGTTTTTGCTCGGACGCGATATGGGCCCTCCCAATTAGGTGTAAGTTTTCCCTCGCGGGGGTCCCTGTGATTTCTCCTGAGAACGAGACTACCCACCTCGAACGTTCGTCTTATGACTTTAGAATCGTATCAAGCGGCTATTTTTTGTTTGAGAGTGGCCTCCCGGAGAGCAGCTTCTGATCGGATTTCTTCGACCAGGTCAAGTTCGTCTCTCAGAGCTTCGGAGTTGGTGTCCTGGTCCATTGGGGACTCTGTTCGTCTGGATCGGACATGCATTTCCACAGGGATTACTGCCTCGGTCCAATATGCCAACCGGAACGGGGACTCACCGGTCGTTGAGTGGGGGGTGGTTCTATACGCCCACAGCACGCTGTGTAAGTCTTCGACCCAGTGCTTCTTGTGTTCGTCCAGTCTTCGTTTCAGGCCTCTTAGGATTACCCTATTTGCGGCCTCTGCTTGCCCGTTAGTTTGGGGGTGCTCCACTGAAGCGAAGTGCTATTTTGTTCATACTGATGCAACAAATTCTTTGAAGTGCTTATCTGTAAACTGGGTACCGTTATCGGTCACAATGGCGAGTGGTACTCCGAACCAGGCGAGGATGTTCCTCTTGAAGAAGCGTAGTATTTTGAGCGCAGTGATTTTGGCTAAGGCCTCAGCCTCTATCCATTTGGTTAAATAGTCGACGCCTACAATTAGGTATTTATTTTGGCCGGATCCGACGACGAATGACCCTAAGATATCCATCCCCCACCATGCGAACGGCCAGGGTGAAGATAGTGATTTTAGCTCGGTAGGGGGTGCTACGTGTACGTCCCCGTGTCGTTGGCATTTGTCACACCTTTTCACGTGTTCCTTTGCGTCGTGTTGGAGTGTAGGCCAATAATATCCTGCTCGGAGAATCTTTCGGGCCAACGACCGTCCGCCCGGATGTTGTGCATTAATTCCTTCATGGACTTCTCTTAGTACGTGTGGGATGTTCTCTTCTTCTACGCACCTGAGGAGAAGTGTAGAGAATCCTCGATGATACATACGTCCACCTATTAGAGAGTATGAGCATGACCTTCATCGTACGATGCTGGCCGTTTTCGGGTCTGCCGGTAACTCCCCTTTGGTCAGGTAGTTAAAAACTGGTGTCATCCAGCAGTTCGTGTCTCCTACGAGATTAACGTCTAGGTGGATTGATGACTGTCCAATGCTTGGTCGGGGAAGCACTTTTTGTATGACAGATTTGTTGTTTCCTTTCTTTTTAGTGCTTGCCAACTTGGAAAGGACATCAGCTCGGGTATTATTCTCTCGCGGGACGTGTTTGACCTCCACGCTTATGAATCGTTTTAGTTCGCCTTTTACAAGGGCTAGGTATTCGACCATGTTATCGTTTTTAGCCTGGAAATTTCCCCAGACTTGGCTAACGACCAGCTGGGAATCCGTGCAAATTGTGATCTCTTCTACTTCCAGGTCGGTCGCGAGCCGTATGCCTGCTAGGAAATCCTCGTATTCCGCCTGGTTGTTGGAAGTGGGTAAAGATAAGGTTAAGGATGCTTCGATGATGTTTCCTTCTTCGTTTTCTAAAATAACCCCAGCTCCTCTACCCGCCGGGCCGGACGCTCCGTCCACGTAGATAATCCATCTGGATGAAGATTTCGGCTCCTGCTCGGTGAAAGTGAGTTCTGCCACAAAGTCGGTCAGCGCTTGAGCTTTGAGAGCTTGTCTCCCTTCGAATTTGATATCGAATTCGGACAGTTCTATCGACCATTTTAGCATTCGACCAGCCATGTCTGGTCGACCGAGCAATTGTCTTATGGGTTGGTCTGTTCTTACGATGATGGTGTGGGTCAAGAAATAATGTCGTAGCCTCCTGGTTGCAAAAAGGAGGGCTAGGGCCACCTTTTCTACCTGGAGGTACCAAATTTCAGGGCCATGGAGTGCCTTGCTCGTAAAATAGACAGGTTTCTGTCCCCCGGGTAGGTCGCGTATGAGGGTCGCGCTTACGGCTTCGTTTGCTACGGCGAGATAGAGGTAAAGTGTTTCCCCTTCTTCAGGTCTGGACAAAACTGGGGGTTCGGATAGTGCCTTCTTCAGGTGGGACAAGGCTAGCTCGCACTCCTCCGTCCATTCAAAAGTAGCCTCTTTGCGGAGGAGCTTGTAAAAGGGGAGAGCATGTTGAGCAGATTTTGCTACAAACCGAGCGAGGGAAGTGATGACCCCGTTTAGTGATTGTATGGATTTTTTAGAATTAGGGGTTGGAAGTTCTGCGAACGCCCGACATTTGTCGGGATTAGCTTCGATGCCTCGTTCGGTTAAATAGAATCCGAGGAACTTCCCTGCTCGGACCCCAAATGTGCACTTCTCGGGATTGAAACGCATTTTGCACTTCCGTGCCTGATCGAACACTTTTCGTAAGTGGGACGCGTGGTCTGTCTCTTGTTTAGATTTGACGATCATATCGTCCATATACACTTCGAGCATGTCTCCGATTTCTGTCCGGAATACTTTATTCATCATGCGCTGATTGTCGCGCCTGCATTTTTTAGACCAAAGACCATAACGTTATAATAATAGTTGCCCTATTCGGTCATGAAGGCCGTGTATTTTTTGTCAGACACGGCCATGGGTATTTGATTATACCCTGAGTAGGCGTCCATGAAGGACAATAGCTTGAAGTTGAACGAATTGTCGACCAATTTATCGATGTTAGGCAAAGGGTATGCGTCTTTCGGGCACGCCCGGTTGAGATCAGTATAATCAACACACATTCTCCACTTTCCATTAGATTTCTTGACAAATACAACATTTGAGAGCCAGGTTGTGTACCTGGCCTCGGTTACAAATTTTGCCTCTAGGAGGTCTTTAACAGCAGATTCAGCCGCTTCAGTTTTTTCGGTCGACTGCTTCCTCCTACGCTGGGCGACCGCTTTGTGTGTTGGGTCGATAGAGAGGTGATGGCAGGCTGTCTCGGGGTCGAGTCTTGGCATCTCTGCGGCGCTCCAGGCGAACAGATCCGCATTTCCTTTGAGGCAAGCTTCTAACTATCGTTTTGCCAAGTCGGGCATATGTGCTCCGATCTTAACGCACCGGGTCGGGTCATCCCCCAAAGGAATCAGCTCGAACTCTCCGTCTGGGACTGGCCGGGATAGTGAATCAGTTGGCTTTTGAATGCCCTCGTTGTCGTCTGAGAACCTGCAGTCCAGATCGATCGAGTCTACCTGAGGAAAGGCCCTGGATGTTTGTGGAGCATCTGGTGAAGTCAATGCTGAAGGACTTGGTTGGTAAGATATTGAGCTAAGACCTTTAGATGCCGCTTCGAAACATCGACGAGCAGCATCGACGTCCCCGTGCAGTGTAGCAACCTTGCCCGAAGTAGTATATTACTTCATCTTTAGGTGGACGGTGGATGGAACAGCGATCAGCTCGGCTAATGTCGGTCGTCCCAGAATGCACTGGTATAGCGACGGGCAATCCACGACTAGGAACTGGACTCGGACCGTTCTGGCTGTCTCGGCTGCTCCGAAGGTGACAAACAGATCGACGTAGCCCCATGGTCGGGAGACCGCCCTGTTGAAACCTTGCAAGTCTGACCCGACGTACGGAGTCAGATGTGTTTCGTTTAACTGGAGTGTTGAAAACAACTGGGAGTACATAATGTCGCAGGAGCTGCCTTGGTCCACCAAGATTCTTATCACATCAAAATTCGCCATTCGCGCCCGGATGAGTAGCGGGATGCTGGCGTTTGGCGCCCCTCCCAAGAGTTCCTCCCGATAAAAGGCAAGGGGTAACGAGCTTTCTCTTGGTGGGTCCAGGGTTGCATTCTGTGCGGGCCCCTTCGCAATCAGCTGGTCGAATTTTCTCATTACGGATCCTACCGTGATTTTGTTGAAACCTCCCCCTGAGATGACCAATGCGGATGGAAAGGTTTCCCATGGGCTATGGGAGGAAAGGTACCCCGGACTCCTGGTGTGATCGGGCAGGAAGAAATCTTCTGGGCGATAGATGCTCAGGGCGACCTGCATGTTTGCATCCGCAGGAACGGGTACATCCTCCTCGATCTTTTGAGTCTCATGTGCTTCTTGTCGAGGAGTGTCCCTGGATTTGGTGAATTGTTTAAGGTGCCCGTCCTTGATAAGTTTTTCGATTGCATCCTTGAGATGGATGCAGTCTTCGGTATTGTGGCCATGACTTTTGTGGAATCTGCAATATTTTGTTTTGTCCGTGCCCGGTTTGCTAGGTTGCTGCTTCGGAAAGCGTACCCCTGCTTGCCTGAATTCTGAGTTGGCACATTCAGACAAGATTTTCTCCCTGGAGGCCAGGAGTGGAGTATATTCGTGAAATTGGCCGACGGGTCCTCTGTGCTCCCGCGGTTCACGGGAGCGGTCATCCTTTCTTTTGTCTCCTCCCCGACGAGATGTCGAGGGTTCATCGACTCGGTGGGGCTTCGCATCCTCGCGACATCGAGCGTCTCGTACTGAGCTGGCTGCCTGCTTTTCCTCATACTGGATATAAGTTTGGGCTTTCAGCAAGAATGCGTCAAGGGTGACAGGGGTCTCGATGCCGACTGCCCGGTGAAAATATGTTGATGGGCGTAATCCTCGTTCCAACAAATACTTCTTCATGTCGTCGGTTATGGACACCTGGACTGCTTCTTTTTTGAACCTTTCGATGTAAGTTCGCAAAGGTTCGTCTTTCCCTTGGATGATCGCTTCGAGCGAAGCTTTTGTCTTCGGGTGTCGCCTAGAGGCGGTGAAGTGCCTAGAAAACGTGCGTCTGAGTTGTTTCCAGGAAGTGATGGACTCAGCTTCGAGGCTTTTATACCACGTCATCGCTCTTTTCCTCAGTGTTGTAGGAAAGAGGCGACATTTGATCGCTCCTCGTACTCCTCGGTAGTCGAGCAGCGCATCGATATTCTCGATATGCTCATCCGGATTTGTGGTTCCAACATATGAGCCTAGTGGTGGGGGTTTTTCTAAACCTCTTGGAAGTTTAGCCGACATGATTTCCGACGAGAGGGGGCCCCGGGCGTCTTCGTCGTCGCTGGAGTTGAACGAAGGGGATTTGGGTGCGCGCTTCTTTGTTCGTCAGGGAGATGCAGATCTTGATCTGCTCCTTCTTGACTTTCTTGGAGGGGAAAACCGCGAAGGAGACTGGCGAAGTCGTTTGTCCCCAGTAGATTCGTCGATGTGTCCCTTCCTCTTTCTCTTGGGAGGAGAGGGACTACGCCTTCTCTGGTGTCTCGCGGGAGACCGGGGTCGACAATTGTTGTCCTCGAGACGAGCAATTTTCTCGCCATGGGCGAGGAGCAGCAAATTTGTCTGATTCAGGATTTCGGCCAGTGCGGCGAAGTCAGATCCTGAAGGAGTCGGGGGAAAGAGGACTTTCGGGCGACTCTCCAGAGGTTGGTCGCGGTCAGGAGAAGGTGAGGCCGTCTTCCCGTCTGGGTGATCTTGCACGGTTTCTTCGTGCGGAGGATGATGAATGTTGCTCTCATGTTGCATGAGGATCATACCGTCGTTTGATCGGTTGTCTGGATTGTCTCGAGCAGCCATGGATCTTGGTAAAAACTTTGGTTCTTTGAAGACTTTGAGAGAGAAGAACGGGGAAATCAGATTCCCACAGACGGCGCCACCTGATCGTACCTGGAGATCAGGATCCAATACGGCTAGCCTCGAGCGTTGTTGAAAGACGGTTGATGAGGAGAGGAGGGGGTGTACCTGCAAGGCACTCCGATGCTGAAGTAAGACACTGAGCAAAGAGTGAGCAAGTACAAGAATTAAGGTCAGAGAATTGAATATCTGGCCCTCTCAAATGAGAGGGTTTATATATTGGGCTAGGTGGAAGATTATTGGTCTACACTGTTGGGCGCGGATCGCGGAATCCGTAAAGATAGGTAACGGTCAAAACTAGCCGTTGGAGGACTTCGTCTTGGTCGGTATAACCATGGTCGACAGGGACCATTATTCTCAATATTGCTCGACGTCGAGCGTTCTGCGGAGCCAGTTTGCTTGGCCCAATTCTGGGAATTGGGCCTGCCCAGAACAATATATATATATATATATATATATATATATATATATATATATATATATATATATATATATATATATATATATATATATATATATATATATATATATATATATATATATATGATCCTTTGTACTCTATCCAAAAAATTCATTATTTTTGGTGTTATCAAAAGCATCAAAGACCAATAGTATGCAAATATGTTGATTTTCTCATGTTTGACCATGTGGTATTTGGATAGCACTCTAGTTTCAATAAGGATAACTTTATCGTTCAACAAAATTTTTAACATGTCGAAGTCTGTTCACATGTTGATCTTACATGTTGTAGTCAAAGTATGCTCAAGCATGTAGTAGTCAAAATGTTAGCTTTGTTAGCATGTCGAATTAAGCATGTTTGTTTAGCCTAATCTCTTAAGTTAGCTTAGCAGTCTATAAATAGATTGTTTCTCTCAGGTTGTTGAAAGAGAGTTTGGTTGTTGATATTCACTAGTAATCTTTGAATCCTAATAGAGAAAATGAATAGTAAAATGTTTATAACCAATCCTGGTTTTTCTCTCTTTCTCTCTCTCTCTCTCTCTCTCTCTCTCTCGTAAAACCTAATAGGGTTTCTCATGTTTGTTCAAGAAACTCAATCTTTCTCATATTTTGATTTGTTCATGACAACATTGATTCACAGCAAACTGGTGCGGTGAGCATAAAGAAGAAGGTGTCGTCAACAAAGAATGAGATTTAGAAACTCATCAGTGTGAATAATTTCGGTTTGTGGCACTTGAAAATGCAAGTCCTACTAGTTTAATAAGGCTTGTTAGAAATGTTAAAAGGATAAGAGAACACGGATGTTGCTCTAATAAATATGGAGAAGACGACGATGATCGAGAAAGCCCACAGGGCCATCATATTGAGCCTTGGTGATAATATTCTCTGGCATGTCTCAAAGGATAAGACGATAGCGGGTGTGTGGATGAAACTCGAAGGTTTGTACATGAAGAAATAGTTGGTCAATCGTCTCTACCTGAAGCAAGTTTTGTATTCGTTCAAGATGAATGAGACAAAGTTTTGGCTGAGCAGTTGGATATGTTCAACAAGTTGATTTTTGATCTTGAAAATATTTAGGTCAAGATTGATGATGAAGATAAAACATTGATGTTGTTGTATGCTTTACCTAAGTATTATGCTCACTTCAAAGAAACTCTATTGTATGGAAGATATTTGTTTACCTTTGAAGAAGTTCAATCATCCTTGTAGTCCAAGGACCTAAAAGAAAGAAATGAGCATAAACCATCTTCTGTTGGTGAAGGCTTGTCTGTTAAAGGGAAATTCGTGAAGAAAAAACATATGTTTGAGAAGAAGAATGGTAAAGTTCTACAAAATTCTTATGGTGGTAATACTCCTGCAATTAGGTGTTATCATTGTAAGAAGGAGGATAATACAAGAAAGGTGTGCTCTGATCGACTGAATAATTATGGTGGAAAGGATAATGGTAATGCAACAATTGTGCAAGATGATTATGAATAATTTGATCTCCTGGTGGTTTCAAAAAACGACTCTAACAATGAGTGGATTATGGATTCTGTGTGTACTTGGCACATGAGCCCAAACAAGGATGTGTTTGAGGAGTTATGTAACCAAGATGGTTGATCAGTGTTATTGGGAAACAATAAAGCCTGCAAAATTGCAAGTATTGGATATGTGAGATTCAAGCTCTATGATGTGTCAATAAGGCTATTGACTGATGTCAGGTATGTACATGATCTCAATAAGACCACATGGATTCCTTGATTATATCCCTGCTAATATTGGGGGACCTGCAAGGAATCCTTCGCACTCAGGTGTAACATATTTCCTATCCCTAATTGATGATTATTTAAGAACGCTACGGGTATTCATCCAAAAGAATACATAACAAACTTTTGAAAATTACCAAAGTTGGAAGACCCTGGTCGAAAACCAAACTGGCAGGAAGGTCAAGAGGTTGAGGACCGACAATGTTCTTGAATTTTGTAAGGAGGCTCTCGACAACTATTGTGTTGTGTATGGTATTGCAAGACATAAAACTACTGTAGGTTTAATAGAACCATTTTCGAAAGGGTTAGATGCATATTGGCTAATGCAAGATTGAAGAAGGTGTTTTGGGTAGAAGTTGTTTTTACTGCAACATACCTGATAAATATGTGCCCTTCAATTGCCTTGGGGATGAAAACACATGACGTAGTCTGGTCGAAACATCCATATAATCTTGACAGACTTAAAGTATTTTGTTATTTAGCCTACTCTCACATTAGGCAAGACAATGTCGAACCTAGAGCTCTAAGATGTATGTTTCTTGGATAACCTGAAGGAGTGGAAGGTTATAGGATATGGTGCCTATAGTCAGATCACATGAGGTGTATCAACAGTCGAGATTTATTTTTCAATGAAGCATAAATGGTATTCAAGAAAATTGATGATGTTGGTCAAAATGCAGAGATCTCTGAAGAAGACCTGGGAAATGGAGAGATTCATGTTGAGGTGTTGCAAGTTGATGCTGAATTGCATAGCCCAAATGAAATCTAAGAAGAAGCAAAAGTTGTTGAGGAAGTTGAGGATACTGATAATGACTACCTACTGGTAAGAGACAAGTCGAGAAAAGTCATCAAGCCACCTCAGATACTTGGTTAGGCATATCTCAAAGCAATTACCTTAATCTCTACAAGTGAGGTCCTTGATGAAGAACCTAGAGATTACAAGGAAGATGCGAGGATTCAAATAAAGACCGAATGGCTTAAAGCTATGGATTATGAGATAAAATCTCCTCAAGATAATAACACTCGGAAGCTGATCAAGAAACCTACAAGGGCTAGGATATTCAGTTGTAAATGGATCTTCAAGGTTAAAGAAGAAATCAAAGGAGTGATGTCGAAGAGATTTAAGGCAAGGTTGGTTGTTAGGGGGTTCACTCGGAAAGAAGGTGTCAACTTAAATGATATGTTCTCACATGTTGTAAATCATATTACCATTTGAATGTTGCTTGCTAAGGTGGCAAAGTTTGACCTAGAACTTAAACAGATGGACACGAATATTTCCTTTCTGTATAGTGATTTAGGTGAAACAATCGTGATGAGGCAACCTGAAGGTTATACAGAAAAGGGAAATGAAGGTTATGTGTGCAAGATGAATAGGTCATTATAGGGCGTGAAACAATCTCCTCAACAATGGAATAAGAGATTTGACAAGTTAATGACACATATAAGTTTTACTTGGATTCAGTTCGACCACTGTGTTTACTTCAGATTTTAGCCGGGAAATCCACTTATTATCTTGTTGCTTTATATGAATGATACTCTCATAGAAAGCAACAATGTCAAAGATGTTATGAATGTGAATGATGAATTCGATAAGGAGTTCAACATGAAGGATTTAGGAGGTGCTTCCAGAATTCTTGGGATTGACATCTGGAGAGATAGAAAGCAATTGAGATTATTCTTATCTCAAGACACATACTTAAAGAATATACTTAACAAGTTTGGTATGTCGAATTCAAATCATGTTCTAACACCGACTAATCATCATTTCAAGTTGAGTACGACTCAAAGTCCTAGTTATGAAGTCGAAAGAGTCCATATGAATAACATTTTATATGCTAGTATAATATGTTCTTTGATGTATGTTATGGTATGTATGAGTCCAGACATAACATACAATGTAATCCTTGTAAGCAGGTATATGGTCAATCCTAGGAAGGTGCACTGACAAGCATTAAAGTGGATTCTGAGGTACATCAATAGGTCTCTGAGCAGAGTCTTGATTTATGGTGGAGCCTGTGGTGATGATAGCAAAGTCAAAATTGAAAGATTTGTCGACTCTGATTATGCAAGTTGTATAGATTCTAGAAATTCTATTTTTGGATGTGTGTTCCTTATGTTTGGCATAACAATCGGTTAGAAATCAACACTTCAGAAGGTTGTTGCCTTATCAACCACTGAAGCAGAATATATTACCCTCACTAAAGTTATGAAAGAAACTCTGTGGCTTGAAGATTTTACTAAGGAGCTGAAACTTCAAGGTCGAGTTATCATTGTTAAATGTGATAGTCAATTTACAATACACTTGTCGAAGAATTCAACCTATCATGAGCAAACCAAGCACATCGATGTGAGACTGCACTTCGTCAGAGAGATAATCGAGCGTGGAAAAGTCCAAGTGTTGAAGGTTTCAATTGATTACAATGATGATGATATGATCACCAAGACATTGTCAAGTAGCAAGTTTTTCCACTGTACGCAGTTGATAAAGTTGCATGATGAAATCTAATTTGTTCCCTTATAGTGTAGAATTTGTTCCAAGGTGGAGATTTGTGGTATTTGGATCGAACTCTAGTCTCGGTAGGGATAATTTCATGGTTCGACAAATGTTTATCATGTAGTCGAAGTCTGTTCACATGTTGATCCTACATGTTGTAGTCAAAGTATGCTCACGCATACAATAGTCAAAATGCTAGTTTGGTAGCATGTCAATTTGGGTCTGTTTGTTTAACCCAATTATTTAAGTTAGTTTCTTACTTAAGTTAGATTAATCTATACATAAAATGTTTCTCTCAGGTTGTTGAAAGAGAGTTTGGTTATTCATATTCACTTGTAATCTTTGAATCCTAATAGAGAAAATGAATAGTAAAACAGTTATAATCAATCATGATTCTTATTCTTCCTTCTCCTCTCTCTTTTTCATAATACCTAACAGAGTTTCTTGTGTTTGTTCAAGAAACTCAATCTTTTGCATATTTTGATTTGTTCTTTACGACATCGATTCACAACAGACCACTTTACTTGAAGCGACTTTGAGGGTTGTCTGTCCCACAATAAAACCTCTAACCCTTAATTCCACTAGTGAGAAAACCACATTCAAGTCTACACATGCATGTTTCCATCATATCCACAGATACACCATAACATCTCTTGACCTAAATTTCGATCCCCCTCACGTGGGTCAGTCAAGAAATTCACAGGCGTCACTTTCCTCACAAATACTTCGATCCGCCAAAATATATCAAATAAGATATGCTTGACAAAGTTATGTCAGTATTTGATCTGAAATCTCCCTACAATGAATTGCGTTTTTTCCAAATATACCCAAACATGCCTTGCATCAAAAAGAAAATCCCATCAATAAGAAATAAGAAAATCATAAGTCTATATTTAAGAATATCATGTTACTCTACCAAGACATATGCTAACATAGTCCATCAGAAGTAATAACAATGAGAAAATCTTAAACATATGTTGTTTACAAACAACCAAAAGTTATTTTATATTTTGTGGTCATGTCAAACTTTACATCTATATCCTAAACACTTTTATTGAAAAAAATATTTGTCTAAATCTACAATAACTATAAAATGATTCAAAGCTCTGTCAAAATCAAAGTTTATATCATATATCTCACTATCTCTATATAATCATGTAACTTATAAAACTAAATCCTAGAAAGTCACAAAAGCGTAATAAACAAGCTTTCTATTTCTTGTATTTTTCATAAACAAGCACATTTTATATAATTATGTTTCCACTAACACCTATAAAAAAACGTTTTTCTAAACCTTTTAGATATAAAATAGGAGAAGTTCTTATAAATTTATAATACTATTTTCTTGGAATTCATCTCGTAATATCGCATAATAACTCTTAACTATATAGATTGAAGATTTGTTATTTTGTCTAGGTTAGATGGATTTGATTGAATTGGATAGACAATTTATGTGTACCCGTCCTTTATTTTCTTGTCGTAAATTAAGTTTTAGTTGAGTAATTTATTATGTATTATCATATACTAGTATATATAATTTTCTTGGAATATTTGACATTTAACCATTGAATTTTATAATAATATACCTAGATTATTTTGATATTTAAATGATTGAATATTGTTATGAAAATAAACATTGGTGTGTGTAAGTGAATGAAAATAGAGCGGCGTGAGGGTGTAATGATTTGCAGTGATAATGAGAATGAATTACTAGGATGAGGTTTCATGAGAATGCACCGACAAAATTACCATGAATATAATAACAATAATCATAATCATAGTATTGTTAAGTGGAAGCTACTATGTGTGTATCATAGGATCCATTTTCTAAAGTGTTTGTGTCGCTGGGACCATTTCACCAGCTATGATTTAAACAATGGCACCACTATTATAAATGTCGTAATAAGGTGGGTGCAAGTAGGAATATTATTTATATAAATTTGTAGTAAAAAGATTCAGAGTTTCTCAATTCATCCATCTACTTTGTGTTTCTAGATAATATTTTTTATATCAATTTTTGGTTGACAAAATTCTTGAGAAAAATCCATTCATTTCAATCTTGTACAATAGACGCACTTGATTGGTATCAATAGCAAGGATTTCACCCTCTGCATATGAAAACTATAATAGCCCGCCCATAAAGTCTAAAAGATTGTGGTTACCCATTAGATTAATCTAGAGGATTAATAAGGTCTTTAAATATACGGAATCAGCTATGTAAATCTTCACTCTGACCTCCATATCTGCCTGTGATATATAGACAAGAGATGTTTTTCGATTTCCTTACAGGTTAATTTTGGCGTATAGGGGGCAAACGATATGTTGAAGTGTTTATAACATGGTGTAACAACATAACTCTCAGACCTTAGCGGAAAGGATATTCAGGATTGAAGAGAGTTTATAACATGTCAATCTGAAGACTAATATTATGCAAGAGGATGTCTCCCCAATCAGTGCTAAACTATTTTAAAACATTTTTTACTTTTTGTAAATACTTTTTATAAAAAAATGAAACTTAAAATTTTTAAGCAAAACACTTTTTTAAAACTAATAAAACACTTTTTGTTGGATACAACAAATAAGCGAGGTGCTAATATCTTCCACGCGCATAACCGATTCTCAAACTTGAATTTGATTGTGATGACGTATTTTTGTTCTTTAAGGGTTTTATCTATGTTTTCCTTTTAAAAATAAAATTTCGGTAGCGACTTTATTCATTCCAAGTGTTCAGGCGCTCGAGTATTTTTAACATTGCGATAAGTACTTCAACGCCCAAGTCTGCTTAGGGTTTGACATAACCGTAATCGAAGTGGTGATTGGAGATTGTGTACCTTAAAATATTTTATGGAGGTAGAATAAATGAGCTTCGCGTTATTGGGACTTTGGATAGCATGGAACAATGGTCTTTAATTTTTTAACATTTTTTGCAAATTTTAATCTCAATAACAACAACAACATTAATGTATAAACCCACTAAATAACATCGGGTACAAGAATCAAATTATGTTATAATATTGTATTGAAGATCATGTTTTATTCAAATTGTTAATCTAAAGATATTTCTTAATAATTTTCTTATAATTTTATAACTCTTCATCTATTCTCCTAATAATATAACACACAAGTCTTCTCCTTTCATGTCCTAATCACCCTAATTAATTTCCACAATCTTTTTTAGTATATGTATTGAGAATTTACTTTTTCACCCTTTTGATGTGGCTCACACCTTTGAAAACCCAAAATTTTACTCAAGAATTTTCAGAGATGCATCTCCAAACGCAGCTGAAATCACCTCATCATTCGTAAATCAAGTAGCCAAACAATTTTTGTCAAATATTTGTCTGGAGATGCATGTGCAAATATTTCTGGGGTCAGTTCGGGTATGCATCTCCGAAAACTTACATGCATGCAGCTTGGCCAGAAACATTGTCCTAAGTTGGTATTTTTTAATCCAAAATCATTTTATTCGACTAACAATGCCATAATTTGATTCAAATATTAATAAACATGAACATCATAAAACAAGGTAATGCATTAATTAAAAAAAACAACCCAAAGTATTACAAATATTGTTCTCAAAGTATGGAAAATAATACCAAAAAAAATCCCAAAATACAAATAAAAGCATAATATATTGTGTATGCCTAATCCTAACTCCTTGGCTCCATCTCTACCATCGATAACTCAAGTCATTTTGTGTCTCAGTAAGAATGGAACGTGTTAGGGCAACCACATCATCATCATATTTCTCAAACAACCCAACCTTTTTGCCATCATATGTAACCCAAATAATATTTTGACAGATCAACAACACATCATGATAATGTGTGACACACTATAGATCCAAACCATGTAATCATCTAGATAAAACCGCTGACTTGTAACTAGCATACTTTGATACTCATCTGGTACCGAATGAATCTTGCATTTTGTCAATATGTCATCAAGATGTTTGTGGACGATGTTGTTTGGAGCAACTACGAAGGGGATTGCAAGAATGATATGCACATACTTATGCTTGCATCGTTCCGACAAATACTTACACATCAAATTCATCCTACATGTCAGCCATCCAGAGTAAAATAAAATGGGGTCGAAGACCACAATGTCACGATGAATGGTGTATGGTGTCCAGTCGATGTCATCATATTGAGTTTGGTCAATATACACATGGAACAATCACACAATATTATTCCCTATGTACGGGTAATATAGGACACAATCAAACATATGTATGCAGTGAAAGTGGGATACGATCCAACATTGAAAATAAATAAGAAAAAAATGTTAGTAACTAGTGAAAAATAAGTGATTTTAAACTTATTAATGGCTTTGGAAATTACATCAGTAGGGTGCAGGCGCCTATCATTTTCTTTGTCATCCAAAGATAATTTTCGCTCGGCTTGGAGTATATATCAAATAGGTGACCCCCTAACTCCACTCATGAATGGCCGAAAAGTTGATGAAGTACATAAGATATGCCACATCGACGTAGATTTCACTTTTGTCCCAGAACATGGACATACCAACTAAGAATATGATATAACACCTCAAAGCACATTCCTGGTGGTAGGTAACTTGTAAATCGTTGATGTCGGCATCATTGGCCAACTCCAAGTTGTCTTCATATATATTTTGTAAGTATGAAATATTTTCATGAACACATCTGGTGCTCTCACACTGAATCAGGGCATCCATTGAATTAGTTCCCAGATAAATTACCATCAACTCCTGGACTTCATCGTGTTTGATCTTGGAATGATCAAGTAACTTCCTCCTTATGAGAAAGTAGAGAAGGCAAGCGACGTCATCTAATGTAATCGTCATCTCGTCAATGGGGAAGTGGAAAAATGGTGTTTCCTTATGTCGTCTCTCAGCAAAATTCTATGCATGCCATGACTAATGGTGTTGTACCTAGAGCAATACAGGTTTGAAAGACTAGAGTATCGGATGACACTTTGAAACCAAACATCATTAAGCTGATAATGGTTCAAAATCTTCATTGTATGGTTAGCAAACTTCAAACATTCGTGCTCTCGTTACAAAAATAAAATAAGTCGCAAGGAACTTATTTAAAACATATAAATAAAAACTGTTAACAAATATACATCCTTGATCCAGATATTCTCAGCAACATGATCTCTATGGCATATCAGTAAATAGGTGTTAGAGGATTCTCTTAGATGAGGGTTTACTAGTGCATGGGCATCATCATGTACAAAAGGATATTCTTCCCGATCAACGTGAGTAGGGAAGGCGTTCTCCTGGGATGAGGACCCATGTGGCAAATGACTCTGAGAAGTCAATGTTTCCCCGTCAAGTGGCCTAGGGACGGTTCTCCGCCCAACTCTGGCCTATTCATTCTAAACTTTAGCTCTTTCACGTTGAACGTACGCTAGATTTCACGATCGAGTCTCATTCTATCGTCATTGTTTGCATCCATTTTTCCTAAGAAAATACGAGAAAAACACATCAATTTGCAATTACAGGACATTTTTGGATATGCATATCTGAAAACCAGCAACGATACAATTCAGAGATGCATCTCTGAAAAAGCTTGTTTTTACAATAATGGTAGAAAAATCAACCTTGCCCTAATAAGCCAAAATGCGACCAAATCATAATATTGTCTCTAACAACTACATATTTCAAATGTGACTACTACCTAACACATTTAAAACCAATTATTTTACCTAATACATTAGTCAAAAATTAAATGCGAAACTTACTCAAAAAATGTTGGAGATGAAAAAAATGTTAAATATAGTATGGAATGAGTTGGGATTGTTACCACTGAAGTAGAGACACAGTTATTCCTTGAAAAAATGACTGTAAAAGGTTGCTCACAAGCTCCAATTGGGTTTGTAAAAATTTCAAAACATGAAGAATGATAAGATGATATGTTCATGCACATTAAATATAAATTAAAGCCGTTCGAAAATACATCACAAAAAAAAATATATGAATTGAAAAATAAAGCTTAATTCGGTGATGCATCTTGGAAAAACTCATAATACGAAGATACATTTTTGAATTAAATTTTGACAAAATAAAGAAAGTCCAAGCATTTGTGTTATTTTGTATTGTAACGAAACTTCTAAAAATACAACTCCAAAAATAGGTGATTTTTCTTACTTATCACCAAGGATTTGAAATAATCAATAGAGGTGTGAAAAGAAATTCCTTATCTATTACCCCGACATTCTCTTAAATATTCCCCAAATTTGAATCTTATCTGTGTTACATAACACCGCTAGTTTCAATGTGATTTTTTATATTCTTTTATTTTTATTTTTATCTTTGAAAAATGTTGTTTATGCTTAAGAAAATTCTATACACAGCCTAGTCAAGAAATTAAAACAAAAAAAAAATTTAACCAATGAACATAAGCTCACTACTTGTCATAAAAAATACGCGCTTAAAAACAGATGACGGTTGGAATTGAAGCTCGCATTAAATGATCATGCCAGATAGCTGTACTGACGAGTAAACTAGTAGTATGTGCTATTGGAAGGTCAACGTCCTTGAGACTAACATTTGAGCCCGTCTTTGCTCCATGTCAGACACCTTTAAATTCCTCAGGACAGTGTAATAAAATCACAATGTTCCACTCATAGATGAATCATCTGCATGATTCATGTCAAGGACATACTCGTCTTTAATTAAATAAAAGGCACAACTTCAACATTTCTACTTAATACCTTGTCAAACTCAACCATAAAACAACAAAATACAAACTTCAGAGTTTACATTACGCAAAGGTTATAACATAAAACTCATGAACAAAATTTGAGCTACAATATGGAGCCATTACAAGAGAAATACATAAGGTTCATTTTCCCTTCTCCAGCATTCAGTTAATAGACGTCTGAACCATGAAATGAAAAATGCCCTTTGGGAAAACCAAGGTTCATAAAATAAAAATAAATAGCTAGACCCAAATACAGTGTGACAGAGCCAACAAAATTTGTACTGGAATAAAGAATAAGGTAGGTGTTCTCTTCACTACATTTTCAGTTTTCACAAATCAATGATTGCTACAAGAACCTCAGACAATAGAAATGTATTTTGCAGTCATATCCTGAATGGAGGAGGGTTCCTTGAGCTAAAATGGTTCAATTTTGCCCTTTTACTAGATTTCTCTGAGCTAAAATGGTTCAATTTTGCCCTTTTATTAGATTTCTTGGCGCTAAAATGCATCAACTTTGGCCTTTGGTTAGACTTCTCGTTAGCAACTTGTTGGAAAATATTGGTCCCATCAAATCGTTCCTTCAAGCCCCTTACCTTCTTCCTCCTCCCCGAATCATAATCCTCATCCCTGTAAATTTTTAGGACAAGAAATAAGCCTATGTACAAAAGCTCTGATTATCTTCACAAAAAATTGAGTAAAGAAAATATCCCTTTTAAGACAAACAAATGTTTGAAAATAAACATTTAATTGGTTCCAACAACGGAATGCACAAAAACTAAAACAGGCCAAATGACTTCCATAGTATACAAGAAAGGAACCATATATATTAAGCTCACCATTCATCCCCAACATATCCAATATGGGCAATCTGGCCATTCTTTGACTCCAAGGGCTGAGATGAAGGTAATTCCATATCATCCCACCTTGCAACTGTATCCAAAGAGAATACATGTTATATATCACGTATAGAAGTACCAATATTCAAATATTCAAATATTCAAACCAAAGTACATGAGCAAAAAAAGTAATACAAATATGAAAACATAAGATAACAAAGCTAGTTTAATGAAATGAAGAGTTGATATTCCAACACATTTTCAATGTAGAGTATTTATTTAGTGTGTATTTGTACAACTACTCGCAACAAAACCCGAACAACATATAGATGGCACAGGATCACTATAATTAGTGGTGCTGTGTGAATGGCGCCGCTTTACCCAGATTTTAACCCAAAAGATAAGTTAACTAGCATGAATAGGCAATACATACAGACTAGACTACGGCATACAGAGACATCCTGAAATATATAACTAGTATTTGGAAAAACCGGTATGCTAATATTTTCAGGTCAAGTTGAATGAAATATATAAACCCCCAATAAACATGCAAGCAGATGTGTTTAATTCATAATTGTAATATGTAAGTCATGTAACAAGGCAGCACACCAACAACTATGCAGTTCCATCAACCAGACTAGAACTAACAAACTTAGAGTTGTGCCAAACAAATCTAAATGGAAAATGTTAATAGAGACATACCAACAGTCTCCTCTAGACCTCGAGTGAGCATTCTCATGACACTATTATGCATTTGATCTCCTGTATCATCTTGTAGACTAAAAGATTGTCCAGTCTTAAATTCATTTGCCACTAAACACGGGGACATATTTTCTACTTCAGTAACTGATGCAAGCACAGCAAAGTTTTGATCCATCCTCTTCTTAAACTCTCCTTCAGCATTATTTTCCATCAGAGGTGCATCATTAGATTTAATGTTATCTACAGGTATATGGGAAGGCTTAGTTGGTTTACTTTCAGAAGACGGAAGTAAATGTGTTTTTCCAGATGTAGATGGTCCAACTTCTGATAATATAGCATGTTTATTCCGCTTTTCTTTATGACAATGCTTCATGCCCAACAAGCGGCGTTTACTTTTTTTGTGATTCTTCCTACGCAGGCCTAGATTTGCAATGAAATGGATGATTGGGCGCAGTTGCAGGTTTGACCCCTGGTACTTCGGAAACTTCTTTTTTGATTTTTTCACTTGCTTTTGATCAAGACTCAGGTCCTTCGAGGATATATTGGATGAACCTTTAAGAACCAGTCCTTGAGAAACAGCTGCATTCTCACACAAAATACTGCATGCTTTCTCATTCACCAATCCATTTGAAGTTCCAACCTAAAAAAAAGTAGGGCCAGTCAATACACAAAAAGAAAAGGCCCCAAGTATGGGCGGAGAGGGTATATGCTGAACAAATTTGGTTGAGTTACTGAAAGTACCAGGCCATTGCGCTCTGAAAATTTTGTGGCAGAATCTTTGGCAACAACCGCATCAACTTCAGAGGGGGAATTTTTCTGGTAAAGAATTAACAGATAAGTAATCAAGAAAACTGAATAGAACCAGTCTGGTCCAAAGAGTATACTAAGAATGATTTGAATCACGTACCTCCTGAGACTGGGATATTTTGTCACTAGCAGGTCTACCAGGAAAATTTTGGGGACTACTCACAGTTGGCTTTATTGTGGGAGAATCTACACACACTTTAGAAATAGCATTCTCATTGAACTGATTAGGTTCGTCAACAACTGGTGCATCTAGACTTTTCTGAATACAAGGGTCATTGTCTTTTCCAGAGTGATCTAAGGATGACAAACATTCATGTTCTGATATAGCAACTGAGGGCTCATCTGATGGGGTTTTCTGTGTCTGTTCCTTGGAAGTAAGTTCAGATATAGGGGTCTCGCTGTTCATTAAGTTTTCTACTAAAATGTCACTATCTTTTTGCTGAACCAGAGCATCGTTCTCACATGAAACCCTTGATGAATCAGCATTTATCAAATTTTTCTGAGTATCAGCAGTCAAAGAAGCCCTTGATGAATCAGCATTCAATGCATTGTTAGAAGTTAAAGAACATCTATTTCCAATAACATTTGTCATCACATTCTCCTCCTTAGCAATGACATCAGGCTTCCTTGGAGCTATACTTTTTCTATCACGAACATAAAACAACATGTAAGCTTGCTGATTTAGAACTTCACGTTCACTGGCATGTTTGACCTGTTTGCAACATTAAAAATAGGGTTTAAAAGATTAATTTATATAATAACACGGCAGAAAAGGGCACTTAGTGTCCGGCATTAAGAAACTATTCCTTCAGAGAACACTTATCAATACAATAACTCACAAGTTATCTAAGGAATCTATGAAATATAATTCATCAGATTTATGTACATCTGAAATATAATTCATCTAATTTATGTACATCAGATATGGGAAGAAACTATTCCTTCAGAGAACACTTATTAATACAATAATTCACAAGTTCTCTAAGGAGCCCGTGAAATATAATTCATCAGATTTATGTACATCTGGAATATAATTCGTCAGATTTATGTACATCAAAGCACTTCCCATATCTTATGTGTATATTCAAGTTATTGGAAGGGATCGCAATTTCTAGTGAACCACTAAAATCAGTCAAAAGGGCCAATAACTCCTTATTTTTCAAAAACCAAACATTGACGGAACAATAATGTCAAACTCCATGAGGGTAATGATTAGCTATTAGGAATAGACTATGAAGGGTTCGAGAAAAGATAGTAGCCCCAAGCAGATAACACAAATTGATAATTTCCAGGTATATCTATTAATCAAATTAATGTCAATAAAACAATTCACAAGACTATAAGGATCAAAGGATATTTTCAGTACCCAATTATCATCCAAGGTATACCACATGTTATTCGAAGTGCGAACATAGCAATAATAGTGACCAGAATGAGTGCTGTAACCAGAATGAACCAGGACCCCATACAATGAGTAATGCACACCGCCATCCTGCCAACAAGAGAAACGTGAAAGTAATAAGTGAAACATCTCATAACCATATCATTAAGCGATAAATAACTAAAAAGACAATTGCTTACATGTGAGCCACTGACATAAGGTTCTAAATCCAGTGCAGTGCCAAACCGAACATTCTTTTTAATCTTTAGGCTTGAGTCATGTGGGTAGAATCTCTTTAGATGAATTGCTAGCACATTTGGTGCCTTATTAATTGTTAGCTGTTTGAGAGCCTTCACTTTCTGCTTGCAACGTTGACATTGATATTGCTTCTCCCCTCCATCTAAAAGTTCTCCAGTTGTGAAATTTGCAAGTGCCTTTTGAAGAGAATCTGCCTTGAGTATTTCGAGACTTAAATCCAAAAATGGATCAAACTTGTTGGAGGAATGAGAACACTGCATGCACTTCACCTGGAAAAAGCACCCAAAGAACTTTTGAGCAGTGTTGTCCAGGGCGGATGGCGGTCCATGGCAGAGAGCAAAAATCCCGCCATACCAGACACCTCGTGACGCCTTTATAGTGTATTATGACTGAATAACCCACAATATCGGCCAAGATTCACCATTGCGGTGAGCCTAAAAACCGCCATGTATATCTACCATAGCGCCGCAATTGCGGATATTTGATAATACTGCTTTTGAGTGGTTGTCATACTATGAAAAATATCAACATAGCAACCTAGAAACCTTGATTGGTAATACTATTTCTCATACTAATCCTACAGGATCAAGAAACAAGTACCTGACTTCGTAGACGACCACCGAAAATCTTATGAACAAAACTTTTATCAAAAGCACCGGGTGATTCACTTGGCACTCCAGAAGGTAGGCAGCATTTATGCATTGATTCAAGTAAGTGCACCATATACTCATGTGCATCCTCTTGCCTACATTTTCGGAAATTGCGTGATATGCCTAATCTTATGTCAGGAAGTACAACTAATCAAATAGGAAATGCTTCTTAAAAAATCAGGGTAGGGACAGGGGACAACACTTCAGAAAAAAACCAAGACGCTTATAGTGACAATTAAGACATTCTTACACATTAGCTAACAAAGTCAAGCATATTAAAGTTTGGTTCTAAATATTGTAGCCGGATTTTCAAGAAAAGGATCAACAATGTTATTAGCTGCATGACCCATATAAGCAGTAAAATTCTGTGATGAATTTTTTCATTCTTTTCCCATGTTTATAGAAGCTGATAATCAGCAATATGGAAACTTCCAAAATGATAGGTTTGTTAAATATAAGTCAAGAAGTTGGTTTTAGCCTTGTTTCTAAACAAGATATATGGATACTGAAATTATCAAATATTAAGATCTTCGGGCCCAATAATGTTGACTTTTGTGCTTAAAAAACATCAGTTCAAGACAATTCGAATGAAAACAATTTTCCATACCAGCCCTTCTCCTGGGTTGAAAGGGATAAATGCACAAACAGCACAGATAGAAAAGAAAGCAAAAAATAATATTATTATAGAAATATAGCCAAATTCTTGTCAAGTTTAAAAAACAAAGAGATAAAACATAAAGGAACATTAATCACTCTTTAAAAAAACACAAACTTAAGGATACACCGCAGGTTTAAAACAAGACTCGCAGGTGATAATATTTTTCCAGTTGATTGCAGTGCCCTACTAACATGATTCTGTATTGCACAAAGAGCACAAAACCCAGCAATGCGACCTATGAAGAAAAACCGCAAACTAAAATTAGAAATTCTGTAACAGAAGATTCCTCAAGTCATCCATATTAATCATAAAGCAAAACTACAAAACCAAAACTTCAATTATTTAAAACAAACAAATACATCAAAACAATCGCAAATCATTAACAAAATACAACCATCAAACATAATATAGCAAGTGACACGGAAGTAAATGTATAGCTCACATGAACTTTGATGATTGCCACTTTGCAGATAAGCAGCTAAAGGCTCAGTATAAGTCAAACACTGCAAAACTGAATTCAGAAAACACGTGTTTCCGAGATTATGTAGTCCAGCTCCCTGAAAATTTTCATTTACATGCTTATAAATCCTAAATCTCAAAAAAAAAAACTATCAATTCAAATTTTACTATTCCAAAAAATCTCAAACAAATTCACATATCAAAATTTCAAAATGCACAATAATCACTCACTATTCTACGAGACGTAATGCCGAAGCTGAATTCAGGATCCAAACCACAATCAGAGAATTCAGAACCATCGTGTTTCTTGGGAGCTGATTGTGAGCTTCCATTAACGGAAACAAGCTGTTTATGTTCGGAGGTGGTAGGGTTTAGGGTTTCGATATGAAAATCATTGGAAAAGCCTTGGAAGGGTTTTTTAACGGGTATGAATTCAATTTTTCTCGGAAACGGACCGTATTGCTTCGGTGTTTCGGTTTCGGCGATTACACTTTCCGCCATTGGATTGATTCAGTTGATACGATTTGGGAATTGAATGTGAAAAGTGTTACAGAGAAAACAGAGCATAGCAAAAGAAAAGCGGCGAAGGGTTTCGGCTTCTGCGAAAGAGAAGCAATAAGTGAAGGATGGCTGCTATTAAACCCTACACTAACACGGCCAGCTCATGAGAAAAATCGACACTGATTTTCTCTCTCTTAATATTTATCTTTTGGGCCTGGCCCGGAACAGGCCCGTAGTCCTTGTGTTGTTATTTCGATAACTGGGTTTCTATTTCTTTTCTGAACTTTTTGTTGGCACTATTATTCACACTCTAATACTTTATCTTTCACGCCCCTTTCACATAATTTTTTTAGAAAATTTGTTTTATTATATTAAAAATCTATGTTAGTTTTGGTGGTTTTTGTTCGAAGTAGAATAAAAAACTTTCTTCTTTTTAGTTCACATTTTTTAAAAATAATTTCTTATAACTATTATTTTTTATATAGTATTATCTAAAAATGTATTAATAATTTTTTTTCAAAATAGTTTAATGGTTGGAATTTAGCTTTTAAAAAAATAGAGAGGGATTGCAATTACTCTCTCTCTCTCTGCTAGGGTTTGCGAACCATGGGGGAACGAGGGGTTGACCGGCCAAAAGCTCAGGTGGCAACCACTCGTAAGGGGGTGGAGAGGACCATCGTCGCGCAGGTTGTGATGGAACACGATGATACACATACGGGGATGTAAGAGGAACCGGAGAAGACAGAAACACCACAGCTGAAGCTTGATCAAATCCCTAAATTGAAGACACCAGAGGTGACGATTTTGCGAGAGGAGATGAACAATACTGAAGGTAACATTGCGGTGAATCAGAAACCCTGGGTTGATTTTATTCAAGGCAATCGAAACCTAAATCGAGGTATGACGGTGAACTTCATTGCCCCAACAATTGTCAATGGTGCAGTGGAAATCCAAATTGATGAAGAAGATGTTCAAGAGGAATTGGAATTTTGGGAAAACATTATGATCTTGTTTGCCCTAGGAGACCAATTGTCAATGAATGCGGTGAAGAAGTTCATGGAAAAGACGTGGAATTTTGTTGCTTTACCTGAGCTTTATTTCAATGAGGATGGTTATTTCATTGTTCAGTTCAAAACAAGTGAAGATGGGGAGGATGTAATGGCAAAGGGACCCTATTTTATCTTTGGCAAACCGATTTTCATCAGGAAATTGAGTGAAGACTTCGAAATGAAAGAGGACATTTTGAGGGTGATGCCACTTTGGATTACAATGCCAAACCTACCATTACATATATGGGGTGAGAACAGTATCTCAAAGATTGCAAGTGTAGTTGGCAAACCTATTACCACTGATGAGTGAACAACAAAGAAGCTTAGAATCTGGTATGCAAGAGTTCTAGTGGAGGTCCATGTCACTCAGAAGCCAAAGGAATCAGTGGTTGTACGAGAACATAAAGGGATATTAATTGAGCAACCAATTGAATATGAATGGCTCCCAAGTTATTGTCATTCTTGCCTCGATATTGGACATAATTGTGCTGAGAACAAGAAGATGGTGAAAAAGAAAATGTGGAAGCTGGTTCCAATAGTTCTTGAGGTTCAGAATGATTCTACTCTAGTTGCTAGTACAAGTGAGAATCACAAGGAGGCAACACCAGAGGTGATTACTAAAGAAGCAGATTGGGTTGTTGTGGCATCTGGAAGAGTGGATAGACGGAAAAGAGTGCAATCACCCAAAAGTTCCTTCATGCCTTTTTAGAACTCTTTTACTCCCTTAAAGATTAGAGAAGGTCTTGTAGGGAATAATCAGTTTGTGCAATGATGGCAACCTGGAATGTTAGAGGTATCAATTAGGAAGCTAAACATAGGGAGGTAAGATCCTATGTCTCCACTTTTAATGTACCTATAGTAGATTTGCTTGAGACTGGAATTAAGAAGAAGAATGCTGAGAAGATTAGACAATCTTTTGGTAATAAGTCATAGTTTATTGATAACTATGACCACCATGATAATGGTAGAATTTGGATTCTTTGGAATCAGAATAATGTTGATGTTCAAGTTTTTAGGAATACTGCTCAGTTTATCCATATTGGCATCTTTGGTTTAGATATGATTCTGATGTATAGTGTTACCATTGTTTATGCTCTTAATCAGCTTGAGCACAAAAGGATTTTGTGGAATTATATTTGGATGATCAATGCTACCATTAATGGTCTTGGACTGTTATAGGAGACTTTAATAATGTCCTTAATAGTCAAGATAGAATTGGGGGGAATCCTGTTACCATTCATGAGTATAAGGACCTTGAGGAAATGATGCATATGGCTGGCCTGTTTGAGGCTCCCACCAAGGACAGTTACTACACTTGGACCAATAAACACACCAATGGTGTGATTTATTCCATAATTGATAGGATGATGGAAAATGCATAGTGGTTTCAGAAGTTTCAAGATATTATTGTGGTGAATCTGGCTCCAAACATTTCAGACCATAACCCTATAAAAATTGATTGTCCGAACCAGAGACCTAGAAACAAATCTATGTTTAATTTCCTAAATTGTATTACTCAAGCCCCCTCCTTTAGGCAGTTGGTAAGGGATAGCTGGATCCAGGGGGTGGAGGGAAGACCTATGTATAAATTGTGGGTTAAAATGAAGAGACTGCAACCAATTCTTAAGCAATTGGCTAGGAAATTTTCTAATATTCAGATCCAAATTGTGCCAGCTAGATAGGAATTACAATTTGCCCATGACACTGTGCAGTAGGATTTGTTTAATTCCCAGAAGATTGAGCAGGTTAAGCGTTGTACTGGACATCTTATTCATCTGAATCAAGTGGAATATAATATATTGATGCAGAAGGCAAAAATCAACTGGCTGAAATCGGGTGACAATAATTCAACTTACTTCCATGCCTCTCTGAAAGATAGAGCTAAGAACAATTGCATGTATTCTTTTGAGTCTCTGAATGGAGAAGGTTTGCATACTTAGGGAAAAGTTGAAGAGGAAATCATGACTTTCTACACCAATTTGGTTGGCACAAGCAGAACTAACTTGAATAACATAGCCATTCCTTGTATTAGGAAAGGTAATATTATATCTATTGATGAGGCCCATAAGATGATCAGACATGTGAGTGAAAAGGAAATCTGGGATGCCTTTGCTAGCATTGCCAACAACAAAGACCCTGGCATGGATAGTTTCAATGCATACTTCTTTAAAACTGCTTGGTCTATTAATGACATTCAGGATGTTATTTGGGAGTTATTCAATTCTGGTATAATGCTGAAAGCTTTGAATTGCTCCCTGGTCACACTTATCCCTAAGTCTCCACATTCTAAGACCGTTAAGGACTTAAGACTTATTGCTTGTTGTAACACCATCTACAGAGTCATCTCCAAAATTCTCACAACAAGATTAGGTGGAATCATTGGGACTATTATTGATCAATCCCAAACTGCTTTTGTTTCAGGGAGAGTTATCCAAGATAATATCCTCTTGGCCCAAGAGTTGATTAGAGGGTACAACAGAAAGCTTGTGTATCCTAGGTGCATGGTCCAAATGGGCATTCAGAAAGCATACGATATAGTTGAATTGGAAGCCCTGGCTCAGATTATAAGGGAGATGGGATTCCCTAAGATTTTCACAAATTGGGTTATGGAATGTGTCACTACTGTATCCTATAGGTTCTCTATTAATGGTGCTCACTATTCTCTTTTGGTTGCAAAGAGAGGACTTAGGCAGGGGGATCCAATTTCCCCCTCCTATTTGTCATTGTAATGAAGTATTTGCATAGACTCTTTCTAGATCTTAAGCTGAACCCTAACTTCAATTTACACCCTAAGTGTGAGAAATTGAACATTATCAGTTTGTGCTTTGCAGATGACATTTTGATGTTTGCAAGTTTAGATGTGGATTCCATCAAGCTGATGATGCAAAAGGTTCAAGATTTCTCTTTGACAACTGGGTTCATCGTGAGTTTTTAGAAAAGTAAGTTATTTTGTGGAGGAGTTGACAGTAATACCAGAAGTCAACTTCAGCAAGCAGCAGGTTTTGACTTTGGTAACTTACCATTTAAATACTTAGGGGTTCCTCTGAGTAGCAAGAAGTTGAGCATTCAGAATTGTTAGCCTCTGATAGATAAGATGACAGGTAAGCTTAAGCACTAGAATACCAGATTGTTGTCATATGCTGGTAGGATGCAGCTTATTAAGAGTGACATATTCTCTATATCCAATTATTGGCTCCAAGTCTTTCCCCTCCCCAAAAGTTTATCAATCATATAGAGAGTCTGTGCAGGATATTTCTTTGGACAGGTCAGGATGCTGTCAGCAAGAAGTCCCCCTATTTCATGGGACCATATATGTGACTTTGTGGCAGCAGGGGGTTACAATGTAATCTTTTTGAAAGAGTGGAGTAAATCTTGTATTGGGAAGTTGCTTTGGAACCTTTGCCATAAAAAAAACAGCTTGTGGATTAGATGGGTGTACATCTATCATATGAAAGGCAAAGGGATTACTGAACTTCAACCTGGAATGCAGAGTTCATGGATCATAAAAGCCATATTTAAATGCAGGAATGTGATGACTAGCAATGCTTGGCAATCTTTGAACATCAAATACAGAACCAGATAGATCTATAATCATCTAGAGGGACAAAACTTAAGATGGAATGGAGAAAGTTGATATATGGGAACCTAGCAAGACCACTGGCAGTCTTTCTGTTGTGGATGATTTGTCGGCAGAGAATATTCACCAAGGATAGGCTGCATAGACATGGTGTTATGGTGGATGCAGAGTATGTTTTCTGTGGGCTTAATGAAAGTCGTGATCACTTGTTTTTTGTTTGTACGGGTACAAGGCTAATTTGGAAGCAATGGCTCAATGCATTTGGATTTTTTCATGAACCGCGAGAGTGGAGTGAATAAATCAAGTGGTTAGTCCATAATAGAATATGCAAAGGAAGCAAGGCAAGGATTCTAAAAGTTTTGACTGCTGAATCTCTCTATCATATGTGGATGCTGAGAAATAGGGTGATATTCCAAAGGGGTCCCAAGGATAACCTTAGTAGTGGGTGCATCATAGAGAACATTATTATATGTCTAGAGAAAGACAATAAACTAGATAATTATTGTAAACGCATGAATTTTCCTTTGTTATTTGGTATGTTAGTTTCTTTGAGGCCTGAATCGTTTGATCGACTTGTACTCAACTGTTCCGACAATAAATAAATTATTTATTCCAAAATAAATAAATAAAGAAGAATAAATACATGTTCAAATTTACGCCCTTGCATTTAATGTTTCTATATAGCTACTAATTAAATTGTATTCGTGAGAAATAATTTTCTTCTTTATAGTATTTATATCATTTATTTATCACTTATATCTGCTTTTTCCTCTATTGTTTAATTATTGTTTTAATTTCAAAATTTACAATTGAATTTGCTACACATTTCTATTTTGGCAAAATAGAATTTGAATTTTTTTGGTACATATAAAAAGTTAATTATTTTGTTTTTGCATATTAACCAAGTGAATTTGTATATGTTGATAGTAAAATTAAGACAAAATACCCAATATCTTTAAAAAGTATCAAAGTAGTCCGTCCATTTTTCAATTTTTGTTTGGGTGACATCTGACGTGGCACTGGGGCATACGCGTGGTAAGAAATAAATTCCAAAATTGTTGATTTAGTTTGGATTCGAACCCATGCCATCTTGCTTGCAAGCAATAACAACTTACCACTACACCACTTTATAATTGATGTTTATTAATTCAAATCAGTTGATAATATTGATAACTCACCATTCATAATTAGTCAATTTTACACCATGAGATTCACTGGGAACATTTTTTGCACCATCTCCATCAAAGGATCATTCATCATACATGACCACTAGTATAATAAGTGTTTATGTCATAAGCACTTAACTAAGTTGTTTATCCAAAACAAAGTAGCATTCACACAATCAAAAGCAAAGATTATAGAGAAATGACAGCAGAATATGTAACTCAATGCATTTCCTGTGAACATTCAACAGACCTAAGTCAATGTGAAGCACGATTAAATAGTGAAGCTCATATAAATTCTATTTCTATTGTAAAGTTTGAGGATTGCAAAAATAGAGAACGAAAGCTTGAACTAGCAAGCCAACCATGCCACTTCTTCATACTTTTGTTGTATGCATTTGTACAAGCTTGTGACATTGGCCAATCTTTATGCTCAATCAAGTTTTGGAACAAAGCCACCAAGAAATTCATTGCTCTGAAGATTTTTCAAGTTAATAAAATTAAATTATCAATAATATTGTGTGACCGATTAATAGCAACTAACAATAAGTTAAGATCTTGTCAATAATATTAATAAGAATAAGTTAATGCCTCACCACCAAATAATAATTAAGTTTAAGATATTATTATTAATGCCTCAACTCAATACACCTTGAGGAAGATAAACCGACTATTCGAAGTGAGACAAATCCAAACATCTTTATATTGTAACAGTCAAAAGCCAAGTTATCAGTAAGTTCATTTACGAGCTTGAATCTTGTAATTTGCATAACTCTCAATTTCTTGTCACTTTCACGATAAAATCAAGGTACTTAAATCATGTGAATTGTGGCTCAAGCAAGTTCTAATGTGTGCCTTTTTCGTCTCACTGAATTTGCATTCCACATTATATTTTACATCTATTTATTCATAAACCGTGTGTCGCTCCCGGGATTTTCATCCTAGTACAAACGCGAAAGTGGCGCGGAAAGGTTAGAGTCGCCAGCCAGACATTTTTATCCCGAATGAATGGGAAAGGTAATGTTGCACAAACCTGAGGAAGAAGGAAAGGACGAGGTCCTGCGAACCAAAGATCTGAGTTCGGGAGTCGGTTACGACCTGGGAAGGTATTAGCACCCCAGATCGTCCGCCGTACCCGACGGGATCCACGCTTGTTTGTTTGTTTCAAAGGGTGATAAAAGTATAACTGCTGCTGAATAAAACCGCTAACTGGAACAAAGGGAATGGAAATGAGAAAGGAATTAGAAAAAGAGAATGAGAATAAAAGGGGAAATGTAGGGAAAATAAAGAATATGCTCGAACGGGCCCTACCCCGCTGCCTACGTACCTCATCGGGATAATGAGGATCAGAGTCGACGTAGTTCGCCTAACCTAGGCGGGAACTATTTGTTTGTGTTTTTTTTATAGCTGGAACTGCGTATGTCTATGCTCAGGTGTTGCAGGCTCGTCTGGTACGAGTGCGTTTACCGTCTTGCATGCGAGACAAGTCGTCGCGAGTTCGCGTTGTGATTGAATGAGATGAGAAGAGAAGTTCCCGCAGGATAGTCGCTTATTATTTGTTTTTATCTTTTAAAATAAGTGTTTTGAATTTGTTTGTGAACTGTCTTGTACTAAGACCTATCCATCGCGAGAAGTATTTACACCTCGCCCCGAAACGGGACGCGTATAAACACTCCGCAACAAAGTCTCGTGTCGTACAAGATTGTTCGGTTTTTATTAAGTATTTTATTACTTTTCTTTTGAAGGGAGAAAGAATGACTCAAGTTGATAAAAGGAAAAATCTAAGGGACTAAGACTCAATCCTAATTTTGTTATGTATTTACAAAGTGGTCCTAATGGTTAGTGAAGTTTTCTATTCCTAATGGAAACTTAAAACTACTAGAATTCAACTTACTTCTTAATGAAGTTAAGTTGATTCTAGGAACAAATGGGGAAACCTATACAAGTTGTAAAATCAAATGAAACAAAAAATAATGAAATTTACCATAAGGAATATAATTCTAAAAGGCATTCAATGACATGAATTAAAAAAAAATCTACTTTATTTATTCTAATTCTAAGTGAAAAATGAAATTTCAAGCCTAAGTACTAAATCTAAGCTAATCTTAATATTCATTATAAGAAAAACAAATTAAACTAAACCTAAGTTTAATATTAAATTTAAATTCTAAATCTAATCTATACTATTATTTTTATATTGAACCTTATTTTCTTTTAATGGCCTAAACTAAGGGAATTATGCATAACTAGGCCTAAAACTAATATTCTAAAAAAAAATATTAAATCTTCTAGAAAAAATATGAAAATTAAACTATGGGATCCTAACATTATCTATAATCTTATACTAAGAGGGATCCTAAAAATTTCTATTTTTTCTATGCCTAACAAAATAATTATTTCCAGCTAAGAATTAATTACTATTTCCTAAGGATTATATCACTAAAACATAAGATAAAAGCTCCTAAAAATTCCATAAAAAATATCCTAAGAACTATTATGAGTCTTTTAATTACAGAAAAAAGAATGGCTCAAAAAAGTTGCTGGAAGTTACTTAAATAAAATAAACAAAATCCAGCATAAATAATAGAAATTCAATAAAGCCAATTAAAAGAAAAATTCAGAATTTAATCAAAAATAATCAAATTTCAGAAAATAAAAATATCTCAACTTTCTAAAATGACTTATTAAGCTTCTTAATTTTTTGGGGAATTTTCTAATGATTTTTATTATTTTTTATTGGATTAATTTTAAACTATGATTAAAATAAAAATCTAAGGAAATTATGCAGGGGGATATTTAGTTATTTTTCTGGTTATTATTTTCCATGGGCCTAACAGAGGGAGTGTGAAGAGCAATGGACTTGAGCCCATTTTCGTTAGAACCAGGGAGGTGCTGGAAGTAGTTCTTTATGGTTGTTTTTCTAATGGGCCTGGAAGCAGGGGTGTTGATAACAATATTTATTAATTAACCATATTTTTTAAACATATTTTAGGAATTAAACATATTTTTTTAATTAACTTAAAAATGAAATGGACTAATCTTAAGATAATATTTTTCCTAAAACCTTAGCTTAAGATTATTTCTTATTGAATTATTTCTAATAATCTTGTGAATTAAACCTTAATCTAATAATAATATTTTTTTTTATAAATTTTTAATCTTAGAAAATGAACTAAATTCTAAACTTATGATTATAAACTAAATAATACTCTTATGATAAATGCTTCTAAATAATAATCTTATGATAAATGCTTCTAAATAATAGTCTTATGATAATGTTCAAATTAAAATCTTAATTTAAGTTCTAATAGTCTTGATTTAAGCAAAAATGAAGTAAACTAATCCTATTATAATATTTTTTCCAAAATCTTAATTAAAGAAAAAGAATTAAACTAAACTTAATATTTTCTAACAATCTTAATTTAAAGAGAATGAGTAAAACTATACTTACTAAAATATTTTCTAAAAATCTTAATTAAAGAAAATGAGAGAAAATACTTACTAATATATTTTCTAAAAAAACTTAATTAAAGAAAATGAGAGAAAATACTTACTAATATATTTTCTAAAAAAAATCTTAATTAAAGAAAATGAGAGAAAATACTTACTAATATATTTTCTAAAAAAAAAATCTTAATTAAAGAAAATGAGAGAAAATACTTACTAATATATTTTCTAAAAAAATCTTAATTAAACTATAGTCTTATTAAAAATGAATTAAACCTTTAATCTAAAATATGAATTAAACTCTTAATCTTAGAAAATGAATTTAATTCTAAACTTATAATTATATCAATTAAGCTAATATTTCAACTTAAGAAAAAGAAATAACCTAACTTATGATTAAAATTTCTTAAAATCTTAATTTAAACTAATGAATTAACTAATCTTATAATAATGTTCAAATTAAAATCTTAATTAAAAGAGATGAACCAAGCTAAACTTATTATAATATTTAATTTAAAATCTGAATTTAAGAAAATGAATTAACTAATCTTATTATGAAACTTAATCTAAAACCTTAACTTAGGAAAAAAAATGAAATAAAATTCTAATAATCTTAACATAATATTTTCCTAAAATCTGAAATTAAACCATAGTTTCAAAAAAAAGAATTACCTTAAATAATAAAAAAAAAGAATTAACTAATAGTTTTATATGAATTTAATGTTTTAATTTAAAAAAATGTATTAACCTAACTTATGATTAAAATTTCCTAAAGTCTTAAAAAAAAAAGAAAAAAAAAATTTCTAATAATCTTGTGAATTAATATCTTCTAAAATCTTAAATTAAAATATAGTTTTTTATTATAATATTTCTTTTTATAAATTCCTAATTTAGAAATCAATTAAACCATTAACTTATAATACTATTTTTCTAAAATCAGAATTAAACTAATCCTTATGATAATATTTCTAACAATCTTAATTAAATTATAATCTTATCACAACATTTAATTGAATCTGAATTAAACTATAATATGATTACAAAGTTAATTAAAATATAAATTGAATCAAAACCTAAATATCTAACAACCCTAATTCCTCTTTCTTCTTCCTCCTAGCGCCGCAAAAACTCCTCCTCCATCTCCTTCTTCTTCCCAAACTCGCCGCAGCCTCATCTTCTTAACCCGTAACCCTAACTCCACCGCAAACAACACAACACGGCCGAAAATCCAAAAACGGCTCCATATCCACCTTCTACGGGACTTCAATCCACACCCTAACATATTCCTTCGTCTCTTGCGAATCGGAAATCGTTCTCCACAAATAATTTCAAACGACTCAAGAACTAGCTACAACATCTAAACAGTAACCTTATATGCGTTGGATTTGAAGTCGTACCTTGCGAATCGGAGGAGAACCACTAAGGAGATGAGAACGTCGAACGGCGAAGCTGGTGATGAATCTTCTACTGAAGCCGGCGAATACGCGAGATGAGAACCGAGCAATAGGAGAAATTTGTTCGAAGATCACTGAGGGGGGACGACAAAGCCCGATGGCGAATCAGAAACTAGGTACACATTCCTTGGCTCGTTCTTCTTGTGGACTTCAAATCGATTTTGCATCTGTTTACATCCATCATTTTTGTGCTGAATCCGAATGTATTGTGTGTGACATTATGCAGGCCTTAACGATAATGAAAATTGATTAGGATGATGATGCAGTTTAAGCCACTGAAGATGAAATTTCTGATTGAAAACGTGAAGTTGATGATGAAGATCCAAATCACAGAAGCTTGATTAGGAAGTTGAATGTCGACTTCTGAAGTTCCAATTAAAAGCTGACTTTGAAAGTTGATGGAGGACAAATTGTGGAAGAAGCTAATGAAGAGCAATGTTTCCGATCTTATAGAAGCTAATCTTCTGGATTCTGGAAGACTTTCAGGTGAATTCTAGAACCTCTATGTTAGAAGTTGGTTAGAAATTAGTTATTCTGATTTCTGTTGCTGTTATGAGTTGTAATCCTCTGTTTTCACCCTTCTTTAGTGTTCATTAACTCTAATCTCTTTTTGTTGTTGCAGATGGAGGGTGGTGATTAAAAGTTGAGGAATTTAAGAAAGAGGATTCTAGTGTATGGAGCTTTGAAGGTTTAGGATTCCGAAAAATTTGATGAGGAATGGACCTTTTTGGAGTCAGTTCTGAGTTTTCTTTGTTAACTTGCTTTTTTTTCTCTTGGTTAACATGGGTTATTGGTGAAAGATGATGGAGAAGGACTTTAGATGCAGTGGTATTCCTGATGCGGACTGTTGATTCTTTTTCTCTTCTTCAGTTCTGTTTTTCTTCTGATTCTCATTTTTTGTTATAACTGAATTTTGAGTTAACAAATATGTAAATGAGACTTTCCTGTTGAAATTTCTATTATGAAAAAAATCTCTCTGTTTATGTTGAGCTTTTCTAGTGTGTTATTCTGTTGTATGAATTCAATCCAATGAATGTTTGTTGGGGAGCGCCAAACAGAAAATCAATCCTGTTAACACCTGCTATAACTTGTAACAGGAAAAGGATTCAATAACTTTGAGGAGGTGTGACCTTGGTGACTTCAGGCAAATTGTAACATTTTTGGAATATAAAATAAAAAAAAAACAATAATTATTAAGATGAGAAAGGGTGTGTTGTTAGAGACTGTGAGGTAAAGTTACGGTGCAGTTGACGGATTAAAGTCACTCGAAACCAACCCCTTGTAACATTAGGCATGGACCATTAGTTAGAATGTGGCTTAAAAGAACATATGGAATAGAAAATAAAAAAAATAAAAAAAAAGAAATTGGTTGGAAGTTTTTTTTTTTTATGCAAATATTTTGAATGGAATTTTCATAATGAAATAGCTTTTGAATTTAGAAAAGAAAACAAGGTCAACCCTCAATTAAATAGGTGTTTGGATGATTTAAGAATGGATCCACTTAATACACCAAAAATGAATGAAGGTGGATTCATAACTTGGTTAGGAATATTAACTAGGCTTGTATGGCTAATGGGCTTTAAATGGGCCCACAAAGTTGCGAACTTTTAAAGTGTGCTTAGAAATCGGTCATGGAATTGATAAAATATGGAATTGAAAGGAAAGCGAGTCTTTGTCATGTGAACGGATAACAAAACGAATTTTGGACAATGACCTAGATTTAATGGATTTTGACGAATTCAGGTGTTGAAAACAGTGACAATATTTGCACTGATGGTGACGTCTTCCAGATAAATCATAACTATGTATTCTCCCTTAGCTTGAAACAAACCCTTTGACCTGCTCCACTCTTAAGCAATTTGATGCCATAGTAAACTCCTCACGATCCCGAATCGTTATTCCACAAACATATGAATTCAAACCAATATTCTAATATCCTCAAACTCCATTGGTGAAATGCCTTTGAGATCAAATCATGAACCATAATTCCAATTTCTCCTTGAGATATTCAATGAAGAAGAACACAACTTGAGGCGTTACAGAGAGCCAACACCCTTATTCCAAGCGAACTTGATCGAACACCTCAAGAATGGGTCAGATCTATTAGCAAATATTCTCCACCAGTTCAATCCTTGATAGATACAGGTAAAGTAAGAAACCCTAATTTCCTTGAGCCCTGATCACATGCCTTATGAAAAAAAACGAAATGAACTACTATGATGTTAATGAATTGATGAGAAATGCTGATGAATGCAAGATGATGAGCCAATAGAGGGAATAAATATGAGGGCAAATTTTGAGGTATTACAGCTGCCCCTATTCAATCATCTGCAAGCCTGAACGAATAATTGCAACGGCTTTTATACGTTCAAGGCAGGGAGTGATTGAATACACGAATAAAACCTGAAAATTTGCACACTGAGAGTAATGGAAATGCCATCTGCCCATTTATTTATTCATATATTTTCTGATTTTGACCTCTGAATAGGTAGCGAAAATGGAACCAGGTGGAATAGAATCAATGCAATCACTGCGACTGCTGAACGAACCGAAACCACAAGGAGAGTGCCTGTTGGCGACACAGGACTTAACGCAACATCAACCGATTTGCGACTCAAATAAGATCAACCGATCTAACACGGAGATGGTATCAACCGATCCATCCCGGAAAGCGAGAATGCAATATCATCCGATTTACAACTCGATGAGAAATGATATCAACCGATTCATGACTCAAATAAGATCAACCGATCTAACATGGAGATGGTATCAACCGACCCATAACCAAGAAATGCGAGAGTGTAATATCATCCGATTTACAACTCGATGAGAAATGATATCAACCGATTCATGACTCAAATAAGATCAACCGATCTAACACGGAAATGGTATCAACCGATCCATAACCAAGAAATGCGAGAGTGTAATATCATCCGATTTACAACTCAAAGAGAAATGATATCAACCGATTCATAACTCAAATAAGATCAACCGATCCATAACCAAGAAAAACAGGATCATTGTACTTAAATGATAACCCGAGACGCGACCGTTGTACTTAAACGGAGACGCGAAAAAATGAGACTGTTGTACTGAAACAAAACTCAAAGACGAGACCATTGTACTTAAATGGAGACTCGGAAGGAACGGGATCGTTGTACTTAAACGAGAGCCCAAGACGCGACCATTGTACTGAAACGGAGATGTGAACAAATGAGACTGTTGTACTGAAACAAGACTCAAAGACGAGACCATTGTACTTAAATGGAGACTCGAAAGGAATGGGATCGTTGTACTTAAACGAGAGCCCAAGATGCGACCGTTGTACTGAAACTGAGACGCGAAAAGATGAGACTGTTGTACTGAAACAAAACTCAAAGACGAGACCATTGTACTTAAATGGAGACTCGGAAGGAACGGGATCGTTGTACTTAAACGAGAGCCCAAGACGCGACCATTGTACTGAAACAGAGATGTGAACAAATGAGACTGTTGTACTGAAACAAGACTCAAAGACGAGACCATTGTACTTAAATGGAGACTCGAAAGGAATGGGATCGTTGTACTTAAACGAGAGCCCAAGATGCGACCGTTGTACTGAAACGGAGACGCGAAAAGATGAGACTGTTGTACTGAAACAAGACTCAACTAGGGATAACAACAAGACTTGGTAGAAGCATCCACCCTGGGAAATGAAGTTGCATTCTGTGCGGAATACTTCAATCTGATTGGAGATGTAACGGGTCTTATGTAATATACCTCAAAACTGGCCCATGCTGGCATGCATATGTTTGGATTTTATGGCGTAATGCTCCATAATGATGGAAATGTTACGCTTTGGAGGATGTAAATGTAATGATGATTACTGGATGCAAACGCAAATGCAAAGGGGTCTCCCGATGAGGAGATAATAGATATCCCAGATGGCTTGACTGGGAGGAACTGATGATCACTGCATTGATCTGATTGATCCTTGTGAGGAGAAAACAAATCTGCGGGGAAGGCTGTCAATGATATACCGGCTCTGAACTACCGCCATTGCCAAAAATAAATTGGACTTTGAGATTGGAGAACCAAGACCCTGCTGGAGAAGGGCTCTTCTTGAACTCTGATGGGGAAGTGAGGACTTCCTGACTTGGTTGGGAACCAAAGGCATGATATTGCTGAGGAAATAACTGTTGGGGAGGCAAAACACTCTTTATATTGCTGAGAATTGCCCCTGCCTGAAGGGAAACTTCTGCTTGGGGACGACACTCACTCTCTGCTACCTTGCTGGGTGAAATTTCAACTTCCACATGGCTGGGGATGACGGGTGATATCAATGATAAAGCTTCCTGCTGAAAATAAAAGCTCAAGCTGCCACTTGCTGGGGATAAGAGATAAATCCTCTCATGTTGGGAATGAGAGATGTAAGACGTCTCATGTTGGGGATAAGAGACGATGATACCCTTCTGCTCAAGAAGTAACTTTCACTTTGTTACACTGTCGGAGAAGGGATTGTCTAATGAGACTTGCTAAGGAATTTTGATCAATGAAGCCTGCTGATGAAATACATCTTGAAGTACTATGCTGACAATGGCTTTGCCCCTAGCCCCGGGTTGATAGGTTGTCAACTAATCATGAGTGAACAATGGTTCTTTACAATCTTCAACTCGCCTTCTACTAGGATCTATCACAAGATAATGTCTCAAGAGGATTTTACAGAGAACTAGCATACGAGATGCCTCAGTGTCTTCAAACTCTTGGAGAGATTCGTCGGATTTCGAAATAACTGCCCCAGACTGCATGGTTTGTGCAAGAATTTGCCTCGCAAGGATTCATGAAGAACCTCATGTCACTGTGAGATATTCTGCCCCAGTATATTGAACTCCGGATAGGTGCTGTTGATAAACCGTCTTCGGGAGAGAGTAACTTCTAGTGCTCTTGGGGTGGCCTGCCCCAGTACGAGCCTTGAAGTGATCACCTCTGAATGTCTGTGCTTTGAAGAGAACAACCAGATCAATTGTTCTTTGAGAGATTGGATCTCGAAGTAATTGCCCCAGTTTGGCTAAAATTTGAATGCATGCATCAGACTAATGGCTCTTTGAGAGATTTGAATCTCGAAGTGATTGCCCCGGCTTGGCTGAACTTTGAAGAGATTGCTCGACATGACTTCCCCAGATTAGCTGGCTCTTACCACAACTGTTGGGAAAGTCCCTACTCAATGGAGTTTTCTTGAAAAGTGCACCTCGACAGATTGTCCTTCGGAAGTTTCAGACTTCTCAACTTGGCAAGATTAAGCTCCTGGACTGAGATTCCATACATGGACTTTTATGATGCCAAACAAATGTATGCAAGCAGAAAATGTTTATTTTAAGAATGAAAATTCTAATGCAACACACATGTTAATTTTGAAGTTTTACTGAAAAAGATGTCGCAAACCTTTGTGAGCGGATCACTGATTAAGATACGACATTAATTTTTTTGAATAATAGAAAGCATGCGCATGCAACACCAACAAAGATCTTTCAACACCACTCATAGGAGTCAGGAACGCGGTCTCGTGGTAGTACGCTCTCAAAAATAACCCTGTTTCAGTTAGGACTTTTGAGGGTTGTATCGTGGCCTGGTTCACGGTTATAAAAACAAAGGATATAGGCTCGAAGTTTATTTGTGCCCACCCATCTTCGTGATGTTCTCTATTCCTATGTTCAGCTAGCTTTCACAAGCGCTCACCTCTCAAAAAGGGTTTTGTGATGGTTGAGGAACCAATTACACTAACAGTTTAAGCACCAATCAAATTATTGTTTAGAGTCAGTCACCCCTATTGTCTTTTGTGTCTATATCACACGACTTTGTTCCTGCTCAAGGGTCTTTCTTGTGTAGTCCTTTTCGTCTTTCACTTTTGCATTATTTTGTTTATCCCTAACTTTTGCCTGGACTGAATTCTTGTGAATCTTTGATTGTGAAGTCCAGCGGGATGCCCTAATTTTTGCCTAAGTCGCTTGTTTTCAAGTTTCGACTTAGCGGGCTTTCTCATTCATTTTTTTTTTTTCTTCTTTTTTTTTGAACAAATCGTGTGACACTGTTTGTCTTGATTGCTTTGAAAGGGTCGTGACTGTCCCACTTCTTGGTTGTTGAGGGATAACCATTGTGGTCTCCGGTCTTTGGACCTCTTGATTGGGATAACCATTGTGATTCCTGGTCATTGGACCTCTTGATTTGGTACAACGAAAGGTAATGGATCCTCAGATTTGCACTCCTTTTCGAAATTTGAACGATCGGTCCAGCTAGCTGACACCTACCCTGCCCCTGGGTTAAATGCAAGGGTTTTTTCATGCGAAAATAAACTCCTACTTCAAGGCTCAAATGGTTTGGCGAGGTTCTATCTCCCTTATATCTCCGGTGTTTAGGACTTGAAACAATGCCTGTACATCGTCAACAAGGTCTTTCTCAAAAGCACACAATTAGAGATTTTTGCGTTGTCATTTCGTCATCCTCCCTCATAGAGTTTAAGCACGACAGTTGGTATTGCAATGCACATACACAAAATCATGAGCGAATACGAATGGATTACTTCAAGAAAAACATGTGCATTTTATTATGGTTAACATTCAAAAACAAATAAATTTCATACAAGTAAACAAATGTTTATCATATAAAAGAAACTACAAATGGAAATGCAATAAAGAAACTGAATATAGCCGTAGTTGAGGAGGCTTGGCTCCGTCTGGACCCGTCAGTCTTGGATACTTTCAACGATCCACAACTCGTTCACGGACTTGTAGTCTTCAATTCACAGTGGTATAATTACCCACGACAATCATACCTCTTTTTCTAGTTGTTCTGACTCCGACACGAGACATCTGAAGAGGGAAGTGAGGCTGAGGAGTAAAGATTCCCCATAAGGTTGCTCGGAAAGACCTGACGATCTTCTGCCTACGTATCTCCATTGACCCAAGACCAATGAAGAATCAGAGCGACGTAGTTCCCCTCAACAGGGATGAAACTGCAAAGATGCACCATTACCAAGACAAGAGTATCCGAATTACTTCTGGCTTCAATACCTCAAATCAAAGAAAGTATCCTCTCTCTCATATGTTTGGTGCGAAGTTGATAGCTTTCGAATCGATTAAGTCCTGCACTGTGTGGTGAAAAGCTTTACATCCATCAATATGATGCCCTGGTGCCCCAGAATGAAAATCGCAGTTGACATTGGCATCCCATCCCTCCGGTAGTGGAAAAGGTGGTGGAGACAGCTTGCGAAGCCCAACCAACTTCAATTGAAGCAAATGCTGGAGAAGATCAGTGTAAGACATTGGCAAAGGGTCAAAAAATCTTTCTCTCCTTTGTTGCTGACCCTGTTGAGGATTATGCTGACGACGATTTTGCTGTTACGAACGTGTGGCACTTTGGATGATCATGGATGATGTCTGTTAACGCGAACCTCGATTTCTCTTCTTTCGCTGGACACAAATTGCCCCTGCTTCTTCGTACTGCTTCCTTTGCTCATTGGATAACAACTTCTTAGTCCCAGAAGTGGAGGCACCGTTGACTTGGATTTTTCCTTGCTTCATCCAATTTTCAATTCTTTCACCAGTCAAGACAATATCAGAAAAACCGTTAGCTGAACAGCCTGCCAAATGTTCTATGAAGTGCCCCGGGAGGGTATCCATGAATAGGTCTACCATTTCTCTCTCCTGCAATGATGGTTGTACTCTGGCTGCGACCTCGCGCCACCTCTGCGCGTACTCCATAAAACTCTCAGATTTCTTTTGTGACATGCTATGAAGCTGGGTTCGGTTGGGAGCCATGTCAATATTATACTGGTACTGCTTGAGAAAGGCTTCCCCAAGTTCCTTCCAATTACGGACGAAGTTCTTTTCCAGCTTTATGTACCACTCTAACGAACCCCCAGATAGGATGTCCTGGAAGTGGTACATCCAAAGCTTCTCATCTTTCGTATGTGCAGCGATTTTGCGATGGAAAGCCTGCAAGTGCATTTTCGGGCAAGATCTACCACTGTACTTGTCGAAAACGGGAGGTCTGAACTTTGGAGGGATCACCAACCCTGAAACCAGCCCCATATCAGCAACATCAATGCCAAGGGTGTCTTTGCATTCTAAAGCCTTTACCTTCTCGGTTAGCATCTGAAAGTCCTGGTTATTGGCCCCAGAACCAACTCCCACATCTTCATTGAGAAAAGTGAATTGATCCTCCTGTCGGTCTGCTACACGAACAGGAATTGGACCAATGCCTTCAGGGATAGGAGGCCTATTATCCGTAGATGGGACGACTGTGTTGATCGGATTGCCTTCGGCGTCCAAGGTAATCATTGGAGGATCAACCTGTGGACGATTAAGCCTCAGCATGGCGGTTCTCATTTCTTGTTGCCCTTGCACTATACTCTGCATTGCTACCATGAACTCTCCCATCTGAGTGCGAAACTCGTTCAACTCGGCTTGTACTGTATTCATGATTTAACTCAGGCAGCGTACTGGTATGGCCGATACTTCCCCTGAAATGGTCAAATAAATTAGGAAATCCAGATAACTCGTTAGTATGCAAAAATGATATGCGTGAAAATGCCATGTCACTGATCCCACTTCATTCAGATCAGGGGATAGATACCCACGGAGTGCCACATCATAAGATAAACTCTGTGAGTGTGCCGGGAGAAAGTGCTGTGTATCGGGAATTCAAAATAAAATTGCCAGGATAAAAAAGTTGCAACAATGGTACCGACACACTTCCAAAGAATACACCAACATGCGAAACCTTATACAATTATTTGCCAACAATACTGAAATACAAGAAAATGTCACAATCCACAGCAGAAAAACAAAAGATTCCTTCAACAGCTCTGAAGGTAATCTAGAAACACCATAAAGCAAAATACATGCATCAAAGAAATCTACATCTCCTGATTTGAGCTTCGTGCAGTCTGCATGGCCAGCTGGATCAAAGGCTTCAGCTCCTGAGGTACCCTTCTGGTGTAATGATCCCTGAATCAATTAGATATTGGACATTTTGCTTGAAGGCTTTGCACTCATCGATGGTATGTCCAAATGTTCCGGAGTGGAACTCACATCTGACACCCATATTGTAATCTGGGGGAATGGGGTAGGGTATTGGCAAGGCATTCCCTGGCTGAATCAAAGAGTTCCCGAGCAAACGGGCAAACACTTGACTAGGAGTAAACACTTCTTCAACCTGCTTGAACTTGAGTCTCCCCTGTTGTTGATAATTCTGATGATGAAATGAATTCGAACACCTAGAGTTCTTCTGCACTTTCTTCTTTATGTCGGATCGGTGAATGGGTAAAGGTGCCTGGCACGATGTCTTCAAAACCCAGATCGGAGGCACACACCCCTGATTGGGGATAATTCTTGTGGTAAGGAAAGGAGAAGTTCCTCCTAGTGATATGAAATCTTTTGACACATCCCCGCTGATCGGTGCGAACTCGATTACTTTGGCATCAATGAGCTCTTGAACTTGATGCTTAAGCCTTTTGCAATTTTCCACATGGTGACCAGGTGCCCCAGAATGGAAAACACATCTGGCATTGGCATCAAAATCTGGGGGAAGCTTTTTGGATGTGGCTGCTACGGTGACAAGTTCAACCAGATTAAGCTCGAGCAAACAAACAAGCAACTGTGCATACGACACCGGGATCAAATCAAACTTGGCTTTAGACGTCTTTGGCATTTGTCCGCAGCTTTTGCCTTTACCTTCCCTTTGATGAACTGGAAGAGTCTGCAAATTGGGAGGCTTAGGATCCCAAAGTTGAGGAGAATTCCTGCGAAACGCTTCCTGACCTTGGAACAAAATCCCTGAACTAGGATGACCAACAACTTCTGCAGTAATAAAGGGGAGATGGTGCCCTTCTTGGAGCTTTGGGGCTTCCCTGGTCTGGCTCTCTTGTTTCTTCAGTTGGTAAACCTTCTCCATCAATAGCGTGTGGTCATGGCACAAAGTCTGCATGTCTTCCGAAAGTTGATCCATTCGGACTTTCATTTCAGCTATTTCTGCCCTGCATTGTTCCATATCCACCCCTTGATGACTGTGATTCAAATTGGCCATTCTGAAGAGTAAACGAATCAAGATGAGAATCTGTCCCCGGACACCTGTAATGAGAGTAAGGATGCATGCAAATGCCATGTTCGATTATTTCCAAGGGATCCATCTGCTTTGATTCTAATAACGACATGGTTCAAACATAGGATCTTTGGAAATAGCCGAACATGTATGATAGAATGCTATGATGTTATGTATGCAACAGGCATGTGATCAGTGCAGTGTCTGTGATGTTTCAATCATATAATCAGGTGTCGGTGCAAGGTCTCAGAATCCATATATCACAATAATCATCCCTCTGATCCGGGATCCATAACTTAAGAACAGAAATCCAGATCACGAAACTGAACCAAAGGCAAAGTGGGTATGCTGAAGGTATCAGGGTTCCTGCAAACCTGTAAACCCCTCCCAATCTCATGGGTGTGCTACTCGGGTCAAACATCACGGACTCTCGAGGCCGAATAGCAATAATACGTTCACCATTTCCGAGAAATGGCTCATGGCCAAATCAGGGAATCGGTTTGGCATTATGTACTACGCAGGGAGGTCTCAGTTGAGTCCGGAAAAACAAGCATCCCTCACAAGTCTCCAGCTTCAAGCACTGAATCGAGAAACAATAGTACATTCATCCCGAAGGGTACAATACTATCGTCATACGAACAGTTTGCTTTAACTGAATTCCTATGAGAGAACCAGGCCATCCTATGCGAGTTCCCAATGGACCCTCGGATGCGAGTGGGTTTGCCAACAAATGTGGTCTGCCACTGTCATCACTGGAGAGGGGTGTTTCCATTAAGGTCCTCGAAGATTGGTCACCAGATGCACATAACTATCAAGGTCGTACCCTGAAGTGAGGTAATCCCCACACAGAATAGTTCCAAGACGGTCGCAATCTGGGTGTGGAACACATCGCCACCCATCATGGTGAGATACCATAAGAGTACAATGTCTGTCCACGCTAATCCTATAGTGCACTCAAGCCGGGTATTTGGCTTATCTCACAGTAACTCCCAACCCACATAAAAAATGAAAACCAGCACAGCCAGACAGTCCAGTATAATATGATGCATGGGAAATAAAATACTGAAAGCAATAAATAAATGCTGTAAAGTAAAGCTGTAAAGTAAAAACTGTAAATAAAAACAGTAAAGCTAAACTAAAGCACACAACAACAAACAAACACCCAAAGAAGCAAAACCAAATAGGCGCTAGGATTGACTCTACAAGGGAAACCGGAAGAATCAGGTTAAGTCCCCAGCAGAGTCGCCAGCTGTCGCTCCCGGGATTTTCATCCTAGTACAAACGCGAAAGTGGCGCGGAAAGGTTAGAGTCGCCAGCCAGACATTTTTATCCCGAATGAATGGGAAAGGTAATGTTGCACAAACCCGAGGAAGAAGGAAAGGACGAGGTCCTGCGAACCAAAGATCTGAGTTCGGGAGTCGGTTACGACCTGGGAAGGTATTAGCACCCCAGATCGTCCGCCGTACCCGACGGGATCCACGCTTGTTTGTTTGTTTCAAAGGGTGATAAAAGTATAACTGCTGCTGAATAAAACCGCTAACTGGAACAAAGGGAATAGAAATGAGAAAGGAATTAGAAAAAGAGAATGAGAATAAAAGGGGAAATGTAGGGAAAATAAAGAATATGCTCGAACGGGCCCTACCCCGCTGCCTACGTACCTCATCGGGATAATGAGGATCAGAGTCGACGTAGTTCGCCTAACCTAGGCGGGAACTATTTGTTTGTGTTTTTTTTACAGCTGGAACTGCGTATGTCTATGCTCAGGTGTTGCAGGCTCGTCTGGTACGAGTGCGTTTACCGTCTTGCATGCGAGACAAGTCGTCGCGAGTTCGCGTTGTGATTGAATGAGATGAGAAGAGAAGTTCCCGCAGGATAGTCGCTTATTATTTGTTTTTATCTTTTAAAAGAAGTGTTTTGAATTTGTTTGTGAACTGTCTTGTACTAAGACCTATCCATCGCGAGAAGTATTTACACCTCGCCCCGAAACGGGACGCGTATAAACACTCCGCAACAAAGTCTCGTGTCGTACAAGATTGTTCGGTTTTTATTAAGTATTTTATTACTTTTCTTTTGAAGGGAGAAAGAATGACTCAAGTTGATAAAAGGAAAAATCTAAGGGACTAAGACTCAATCCTAATTTTGTTATGTATTTACAAAGTGGTCCTAATGGTTAGTGAAGTTTTCTATTCCTAATGGAAACTTAAAACTACTAGAATTCAACTTACTTCTTAATGAAGTTAAGTTGATTCTAGGAACAAATGGGGAAACCTATACAAGTTGTAAAATCAAATGAAACAAAAAATAATGAAATTTACCATAAGGAATAAAATTCTAAAAGGCATTCAATGACATGAATTAAAAAAAAAATCTACTTTATTTATTCTAATTCTAAGTGAAAAATGAAATTTCAAGCCTAAGTACTAAATCTAAGCTAATCTTAATATTCATTATAAGAAAAACAAATTAAACTAAACCTAAGTTTAATATTAAATTTAAATGCTAAATCTAATCTATACTATTATTTTTATATTGAACCTTATTTTCTTTTAATGGCCTAAACTAAGGGAATTATGCATAACTAGGCCTAAAACTAATATTCTAAAAAAAAATATTAAATCTTCTAGAAAAAATATGAAAATTAAACTATGGGATCCTAACATTATCTATAATCTTATACTAAGAGGGATCCTAAAAATTTCTATTTTTTCTATGCCTAACAAAATAATTATTTCCAGCTAAGAATTAATTACTATTTCCTAAGGATTATATCACTAAAACATAAGATAAAAGCTCCTAAAAATTCCATAAAAAATATCCTAAGAACTATTATGAGTCTTTTAATTACAGAAAAAAGAATGGCTCAAAAAAGTTGCTGGAAGTTACTTAAATAAAATAAACAAAATCCAGCATAAATAATAGAAATTCAATAAAGCTAATTAAAAGAAAAATTCAGAATTTAATCAAAAATAATCAAATTTCAGAAAATAAAAATATCCCAACTTTCTAAAATGACTTATTAAGCTTCTTAATTTTTTGGGGAATTTTCTAATGATTTTTATTATTTTTTATTGGATTAATTTTAAACTATGATTAAAATAAAAATCTAAGGAAATTATGCAGGGGGATATTTAGTTATTTTTCTGGTTATTATTTTCCATGGGCCTAACAGAGGGAGTGTGAAGAGCAATGGACTTGAGCCCATTTTCGTTAGAACCAGGGAGGTGCTGGAAGTAGTTCTTTATGGTTGTTTTTCTAATGGGCCTGGAAGCAGGGGTGTTGATAACAATATTTATTAATTAACCATATTTTTTAAACATATTTTAGGAATTAAACATATTTTTTTAATTAACTTAAAAATGAAATGGACTAATCTTAAGATAATATTTTTCCTAAAACCTTAGCTTAAGATTATTTCTTATTGAATTATTTCTAATAATCTTGTGAATTAAACCTTAATCTAATAATAATATTTTTTTTTATAAATTTTTAATCTTAGAAAATGAACTAAATTCTAAACTTATGATTATAAACTAAATAATACTCTTATGATAAATGCTTCTAAATAATAATCTTATGATAAATGCTTCTAAATAATAGTCTTATGATAATGTTCAAATTAAAATCTTAATTTAAGTTCTAATAGTCTTGATTTAAGCAAAAATGAAGTAAACTAATCCTATTATAATATTTTTTCCAAAATCTTAATTAAAGAAAAAGAATTAAACTAAACTTAATATTTTCTAACAATCTTAATTTAAAGAGAATGAGTAAAACTATACTTACTAAAATATTTTCTAAAAATCTTAATTAAAGAAAATGAGAGAAAATACTTACTAATATATTTTCTAAAAAAACTTAATTAAAGAAAATGAGAGAAAATACTTACTAATATATTTTCTAAAAAAAATCTTAATTAAAGAAAATGAGAGAAAATACTTACTAATATATTTTCTAAAAAAAAAATCTTAATTAAAGAAAATGAGAGAAAATACTTACTAATATATTTTCTAAAAAAATCTTAATTAAACTATAGTCTTATTAAAAATGAATTAAACCTTTAATCTAAAATATGAATTAAACTCTTAATCTTAGAAAATGAATTTAATTCTAAACTTATAATTATATCAATTAAGCTAATATTTCAACTTAAGAAAAAGAAATAACCTAACTTATGATTAAAATTTCTTAAAATCTTAATTTAAACTAATGAATTAACTAATCTTATAATAATGTTCAAATTAAAATCTTAATTAAAAGAGATGAACCAAGCTAAACTTATTATAATATTTAATTTAAAATCTGAATTTAAGAAAATGAATTAACTAATCTTATTATGAAACTTAATCTAAAACCTTAACTTAGGAAAAAAAATGAAATAAATTTCTAATAATCTTAACATAATATTTTCCTAAAATCTGAAATTAAACCATAGTTTCAAAAAAAAGAATTACCTTAAATAATAAAAAAAAAAGAATTAACTAATAGTTTTATATGAATTTAATGTTTTAATTTAAAAAAATGTATTAACCTAACTTATGATTAAAATTTCCTAAAGTCTTAAAAAAAAGAAGAAAAAAAAAATTTCTAATAATCTTGTGAATTAATATCTTCTAAAATCTTAAATTAAAATATAGTTTTTTATTATAATATTTCTTTTTATAAATTCCTAATTTAGAAATCAATTAAACCATTAACTTATAATACTATTTTTCTAAAATCAGAATTAAACTAATCCTTATGATAATATTTCTAACAATCTTAATTAAATTATAATCTTATCACAACATTTAATTGAATCTGAATTAAACTATAATATGATTACAAAGTTAATTAAAATATAAATTGAATCAAAACCTAAATATCTAACAACCCTAATTCCTCTTTCTTCTTCCTCCTAGCGCCGCAAAAACTCCTCCTCCATCTCCTTCTTCTTCCCAAACTCGCCGCAGCCTCATCTTCTTAACCCGTAACCCTAACTCCACCGCAAACAACACAACACGGCCGAAAATCCAAAAACGGCTCCATATCCACCTTCTACGGGACTTCAATCCACACCCTAACATATTCCTTCGTCTCTTGCGAATCGGAAATCGTTCTCCACAAATAATTTCAAACGACTCAAGAACTAGCTACAACATCTAAACAGTAACCTTATATGCGTTGGATTTGAAGTCGTACCTTGCGAATCGGAGGAGAACCACTAAGGAGATGAGAACGTCGAACGGCGAAGCTGGTGATGAATCTTCTACTGAAGCCGGCGAATACGCGAGATGAGAACCGAGCAATAGGAGAAATTTGTTCGAAGATCACTGAGGGGGGACGACAAAGCCCGATGGCGAATCAGAAACTAGGTACACATTCCTTGGCTCGTTCTTCTTGTGGACTTCAAATCGATTTTGCATCTGTTTACATCCATCATTTTTGTGCTGAATCCGAATGTATTGTGTGTGACATTATGCAGGCCTTAACGATAATGAAAATTGATTAGGATGATGATGCAGTTTAAGCCACTGAAGATGAAATTTCTGATTGAAAACGTGAAGTTGATGATGAAGATCCAAATCACAGAAGCTTGATTAGGAAGTTGAATGTCGACTTCTGAAGTTCCAATTAAAAGCTGACTTTGAAAGTTGATGGAGGACAAATTGTGGAAGAAGCTAATGAAGAGCAATGTTTCCGATCTTATAGAAGCTAATCTTCTGGATTCTGGAAGACTTTCAGGTGAATTCTAGAACCTCTATGTTAGAAGTTGGTTAGAAATTAGTTATTCTGATTTCTGTTGCTGTTATGAGTTGTAATCCTCTGTTTTCACCCTTCTTTAGTGTTCATTAACTCTAATCTCTTTTTGTTGTTGCAGATGGAGGGTGGTGATTAAAAGTTGAGGAATTTAAGAAAGAGGATTCTAGTGTATGGAGCTTTGAAGGTTTAGGATTCCGAAAAATTTGATGAGGAATGGACCTTTTTGGAGTCAGTTCTGAGTTTTCTTTGTTAACTTGCTTTTTTTTCTCTTGGTTAACATGGGTTATTGGTGAAAGATGATGGAGAAGGACTTTAGATGCAGTGGTATTCCTGATGCGGACTGTTGATTCTTTTTCTCTTCTTCAGTTCTGTTTTTCTTCTGATTCTCATTTTTTGTTATAACTGAATTTTGAGTTAACAAATATGTAAATGAGACTTTCCTGTTGAAATTTCTATTATGAAAAAAATCTCTCTGTTTATGTTGAGCTTTTCTAGTGTGTTATTCTGTTGTATGAATTCAATCCAATGAATGTTTGTTGGGGAGCGCCAAACAGAAAATCAATCCTGTTAACACCTGCTATAACTTGTAACAGGAAAAGGATTCAATAACTTTGAGGAGGTGTGACCTTGGTGACTTCAGGCAAATTGTAACATTTTTGGAATATAAAATAAAAAAAAAACAATAATTATTAAGATGAGAAAGGGTGTGTTGTTAGAGACTGTGAGGTAAAGTTACGGTGCAGTTGACGGATTAAAGTCACTCGAAACCAACCCCTTGTAACATTAGGCATGGACCATTAGTTAGAATGTGGCTTAAAAGAACATATGGAATAGAAAATAAAAAAAATAAAAAAAAAGAAATTGGTTGGAAGTTTTTTTTTTTTATGCAAATATTTTGAATGGAATTTTCATAATGAAATAGCTTTTGAATTTAGAAAAGAAAACAAGGTCAACCCTCAATTAAATAGGTGTTTGGATGATTTAAGAATGGATCCACTTAATACACCAAAAATGAATGAAGGTGGATTCATAACTTGGTTAGGAATATTAACTAGGCTTGTATGGCTAATGGGCTTTAAATGGGCCCACAAAGTTGCGAACTTTTAAAGTGTGCTTAGAAATCGGTCATGGAATTGATAAAATATGGAATTGAAAGGAAAGCGAGTCTTTGTCATGTGAACGGATAACAAAACGAATTTTGGACAATGACCTAGATTTAATGGATTTTGACGAATTCAGGTGTTGAAAACAGTGACAATATTTGCACTGATGGTGACGTCTTCCAGATAAATCATAACTATGTATTCTCCCTTAGCTTGAAACAAACCCTTTGACCTGCTCCACTCTTAAGCAATTTGATGCCATAGTAAACTCCTCACGATCCCGAATCGTTATTCCACAAACATATGAATTCAAACCAATATTCTAATATCCTCAAACTCCATTGGTGAAATGCCTTTGAGATCAAATCATGAACCATAATTCCAATTTCTCCTTGAGATATTCAATGAAGAAGAACACAACTTGAGGCGTTACAGAGAGCCAACACCCTTATTCCAAGCGAACTTGATCGAACACCTCAAGAATGGGTCAGATCTATTAGCAAATATTCTCCACCAGTTCAATCCTTGATAGATACAGGTAAAGTAAGAAACCCTAATTTCCTTGAGCCCTGATCACATGCCTTATGAAAAAAAACGAAATGAACTACTATGATGTTAATGAATTGATGAGAAATGCTGATGAATGCAAGATGATGAGCCAATAGAGGGAATAAATATGAGGGCAAATTTTGAGGTATTACACCGTGTAATGTGGAAGCTTCTGTCCATAGCACTAGTTAACAATTTATTCAAAGTAGACATGAAACAAGTTCAGGCTTGGTCTTTCCTTATTCACACTTGAGTTGCTTTTATGACATATTCATAGTGTTATACTCTCATGGCGGATATGACGTTGTAAGTGTTGTCTTTATGTCATTGGTAGAGGGTGGTTGCGTGTCTGAATTGTGGCATTCGTGTCATGAGTAGCAAGCCTAAGAATGGCAGTATTCATCAAATTGATAAAGGTGGGAGCAGCATGCTGACAAGAAAAGTTGTGTAATACAGTGTAATAAATCAGAAAGAAAAAAACTGGACAAATATTGTAATAATGAAGTAGAGAGAGAATTTAGACAATAAACTCAAATCATTGTGTAAGACTTACAAACAAGTGTGAAGTGGTGTAGTGGTTTGATATGTTATACAACAACCAAGTGATCATGTGTTCGATTCTAAGCTTCAAAAAAAATTTTAAGAATTTTTCTGGGAATTTAATGACCTAGAAGATGAATGTATGCCAAGTCATGTTCCACACGTATAACCAAATGCCACCCAAGCAAAAATTGACGTTGTTAGTAAAAAATGGACGGAAAGGACCAACATTGATCTTTTTCAAACTGGACCTGGGGTAGAGTTAAGGGACCAATTTGAGTATTTTGCCTAAAATTAAATATGTTTATATTTTTTTGTCTATTATAATTAAATTTAGTGGGTTAGTTAATTTTTTTTCATTCAGTATAAAAGAACTATTTTTCCTGATCTCGTATTATTCATATTTTTTTTATATTAAATAGAATGAATTGTGATTCATTTACAAAAAGGGTTAATAGCACTTTTGTGTCTCTTGTCATATATGCGTTTTTTTATTTCTCCCCTTGTAAAAAATAAAAATGTGAAGCAAATCTTGTCAATTGAAGATTTAGTTCATTTAAACTTTTTAGCAAGAAAATTCAATCAAGAATCTCACGTGACATGTTGGGTAGCAAATATCTTTTTATTTTGAATTATTTTTTGGATCAGAGTCACCATCTTCTTTCTCAAAATACGAGAACATGACTTTCATTTTTATAAAACTTGTTTTCTCCTTCAAACATAATAATCTCATTCATTTGTTTGTTAATGGGTTGCCCAAAAAATGTGAAAGAAGTTGAAATAGGGTTTTCAAATGGGATGTAGCCGAAATTCCTCAATTGGTACTTCAAACGAAAGACAAATACCTATACATGGTTGTAATTTATTCATGAAGATGTAGGTTTCAAATTCGACGAAAAATCCCAATAGAAAATTCTGGAGATTTAGGAATTGATAAAAGGTATGAATTTTTTGAGACAAAAAAATTATCTTAGAGTGTATAAAAAATATCATTCTTCTCCAAATTCGTAATTTTCAAATTCTTGTTATGTGTAGACTGATATAAGTCGTGATTTGTTTATTTAGAACGATGAACTTGATGAAATGAATTGGAAATCTGAAATGGATCTAGTATACAACTTCTTTTACTGGTTTTGAAACCCACAATCTTTTCCAACATCTAAGGTTTGTCTTCAATGGAATTTCTTAAATTTTCTCCATTAGAGCGAAATATGGAGGACGGAAATGGAGCATCCAAATGTATCTTTTTAAATTCATATACATATTAATTTCTGATGTGACTTTAATGGTTATGGGTGTTATTAAAAAATGAAAATGGTAAAAATAATTGTCATCCAACATACCACATAAAATCTTTGATTCACTCATACTACTAGAAGAGTTGAATATAGAAACAAGATAAATTAATCTATACAACAGAAATTTTTGTCTCTGTATATGTTAGACATGAAATTAGTGACGGATTAAATTTCGTTGTTTAACAGTTCATCTCTAAGCATTCAATGACGGAAATATTATTTGTCTCTGGATAGAGACGAACATATTTCGTCTCAGATAATAGATGTTGGTCACTTAGAATTTATAATATAACTTCTTAACTCTTTCTCTAAATCTTATTAAATTTCGTCTCCGAATAGAGAAAATAATAAACAAAATTTCCTCTCTATTTTATCACTAGTTTTAACTTTTTTTAAATATAATATTTTTTTTTAATTTAATGCTCACTGTTTTATTCATTATTTTAAATATGACACCAAATTTTAAAATACATAACAATGACATCCATACGAAATAGAAAACTATACTCTAAAATATTTTAAAATACATAACAATGTGATTTGTAAGAAAACTACTCTTAGGAATACATTACAAAATGTAGTTGACAATTAACTTATCTATTCAATATACAATTTGTTCATAACCTAAAATTCATATTATGATAATAAATCTAAAATTTTCCCGTCTAATTATTGTTTCTATCAATTTCTTCATTGTCATTATCATTCTTCCATCTCTTGAAATATTCTTGAACTAATTGACAAAACTTTGGAATAACACCTTTTAAGATGTACATACCTTTGTCACCTGGAAAGTTTAAAGTATATGCTGAACATGTTATTTTATATATTTAGTCAACTTAAATTAAGATCCGTGGTAGTAAAAGACGTGAAACGAACCTGATTAGTTTTATATCCTACTTGCTCTTTATAAAAAAAACAAAATTTTCTTGTAAATACCCATGATATGACTATTGTTGTACTAAAAAAAGGAATACATACCAATGTATTGTGCTCATATTCATAATTCAGATGCAGCACATAATTCAAACAAACTGGTAATGATAATGATAATGTTGTTAATCCACCACCTTTAAACACCCTACATGACAATCAGACCTTAGTTTCACACAGTGGCAGAACATGCTTGGGACAGGGGGCCATGACCACCCCCAAAATTCTCAATATTATTTTAAATTTTAAATAAAAAATATATAATTTACTATATTTATAATAATTTTTTTATGAACAGACAGATACCATTAAGATAGAAATGATTAATTACAAGTATGAACATCAACACTAGGGATGTGTCAAGTCCAAATTCTAGAACCTAAAGACCTTCCAACACCAACCAAATGATGAGTATCAGCATTACAATTACGATTAATAAACATAATCGAAAACCTCCTAAAACCAGACAAAAGAGATCTACAATCCCCTACAATAGGTCATTAATGCAATCTACCACGGTCAGCAAATCCGATTGAAGCGCAAAACTAGAAAGACTCAGATCTTTCGTAATCTGCTAAGCCCAACGAATTCCCAAAACCTCCGCACTAGCATCGTCTATCATGCTAACAAGCCTTTTTGTAGCAACAAGGAAAATGTTAGACGTGGGATATTTGATAACACATCCGAGAGAAACTATGTCATCCACATAACAACCAACATCAATTTGCACTATCCAACCATTGGTGTTGCTACACACATGTTCGTTAGAAAGAACCACACAAGTAGCTTCCTCTTCAACAAAGTTCCAAACTTCCAGCGCAACTGCCCTTGGGTTCGGCTTGGCATTCTTAAAAACAACACAATTTCGAACTTGCCAGATTTTCCACATTGTCATAGCTACCAATTGACCCATCCTATAATCCTTGGATGCTAGAATCTCTTCAAACCAGTCCAAAAAATCTCCAGCCACAGGGGTACGAATACCCAACGAAGATGCGAAGAGAGCATTTCTCACAAACTCACATTGAAGAAAGAGATGAAGAGAGTTTTTCGAACCATGATTACAAAGAGGACAGAGATCATCGATATTCATACATTTTTTTGGCAGATTCATTTTGGTAGGCAAAATGTTCTTGATGAGTCTCCATAAAAACCGTTAATTCTAGGATTAACCTTCAGCTTCCACAAATGCTTCCATAGGAATTGCTTCTCCTTAGAAGATGGTCCTGGAAATTTTTTGCGTCTCTATTCCCCGAGCCAATGATACGTAGATCTAATAGAATAAGAGCCATTGGTTAGTGGCTAGTGTCGCTCCCGGAATTTTCATCCTAGTACAAACGCGAAAGTGGCGCGGAAAAGGTAGAGTCGCCCGCCAGACATTTTTATCCCGAATGAATGGGAAAGGTAATGTTGCACAAACCTGAGGAAGAAGGAAAGGACAAGGTCCTGCGAACCAAAGATCTGGGTTCGGGAGTCGGTTACGACCTGGGAAGGTATTAGCACCCCAAATCGTCCGCCGTACCCGACGGGATCCACACTTGCTTGCTTGTTTCAAAGGGTGAGAATAAGAGTGTTGCTGAATAAAACTGCTACTGGAACTTGAATGGGAATGAAAGGAATTGGAATTGGAATGGAAAATTAAAGAAAGAATGGGGAAAATGTAGGGAAAATAAAGAATGTGCTCGAACGGGCCCTACCCCGCTGCCTACGTACCTCATCGGGATAATGAGGATCAGAGTCGACGTAGTTCGCCTAACTAAGGCGGAAACTATTTGTTTGGGTTTTTTTACAGATGGAACTGCGTATGTCTATGCTCAGGTGTTGCAGGCTCGTCTGGTACGAGTGCGTTTACCGTCTTGCATGCGAGACAAGTCGTCGCGAATTCGCGTTATGAGTGAATGAGATGAGAAAAGAAGTTCCCGCAGGATAGTCGCTTGTTATTTGTTTTTTGTCTTTTATGAGAAGTATTTTGAATTTGTTTGTGAACATTCTCGTACTAAGAATGTCCGGTTTTCATTAAATGTTTTATTGCTTTTCTTTTTGAGATGAGAAAGAATGACTCAAGTTGCAAAAGGGGAAAAACTAAGGGGAACTAAGACACAATCCTAAGTTATTTATCATATACAAAAGGGAGATCCTATGGTTAATGAGGTATTCTAATCCTAAGAAAGAAAAGGAAAAGAAGAAAAAGGAGTTAGAAACTAACTTACTTCCTAAGGAAGTTAAGTTGTCTCTAAGGAAAGGGAAAGCCTAAAAGCAAAGCACAAGGTGCTAAGGCAAACACAATTAAAATGCATTAGAGATGGGAATGAAGTAATGCTTACCTCAATCTTCCCCCCTACAAAGCAAAAGTTAGCATGACAATGCATATTGGAAGTAAAATCAAAGCATGAAAGCGATTAAGTACCATAAACGTCCTAGAATGGAACTAGGGTTCAAAATAAGACCTAAGTCTAAAGGTGAAGGTACCTAAAGGTTACATGACTTCTAAAGTCAGTAGATACATGCTATAGGTCCCTAAGTATGTTAGGATACCTCACAAGATCAAACTATGTCAAACTACATACAAAACGATCATTTAAGTTCACCTAAATGCAAGTTAGGGCTTATGGATGAAGTATGAATGTGTATAGCTTACAAGCATGAATTAATACATGAAATGAGTATCAAAGTCAGTAGTAAATGCATAGGAATGTGTATGAATGAATATACAATCATGGATGCAATGGTTTAAGCCTATGTGTCGCTCCCGATAAATGGGAAAGCCCAGATAAAGGTACAGACGCGAACGGTCGGCGAAAAGAACAATGAGAACACACAGCCGTGAACTCACTGGAGATGAATAGAGTCGCCAGCTAGGCATTTTTATCCCGGAGGAAAGGTAATGCTGCATAAACCTAGAAAGAGATGGATAAGACGGTTTGCGAACCAGAGAGACTGAGAAAGGGGGTTGGTTACAACCTGGGAAGGTATTAGCACCCAGATTGTCCGTCGTACTCGACGGGATCCACGCTTAAAAGATTTGTGTTTTAAAGGGGTAGTGTCAGTGCAATCTGTGTATAAAATAGCTGGAAAACAATATGTACAGGTGTCAGTGTAAGAGAAAAGTGAAGTGTGATATATACAGTGTCAGTGTAGGAATGAAAATGAATTGCTCAAGATCATGAGGCTTAAAGGATAAAGCTGGAAAGAGGGGGAATATACAGAGACTTTTGTTCGATAACTGTTAAGTTATGCCTACGTATCCTCTCGTGCAATGAGGAAGTCAGAACACCGTAGTTCGACCCAAAGAGACTGAAAGATGAATTGACTTGTGAACTGCCTACTTGCCTATGCTCAAGTGTATGATCTGTCTAGCACAGATGCAAACTGTCTTGCATTAGACGGAAGAAGCGAGCTCTCGTTCGTGAGTGAATGAGATGAGAAAAGAATCCCGGAGGAGACGATTATTGTTTGTTTTTGTGTTTTCAATCTTTTATTGCTTTTGAAAGTTTGTCATAGGTTAATGAGCTTAAGTCTAAACCAATGGATTTAGTAAACTCATCACATCTTCCCTCTGATTAGGGGTAATGAGAATACCTTAAGTGTGAAGTCAGATTCTCACACTTAATCACCTTTGGTATAGGATTAAGATCATTAACCTACTTGTGATTATTTAGATGTTTTTGTTGTTTTCGTTTAGTGTTGAGTAATGAGATTAAGTCATAATCAAAGATTAAACAGACTCATTACACCATCCTAATAGAAGGATAATAGATGAGAATGTTTAAGCTGAGGAAAGCTCCTCAACTTAATCCATGATTAGGGATTAAACTCATGACAAAACAAACCTTTATTAGATGGATTTTACTTAATGATATGATGATGAAGTGATTTTTAGGGTTTGTAAGACAACTTGAGGGGGACTTGTCCATTAACACTAGGGTTAGTCCTTCTTAACCAATTAAGGAAGAATTAGAACCCTAATGCAAGGCCCAAGTTACAAGTGTGGTGTCTTGATGATTATTAAGTGAATTGATTAAGAGATTTAAACACATTAAGGGTTTAACACTTAGGATTAAAGTTATACACTCCATCCTAAGAGAAGGATGCAGGCATAAGCTTAATCACAAAGCCTTAAAGCCTTTAGGGTTTAGTCCCTAATTATGAGAAGAGAAGACTCAAAAGAGACACAAAGGTAAAACTAAGAGGGGAGACTAATCAAAACCCTAATCATTGTCATGCTTGGTTGTTCCTAAGGTTTGTGAGGTTTTCAAGAGAAGTCTTCAATGGAACCACCAGGAAGCAGATGAAAGGATCAAGAGAAGCAAAGTGACTTGCTTCATTCAAGAAGTCAAGTCACTTGAAGAAGGAAAGTAAGAAGAAGAAGAATGAGCAAGCTCAATCTCAAACACATACAAAAATGCAGCAATGGATGCAAGAGAGATGAAAAGAAAAGTTATGAGAAGTGAAGGCAAATTCACTTCCCAAAATCACTTACCACCTGAAAAGTTAGGAAAGAAATGCAATGCAATGCCAAAATGAAATGAAATGGTATGATGAGAAACAAAACCAGAAACATTTACATGATGCTAATGATGCTATGAGATGCTACAAACATGAGGCAGCACATGGAAATGATCATACAAGTTCATGAATGCAAATGAAACAAGTTAGGAACCATGAACATACATGAAAAGTTATGAAGTGCACATGGCATACAACATGGCAAATACATGATGCAATGACCAAACATGCTTTCAATATGTCTTATGATGTCAAATGAATCAAATGGATGCTTGAAATGTCATGGCAAGTCATGTTATGCAAGAGAATGCAAGATGGATGCATATGGAAGCCCAAATTAGGGTTTATGAATCATACATCAAACACAAACCAAAATCAGAAGCAAACAACATTACAAAAAATTGAAAATGCACTCAAAGGACCCCTAATCCTATACTAAACCAATTCCCAAAGGAGAGGTCTCAACTCTTAACCAATCTCAAGTTATGATTTTCACAAGTTTTTTAGGGTTTTAGGGTTCCTAAACAAGAAAATTATCAAACAAATTGAAAGTGAAAGATCAAATCATGGCCATTTAATCTCACAAACTACATGCTAAACACAATGCAATGCAAAAAGAATCAATGTCCAACTCTTCATGGATAGGCAGAAATGATTTTTTGAACTTTGGATCAAAATAATGCACAAAAATGATTTTAATTCAATGAGAAATTCTTAAAATGCATCAAGATCAAAAATAAATTTGGTTTGAAGGTTGGACAATGTTTCTAAATGTCTTAGAACATTTCATGAATTTTTGGTGATTTTTAAATACCTAAAAGTATTTTTAATAAATTAATTCTCATTAATCAATTAAAAATAAACTTTTAAATATTTAAAAATACTTTTTTAATGCTAAAAATAAAAATAAAAATATTTTTGTGTCTTAAAAATTAATGAAACTCTTGACAAAAAGTTTCATAATTTTTAAAACATTTTTGCTATTTTTAATAAATTATGCAAAACAAATGAATTAAATATGAAAATAAAATGAAAAAGACTGAAGTCAACTGAAAGGAGGGCCAGGATTGAATCTGGGGAAGGAAACATTGACTGCGCGCCAGATCTAGTGGTCCACATTCAAACTGAGTTAATCTGAATTAATTAACTAAATTAAACCTAATTAGAATTAATGACATGATCTGAGCCATTGGATGCGCGCGGGAAAAGACTCAGTCAACTCATCCAACGCCTGAAATTCAAACTGGGAGCCCTAACCCTAATCACATATTAATGACTTTCAGGTGGCCGGAGAAGACTTCCGGTCGTCTTCTCCGGCCAGCACCCTCCCTGAAAATTGCTAACTTTCACCCTAGCTCACTAAAACCTAATTTTCTTGCCCAGAATCCACCCCCAAACATCATAGAGCAAGAATCAACAGCCAAAACTCATTTATTTTACACAACAAAGCTGAATCGAAGCAAAAGGGGTTTAGGTCAAAAAAAATCAGGAACACCATACATGCTCAAAACTCCATGATTTTCGAAACCAAACATATCATCATGATCAGTGGAACATAGAGAACCAATTAAGAACTTAAAAATGAGCTCCTGGAAAAAATGTTCATGAAGCTCACCTGAACTGGAGCTTTGATCTCTGGCACTTTCTGGCTAGTTTCCTGCTTGCAATCTACCCCACTTGACCTCCTAAGAAGCTTTTAATGCTTGGAAAGGGTTTGTGGTGGCTGGTTTGAAGGTTTGAGCAGGTTCTGTTCAGGATGGTGTAAGAATCGTGTTTCTGATTCTTTGAGCTTTGGGATGTTTTGAGGGGTGCTTAGTGACCAGGGAGGGATGTTAAAAAGGTTTATGAAGTTTGCTTATGTGTTTGTGAGCTGTGGAGAGAGATTCGAAGGGTTTTGCTTTTTGGGGTGAGTTTGTGAATGTCTTGCTATGGCTTGCTTCAGGCTTGCTTGTTGTGTCTAATGGCCAGCATTTGATCCACATAAACAAAGCTTATTGGTCAGTTGATGTGACTTGGCCTGCTGTGATAGGTAAGTCACCTTTTGCAAAAAGTCCACTTTTGTGTAAGAGAGGTATGGGTTGTGTTCTAGGCTGGTACAATGGCTATGGGTTGCGCAGCATGGTGTGTGAGTGATGCTAGGAAGGTTCAGCAGCCAAGACAACAAGTGGATGGAAGTGATCATGAGTTTTTGCAACTTGGTTCCTCTTTGGTTCACATGTGACTATCTTGCTACACAAGCCATGAAACATGAGAAGCCTTGGTTCAAATCTGATTTTTAGGTCACATAGAATGTTTATGTAGTGGTTAGACATGCATTAGAGGTTGTAAATGCCTTGGTACAAAGTTCTTGCAAGTTTCTCATTTGGTGCACATCTTGAAAATTAATGATTTTTGCCAACTTTGTCACACCATAACTTTTGATCCAAAATGAATTAGATCATGTTCTTGTACTTTTTGAAAAGGGAAAAATGTGATCTACAACTTTCATGACCAAAGTTTTTCCATTTGAAGCATTTTTGGATCAAAAAGCAAGGCTTGAAAAATGGCATAAATTGACAAATTCCTTAAAAGTCAACTATGCCCTAAAAAGTCAACTTTGCAAAAACTTGTAATTATTGAATTTTGTGAACTTCAACCTCCTTCAATGATCAAATAAAGATCATATACATTCAAAATGATGAAGATCACCCCTTGGTTGGGTCATTGGGGGCCTCAGATGCCCTGATTTTGCACTGACTTGTCTGAAAAGTCAACCCTTGATCAGATGACTTCCCCATGGAATTTCTTCATGAAAATTGATATGCATACTCCCTATACCATATTGAGGCCAATAGAAACAAGAATGACCAAAAAAAATGGAGTTATGGCCTCTGAAACCAAAACCCTAATTTTAGGTCAACTGTGCAGTCAACTTGGCTCTGCATCCACACCAATCCCAGTTCTTGTGATTCTTTTGCGTTTTTGACTTTGAGAGGATGTAATAAGATATAAGAACACACATGAACCCCTTTGAAGTGATTGTTGACCTTTGGAGTGGCTCAGGAGGCTCTTGGATTGCTCAGATCACAAACCCTAGGTGCAGATGACTTTGAAAGTATGCAGTGAATCAAAAATGAGATATGAGATGATATGATTGTGTTTATGCATATGAAATGATCACAAGCCATGGTGTGAATGGGTGAGGGCAAATTTGGAGTGTTTACAGCTGCCCCTATTCAAACATGAGTTAGCTGTGCAGGATGTAAGTGACGGCTTATCAGGCAAACAAGATAACTCGTGGTTGAATACCAAAGACAGTCCGAAATTTGCACTCACAGAATGAAGAAGAAAAGGGATATAAATTGTAAAAGGGAAATAAATTATATTGTAAAGTGTGGGCGACGGAGGACGACCGTCGAGCAGAGGACGACTGCTGGGTAAAGAGCAATGACGGGGACGGCCGACATGCTGGGAAAAAGTGCGGAAAATAAAGCAATGACGGGGACGACCGACATGCTGGGAAAAGTGAGGAAAATAAAGCAATGACGGGGACGGCCGACATGTTGGGGATAAAAGGCAAAGCCAAGACGGGGACGGCCGACTAGCTGGAAAAATAAGATTATGATGGGGACGGCCATCAAGATAAAGTTGTAAGATTCTCTGGGGATTAATGAAACATGACGGGGACGGCCATCAAGTTCATAAAGCAAGGTAACCGACGATGGGGACGGCCATCGGGCTAAAAGAAAAGGAAAAGGGACCACGACGGGGACGGCCATCGGGTTAAAGAATAAATGAAATAAACAGATGATGGGGTACGGCCATCAAAGATGAAGGACGATCATCTAGCAGGGGACGGCTGCTCTGTTGGGAAATAAAAGAATTGTGATGGGGACGGCCATCAAAGGTGGAGGACGACCACCTGGCAGGGTACGGCTGCCGAAAATATCAACGATGGGGACGCCCATCGGATGAGCATGATGGAGGACGACCATCAAGAGGTGGAGGACGACCACCTAGCAGGGGACGACTGCTCTCGGGGTTTATCATGACATAGGACGAATGCCTAGATAACCAAAAATCAACAATGGGGACGGCCATTGGATAAAATGATGAAGGACGATCATCAAAAGGGTGGAGGACGACCACCTAGCAGGGGACGGCTGCTAAATATCAACGATGGGGACGGCCATCGGATGAGCATGATGGAGGACGACTATCAAGAGGTGGAGGACGACCACCTAGCAGGGTACGGCTGCTCTCAAGGTTTATCATGACACAGGACGAGTGTCAGATAAGAAGGAAAAAATTGCTTTGTTGGCGATCTACTGGGGAGTAGTAAACACGGACGAGTGTTTATATCCAAGAAACAAAAGGTATAAGTGTTTGGATATTGTGTATAGATTAAAGATGCGGACGAGCATCCCTAAGACTACGATACAGACGAGTATCGGGTAGAAACAAATACTGACACGTGCTCAGAGATGATGATACGGACGAGTATCAACTGGTTAACCAGGAACACGGACAAGTGTTGAATCTGAAGGGGCTCTTCTGGGGAATAATAGACACAGACGAGTATCTATATTCAAGAGGACGAAAGTGTTTGACACAGTGTATGGATTAAAGATGCGGACGAGCATCCTTAAGACTATGATACGGACGAGTATCATGTAGAAACAAACGCTTGACGCATGTTCTGAGATGATGGTACGGACGAGTACCAACGAGTTAACAAAGAACAAGGACCAAAGTCGAATCTGTGGGGATATAAGAGTGGTATATACAAGATACGGACGAGTATCTGAGTAGTATGAGTAGTTAACTGTTGGGGAGAGCGACACGGACGAATGTCAAGAGAGAAAAGTATAATAATATCAACAAGTATATGGGTTGTAAAAGTGTAGGCGACTGCGCTGGAGAAATGACACGGACGGGTGTCAAGGAATTGTATACAGGTGTATGTGAGTGCAAAGAGGACGTCTTTGGCTTTCTGCTGGGGTATGACACGGACGGGTGTCAAAATGAGTATATACTGGTGTTTGTGGATTGTGAGGCAGCTGCTTTTGCCGGGGACTCTGGTGGGGATTTTTCTGTATGTTGATGAACTGTCATTATTCACAAGTGTTGATTTAGAACATGGCTTATGATTATGCTATGTATTGGATTTTTGCCGTAATGCTCCGTGTTAAAACGGAATGCTACGCTTTGTGGGTGAATATGATGCGAATGCTATGATTGTGCAAAGATACCAAACCGGGCTCCGGGTCCCGTTGCTGCGAAGATCTTTGATCGATCCGTTTGAAATGGACATCCCAGCTGGGGGTGAGATCATTGGTAGATCTGATAAGATGATATTTGCTTGGGGGTACGGGTCACTGATAGACCTATCCTAATAAATGAGAGACCCAACTGGGGTTTGTAGAAGCTTTCTTCACTCTGTTGTGATCCTTCATGCGTTGCTCTTCTGGACAGAGGCTGGAGCTCTGTGGGGAGATGATTCCCTGACTTTTGTACTCGGCTGAGGATGAAATGGCAACTGGGATGGGGAGAAAGAGAAATCATTGAGATCTCCCTAGGGATTCCGCTGAAGTAGATTCTTGACTCAGCCGGGGATACGGGCGCCTTCTGTGATGCCTGGCAACTCTGATGGGGAGGATTAATAAGTGGCAAACTCAGCTAGGAGGAGTCATGAAAGGCAACTCAGCTGGGGAGAGAGCACTTTGGGTGCTAAAATTGAGTGTTGGTTTGCCACCTCGCTGGGACGAAGCTTACATGCCCCAAGTTGCGTTCTGGATACCTGCAATCCTGAAAAAAGATAGAGAAACGCACAAAATAATCCCGAGGTATCCCTTACTGGATTCCGTCATAGGAGTTAGGCACTTCTGAGAGTAAGTATATTTCCTGCAAGCATGTTTTTGTTTGAAGATAAACATCTGTATTTTATGCAATCAGTTTCTTTTTAGACATCAGACATTTTTTGCAAATAAAATGAAAATGCACAAGACGATACATGATTGAAAATCTAAATTTATTAATTCATATGCCCTGAATTGGCGAGATACAGTCAAAGAAACAAATCCCCTGGAATGAGGAGATTGCTACAAATTGAGAAACAAAGTGCTGGCAATGTTGACGACGCTTTAAGGAGCTTCCCCTTTCACTATGACTCGTATGACTTTTGACGTTCTTCTCATCTGGCTTTCTGAAGATGGCTGATTCTGACTGAAGCTTGACCCTTTCGAAGCTTTACCAAGTTGTAAGTGATACAGACGAATTCAGAATGCAGTTGTTCGCTTATTCCCTTATTTTGCATGGATCTCCCTTTCGGGTTTTCAATCCATCGGGATACCCATTTTTGCCTGAGTTGTCCAATGTGGCTTTTCAACTCAGCGGGTGTACAGTTTTTTTTGTTTATTTTCCCTTATTTTTGCCCGAGTCTTTTATTCTGTTTTTGACTCGCCGGGATGCCCTATTTTTGCCTGGACTTACATTCTATTTTTATGTCCAGCGGGTCATTTATGCGAAGTATTTTTTAACTGCATCTGAATTCACAGGGGACGGGAAATCTTCACCATCCATGGTGCTGAGCATCAGTGCTCCTCCGGAAAAAACTTTCTTCACCACAAATGGTCCTTCATAGTTTGGAGTCCATTTGCCCCTGTGGTCTGTATGAGGAGGGAGGATTCTTTTCAGCACAAGATCTCCTACTTGGTACTCTCGGTGCCTGACTTTCTGATCGAAGGCTTTCTTCATTCTTTTCTGATATAACTGCCCATGACAGATTGCAGCCAATCTCTTCTCTTCAATCAGACTCAGTTGTTCGTATCGGGACCGAACCCACTCTGCTTCACTCAGTTTAACATCCATCAGTACCCGTAGAGAGGGTAATTCAACCTCAACCGGTAGGACTGCTTCCATACCATACACAAGCTGATACGGTGTTGCCCCGGTGGATGTTCTGATTGACGTGCGGTACCCGTGCAAGGCAAACGGTAGCATTTCATGTCAGTCTTTGTAGGTGACTACCATCTTCTGTACAATCTTCTTGATATTCTTATTAGCTGCCTCAACTGCGCCATTCATCTTTGGCCTGTAAGGAGAAGAATTGTGGTGTTGAATCTTGAAGTCCCGGCACAGCTCTGCCATCATTTTGTTGTTTAAATTGGAACCATTATCAGTAATGATTCGCTCGGGAACTCCGTATCGACAGATGATATCTCTTTTCAGAAACCTGGCTACCACTTGTCTTGTGACGTTTGCATATGAGGCTGCTTCAACCCACTTGGTGAAATAGTCAATGGCGACCAGGATGAATCTGTGGCCATTCGAAGCAGTCGGCTCAATCTTACCAATCATGTCAATGCCCCACATGGCAAAGGGCCAGGGTGAAGACATTATGTTCAAAGGATTGGGAGGCACATGCACCTTATCTGCATAAATCTGGCATTTATGGCATTTTCTGGCGTAGGCACAACAGTCTGCATCCATCGTGATCCAGTAATAGCCTGATCTCAACAATTTCTTGGCCATGGCATGCCCTCCTGCATGGGTACCAAAGGATCCCTCGTGCACTTCATGCATTAACAAATCCGCTTCTGTCTTATCAACACATCTGAGGAGTACCATATCAAAGTTCCTTTTGTATAAAGACCCATCAGCGTTCAGAAAGAAACTACCAGCAAGCCTTCTCAAAGTCTTCTTATCATTGGAAGATGCCCCAGGTGGGTATGTTTGATCCTCCAAGAAGCATTTAATGTCATGGAACCAAGGCTTATCATCTTTAACAACATCTGCTGCGAACACATATGCTGGTCTGTCGAGTCTGGACACTGAAATCTGAGGTACAAAGTTGGCAGCTTGAACTTTGATCATGGATGAAATGGTGGCCAGGGCATCTGCAAACTGATTCTCGTCCCGAGGGATATACTCAAGCTTGACTGTTGTAAAGAAAGTCAATAACCTCCTTGTATAATCCCTGTAAGGTATCAGATGATCCTGGTGGGTGTACCATTTTCCATTGGTCTGATTGATTACCAAAGCTGAATCTCCGAATACAGTCAACGTCTTGATCCTGAGGTCAATGGCTTCCTCAAGACCCATAATGCAAGCTTCATATTCAGCTTCGTTGTTAGTGCAATTGAAAGTGAGTTTCGCCGAGAAAGGCATGTGAACTCCTTTGGGTGTAATGAGTACTGCACCAACACCACGACCATTCATATTAACAGCCCCATCAAACATCATAGTCCATTCTTCTTCTGGGTCAGGCCCTTCAGTGTGAACAGGCTCTTCATGATCTTTTGCTCTTATGAACATGATGTCTTCATCAGGGAAGTCAAATCTCATAGGCTGGTAATCATCAATGGGTTGCTCAGCAAGATATTCAGATAATACACTGCCCTTGATGGCTTTTTGAGATGTGTATTGGATGTCATATTCTGTAAGAATCATTTGCCATCTTGCAACCCGTCCGGTAAGAGCTAGCTTCTCGAAAATGTACTTGACTGGGTCCGTTTTCGATATCAACAAAGTAGTGTGGGTCAACATATACTGTCTCAGTCGGCGAGCAGCCCACGCTAAAGCACAACAAGTTTTCTCGAGCAGTGAATAACGTTGTTCACAGTCGGTAAACTTTTTGCTCAGGTAGTATATTGCATACTCTTTTCGACCAGACTCGTCATGCTGGCCCAACACACACCCCATCGACTCTTCTAAAACTGTCAAGTACATTATTAGAGGTCTTCCTTCAACTGGCGGCATAAGAATTAGAGGTTCTTGTAAGTATTCCTTGATCTTGTCAAAAGCCCTCTGGCAGTCGTCGTTCCACCTGTCCGTCTGTTCTTTTCTCAATAATTTGAACAAGGGTTCACAGGTTGCTGTAAGGTGAGATATGAACCGTGAAATGTAGTTCAATCGACCTAGGAACCCTCGAACTTCTTTCTCTGTCTTCGGTGCAGGCATCTCTTGAATAGCTTTGACTTTATCAGGGTCAACCTCAATCCCTTTCTCGCTTACAATAAAGCCCAGCAGCTTACCGGATCGCACCCCGAATGTGCATTTGTTGGGGTTCAGCTTTAATTGGTACTTCCTCAGACGCTTGAATAACTTCAGTAGATTCACCAGGTGGTCTTCTTCAGTAAGGGACTTGGCAATCATGTCATCCACATAACACTCTATTTCTTTATGGATCATATCGTGGAATAATGTTACCATAGCCCGTTGATATGTTGCACCGGCATTCTTGAGCCCAAATGGCATTACCTTGTAGCAGAACGTGCCCCAGGGTGTGATGAAGGTTGTCTTCTCCATGTCTTCAGGTGACATCTTAATCTGGTTGTATCCTGAAAATCCGTCCATGAAGGAGAATACCGAAAACTGAGCCGTGTTATCCACCAATACATTAATGTGAGGTAATGGGAAGTCATCTTTCGGGCTGGCTCTATTCAGATCCCGGTAGTCAACACACATCCTTACTTTGCCGTCTTTCTTAGGCACAGGTACAATATTAGCAACCCACGGCGGATAGCTAGTTACAGCAAGGAACCCGGCGTCCCATTGCTTTTGTACCTCCTCCTTGATTTTCATAGCCATGTCGGGACGAGTTCGGCGCAGTTTCTGTTTGACCGGCGGGCATTCTTCCCTCAAAGGCAGCTTGTGCACAACAATGTCGGTGTCCAACCCTGGCATATCTTGATAAGACCAGGCAAACACGTCCACATACTCTTGAAGCAGGTCAATCAGTTGTCTCTTCACTGAGTCTTGTAGGCAGGCCCCGATTTTGACCTCTTTCACGTCTTCATCTGTACCAAGATTAATCACTTCAACCTCCTCCTGGTGAGGAGTAATAACCTTTTCCTCTTGTCTTAACAACCTGGCTAACTCTTCAGGAAGCTCATATTCTTCTTCAACCCCTTCATCAGCTTGATTGATTGGATTGTCAAAGTCATACGAAGTCATAGTCGTGCTGTTGTCGGTGCTGTCTGGAAGGCACACTCTGCAAGGGTTCAGTTTGTTCGTTTTAGTGATTTGATTTTAATCTTGTTTTAGAAAAGTGAAATAAAATTGTCATTTTGAAAACACTGCCATTTTTTTTTTGTACAAAAAGAAAAATGGAAAAACAGTGAGCGGAAAAGAAAAAGACTCGTTTGCAAAAAGATGTCTGATATTTCATTGATTAATCTTGTTTGCACAAAAAGTACAGATGGCCCGATTACAAAATGAGTCTTGTCATCTTGGGCAAGATGCAAGACTTTGATGCATGCTATAAAAATACAGGAAATAATAATTACTCTGCATGAGTAACTCTTATAATTTCCTGGGAAGACCAGTTTGAGATACTGCTCCCCGGGATCTTTGGACGAATCCAGCTTTCCAGGTTGCGTTCTTCTTCCAGCTCGTCTTCCAGACAGTTGATAGCATCGGGGGTGAGCATCCCCCCACTCACAAAGTTGGGCTCCTTTGCAGCCTCTGCTTGATCTTGTTGAGTTGGTTTGTAACCCAACCCAAATCTATCCTCTTTCTTCTCCACCGATAACAGTTTGCCCCAGCCTTGGGCGTTTCCTCCCTCAACAACCTTTCGGGCTTGTTGGTATGATGATATTGAAGTACCAGGCACAGCAGATGTTTCGTTCACATTCAAGGCCTCGAACCCCTGACTCATTGTTTCATGGATCTCCCCATCCATCTCAATATACTTATAGGTAGCCAGGTGGCTGACAAAAATATCCTCCTCTCCACAGATTGTAACGATTTGACCCTCCCACTCATATTTCAACTTCTGGTGAAGGGTAGAGGTCACGGCACCAGCGGCGTGAATCCATGGCCTACCCAATAGACAGCTGTAGGCAGGCTGTATATCCATTACGTAGAAGGTCGTTTTGAAGGTCTGCGGGCCAATCGTTATGGGCAACTCGATCTCTCCCAGAACCGATCTTTTTGAACCATCAAAGGCTCTTACCACCAGGTTGCTGGGTCTTAACGCCAATCCGTCATATTCTAGCTTCACCAGGGCCTTCTTAGGTAAGACATTGAGGGATGACCCCGTGTCTACCAGCACGTGGGAAAGGACAGCACCTTTACATTCCATGGTTATGTGCAAGGCCTTGTTATGGTTGCGGCCTTCCGTAGTCAAATCAGTATTGGTGAACCCTAGTCCGTGACTAGCATTGACATTTCCAACTACAGCTTCCAGCTGATTGACAGTGATCTCTTCAGGCACGTAAGCTGCGTGCAAGACTTTGAGTAGTGCATTCCGATGGGCCTCGGAGCACATAAGCAATGATAGGATTGAGATCTTGGAAGGCGTTTGATGAAGCTGATCCACTATTTTATAATCACTCTTCTTGATGATTCGCATGAACTCATCAACCTCTTGATCGAATGGTGTTTTCAAAGCTTCTTTAACAGTCTGCTCTTCCTGCACCAGGATTTTCCCTTTTGCCTTGGCAGCAGCTTCTGCTTCGGCAGTGGGTTTCTGAATTTGTGGAGCGAAGAGACGTCCGCTTCGAGTGAAGCCTCCGCCTCCTCCCACATTGTCAATTTGTGGTGCAGGGGTTGATGATTCAAAAGTGATTCTTTGTCCTTCGCAGTACAGGTCAGAGCCGTAATGCCAGGGGATGGCATTACTACTTTCATAAGGTACTGGTCCAGGCACCGTGATAGTGACTGGACTGGTTGCAGCTGCGGAAGGAATTGTGATAGTCTGTGGATCGTAATAAATTGTGACTGGTGCTCTGATGGGAGCAGCACCTTCTGAATTGTAGGCGGAGTTGCTTTCAGGATCATAAAATATTGTGACAGTTGAGACATCTTCATGATTTGTTGCTGGTGTTGTAGGAGACATTGGTGGAAGGATGGATGTTGTTGTTGTAGGAGTTTCAAAATGATGTGGTGCTGGAGTTGTAGAAGAGAAATTTGCTGATAACTGATCAGTTGAGACAATAGATGAAGTACTTGTTGATGAAGCCGAAGAATTGTCAGGAACAATGGTTGTTGCAGTTGTAGGAGATATCGGAACTGTTGCTGATGAGATTGCTGGATTTGTAGGAAATGATGTGGTGATTTGAAGTTGGCCACTCTGAATAAGACCATCTATGCTATTCCTCAAGTTATCGCACCCATTTACTGAGATATTGCAGTAAGCACATCCCAACTCACACCCCGGGAACATTTGACATTCGAGGAGCTGAGCCTTAATTTCTACCAACGGTGTCCGGATCTGACCCACACTGGTTATTAAATAAGACGGCTTGTCTTCTTCAATAGCGTTAATCCTGGGACCGCCGTGGTTTGGCATGGGGTTCTTATTGACATTAGGTGGTGGTGCGAAATTCAGAGCTTTTGAGTCTACTAGGTCTTGTACCTTCATGTGCAAAGCTCTGCACTTTTCTGTACTGTGGCCAGGCGCGTTGGAATGAAAAGCACATCTGGCGTTGGAGTCATAATTCCTGGGTAGACTGTTGGGATCTGGAGGTGCCAACGTCCTTAGCTCAACTAGGTTGAGTTTCAAGAGTTGTGGCAGCAATGTAGCATATGACATAGGGATCGGATCGATTACCCTGTTGGCTTGAGATGGCCTCTGCTGAAATGGCCTTTGCTGGTTGTTGTTGTTGGTGTTGTTGTAGCTGTAGTTTCTCGGAGGATACTGATTTTGTTGATGGTACTGAGGTTGTTGTTGATAGTTTTGCTGCGGAGGTTGATAAACTGGTTGAGGATGAGCTGGAGCGGGGATGGTGACTGCTGCTACAGACCTGTGAACATATGGAGGTCTGCCCCTGTTGGTGTGGATGGCATTGGTCTCGCCAGTTCTTCTTGGGCCTGCAAAAGGCTTCCTGGTACTACTGGACGAGCTGGCACCATTGTCAGAAATCTTGCCCATTTTTAACAGGCTCTCAATTCTCTCCCCAGCTATGACAACATCTGCGAAGCTAGTGGAAGAGAAAGCAGCCAGCCTGTCAATATATGTTCCCTGGAGGGTGTTCATAAACATATCTGCCATTTCCCTCTCAGACATAGGTGGCTGAACAGCGGCGGCCAATTGCCTCCATCTCTGGGCATATTCTCGGAAACTTTCCCTCGACGACTGTGACATTCCCATTAGGAGGGTCCTGTTGGGTGCCATGTCTAAGTTGTACTGATACTGTCTTATGAAGGCCTCTGCCAGGTCCTTCCAACACCTGATAGTTGCCCTTGTCAGGTGAGAGTACCATTCTCTTGACGCTCCTGTTAAGCTATCCTCGAAATAGAACATCCAGAGCTTCTCATCCATAGTATAGGCCTTCAGCCTTCCCAGAAATGATTGTAAATGAGTCCGGGGGCATGAAGTCCCGTTGTATTTTTCAAAACAAGGAGGCTTAAACTTATGGGGGATCCTGACCCCGTCTACCAAGCCCATGTCCATGACGTCGAAACCCAAAGAGTTTTGGGACTCTAAGGACCTCAATTTCTCAGCTATCTCATCCAGCCTTCTATCATAAGCTTCTTCCCCAGCACCCATTACTGTGAATTGATCCTCTTGAGGGTCTTCTTGAAGTACCCTGGCTGCAGTGGCAGTCCCTTGAACATTTGCAGGAATATTGACCTCTGGATGAAGGTGGGGGCCAAATACAGGGGGGTTAACATGAGGTTGGACCCTTTCGTTGTTGCTGGTGCCGGCAGTCCCTATATGTGGATCTTCTTGGTTTTGCCTTTCCACCATGGCCCTCAATCTTTCTTGGCTCTGAGCCATGTTGTTCATCACTTCCATAAACTGAGTCATCTGCGTTCTCATTTCCAATCTTTCGTTTGCCATTTGATTTCTAACCTCTGCAAGGTCCTGCTGTACCTGATCCATTTGAATGCCCGGAAGGTTGTTACGGGTTGGATAACGGTGCGGACGGTTGAGGGGAAATACCCGGCGCCGAGCAATAGTTCCTGAACATCACAACAGAGTTAGCAGCAATAAAACAAAAACCTACAAAACAAACAAAAGGGTTAGCATGCAATGCAGTATGCTTATTTGTTTTCAAGGTATCCGGCTTGGCATTCAGTTTTGACCCTTCCAGACCCTTGAAGATGTTGTTGATGTTGCTTTTGAAGTGAAACTCGGATGGAACAAACTAATACATATATTACAAAAAGCAAACGGTACATAGTTTGTTTACAAATACAAGCCCTCTGAGGGGTCAAAATACATCACAGGAAAATAAAAGTACATGGAATGCAAGCAACAACAAACAAATGGTCAAACACCAAGACCAAACTCATCCTCATGAACTTCCTTGAGAAGTGCTTCGGTCACAGGATCAGCTGGACGCTCCGTGAGATTCCTGATGAGGAGATTCCGGGTCGTAACAGCTGCTGTTAGCTTCTTGTGCTGGCTTTGGTCCTTTGACCTCTTCACTCCAGCTTTGATCTTCAGCTCTGATATCTCCCTCTGGGCTGCTGCCAGGGCTTCCTGCTGTTCTTTGGCACTAGCTTCCAGTTGCTCCATCTTGTCTTGAACTCTCTTGTCCTCCAGGGTACGGGCTTCGGTGATCCTGACCCACCGGGCCTGACTCTCCTTCAGATACAAGTCTGTCCTTGCTCTCTGGAACTGGGCTTCCTTGCAAGCATTCTTCAGAATTTGTTCTCCAGCCTTAGACTTTTTGATATAATCCCCAGACTTCTCAATCTTAACCAGATGCTCCACTCTCAACTTCTCCAGCCTCTCAGTCTCCATCCTGCCATCACTCCTCTCCCGGAGGGTCTTCTGCAAAGCCTGAGTTAACTTCTCATTTCTTTCCTTCAAGCTCTCAAACTCCTCCAAACTGATAGTGGCAGGGGGTGGTGCTGAGGATGGTCCAGGCATATCCTCCATGGTAAAGGGCATGCCAGAGAATTGAGCCCTGGCATGGGACCACTCATAATATTGTGCTGATGCCACATTGCTGCACTTCCCCAAAATGGTTATTCCCTTGGTTTGAACATTATCCCAGGCCCAAGCAGCCTGCCTAACAATAGCCAGATTAGGCTTGTTCTCGCAATAAAGAGTTTCAACCAAGTCCTGTGCCTTAGGAGTGTGGACCAGTGCATAGCCCAGTTGTGTTTTGAACAGCAGAGGGTTGTAATTGATACTACCCTTAACTCCTATTAGGGGCACATTGGGAAAATGCCCACAGCTGGTGATGATATCCCTGCCTTTGGTGCTTTGGGTGCACCACCTGATGTCAGCTGAAGTTAGTACAGTGAGTCTTTTAGCCCAGTTTTTCTGCTGATGAGGATTCAAAAATGCATCTGTCCTGGGTAGATGCCTGAGAAGCCAAGTGTGGAACAATGGAGCACAACACCTCACTAATCTTCCCCTCTGCTTTTCATTCCTCTGATGCACTGAATAATAGAGATCCCCCAACAAAGTGGGCACTGGGTTCTTCAAGATGAAAAGATGGATTGCATTCTTGCTAATGAATCGAGGCTCATCTGCAAACAACACAATTCCATATATACTCAAGGCCAACAAAGCACAGACAACTTTCCACTCTCCTAAAGAAGCTTTCAGGGTAGCTTAAGAGATCAAGAAATCCAGATGAAAGCCAGGGATTCCAGCTTTAGAAGTCATATGTTGCTCAATCAGAACAGGTTCCAGATGCAAAGCCTTTGCTACTTCTCCATTACCAGGAAAGACCATCTCAGGGTTGAAAGGGATTCCACCCCTGATAGGTATACCAACCAATGATGAATATTCTTCCAATAAGGGGCCCAACTGAAAGTCCTGAAAAGTGAAACATCTCAGTGGGGGATCATAAAATTGAAGGCAAGTGTGGATCAGGCTTCTCTGTGAAGGGTCCAGATCCATAACCATATCAAGTATATCTCCAAAGTGTTCCCTGAACAATGGTGTGTGGTCTGGAGTGATCAGGGTCTGAATCCTCCTGATGTCAGATAGCTCTGGCTGGAAGAAGTGGTAGGTGATGTTGCTCTTTTTAGGAGCCATGATGCTGAAGATGAGTGGAGACAGGTGCTGATGATAACACTGAAGAATGGGCCACTGATCGGCTGGTGCAAGTGACTGAGGCAAATAACTGATAGCTGAAACAGATGCTGATGAAGATGGGTCAAATACTGAAGATGGGGTCAAAACCAAAACCAAAAGAAGATGGATACCCTGAAACACAAATAAACAAATGTCAATATGATGCAATGTTTATGTATGCAAATGATATGCAAGGGTCTGTGACTGAGCTGGATCTGATCAAAAGCTCTGATATAAGTCCAAATATGTCCAAGAAAATCCAGATGGAGGTCTATAAATCCAGTAACCAAGGTGGGGGACTCAAATAAAGAGCCACATGTCCAGGGTTTAGAATCACAAGAACTGTTCCAACATGGAGTATTCTTAATCAAGTCAAAGTAACAGGGTATTCTGAGGTCAAGGTACCTGCAAACCTGTAAACAGCCCAACCCCCTCACAGGTGGTGTTCTAAAACAAAGATCCTCAGACTTGGATCAGTTATGAGAAGTGTAAACACTTCTAACCCGGAGGTACAGTGTTTACAATAACCATAACAATTCCTCCTCTAATTCACCTCAGTTTCTGAAGGTCAATACTAAAAGGTCATCCAGACTTAGCAGGCTTCCCAGATAGCCCTAGCATTGTAGGAAATCTGCAACACAGAGTTCTCAAGAAGAAACCCATATCTGAACCGTGTTTCATATTCCCGCACCAGACCGAGATGGAATGGGAAAGAATATGATTCACTCTAGCCTAGGTGTCACTCAGGTCCCAGGTATAGGACCTTAACTCTCAATGGAACACCCACCCACCAAAGCAAAACCAGATCCAGCCCGACAGCATGACAATATGATATATGTAAAGCAGTAAAGAAAGTAATAAAACAAACTGTACATAAAGCAATAAATAAAATAAATACACAAGCACAGATAGCACATAACACCCCAGTAAACACAAATCAATCAAGCGCTAGGAGGAACCCACAAAAAGAACCAGAAACCCTGGTTGCAATATAAGGATCCCCAGCAGAGTCGCCAAGCTGTCACTCCCGATAAATGGGAAAGCCCAGATAAAGGTACAGACGCGAACGGTCGGCGAAAAGAACAATGAGAACACACAGCCGTGAACTCACTGGAGATGAATAGAGTCGCCAGCTAGGCATTTTTATCCCGGAGGAAAGGTAATGCTGCATAAACCTAGAAAGAGATGGATAAGACGGTTTGCGAACCAGAGAGACTGAGATAGGGGGTTAATTACAACCTGGGAAGGTATTAGCACCCAGATTGTCCGTCGTACTCGACGGGATCCACGCTTAAAAGATTTGTGTTTTAAAGGGGTAGTGTCAGTGCAATCTGTGTATAAAATAGCTGGAAAACAATATGTACAGGTGTTAGTGTAAGAGAAAAGTGAAGTGTGATATATACAGTGTCAGTGTAGGAATGAAAATGAATTGCTCAAGATCATGAGGCTTAAAGGATAAAGCTGGAAAGAGGGGGAATATACAGAGACTTTTGTTCGATAACTGTTAAGTTATGCCTACGTATCCTCTCGTGCAATGAGGAAGTCAGAACACCGTAGTTCGACCCAAAGAGACTGAAAGATGAATTGACTTGTGAACTGCCTACTTGCCTATGCTCAAGTGTATGATCTGTCTGGCACAGATGCAAACTGTCTTGCATTAGACGGAAGAAGCGAGCTCTCGTTCGTGAGTGAATGAGATGAGAAAAGAATCCCGGAGGAGACGATTATTGTTTGTTTTTGTGTTTTCAATCTTTTATTGCTTTTGAAAGTTTGTCATAGGTTAATGAGCTTAAGTCTAAACCAATGGATTTAGTAAACTCATCACATCTTCCCTCTGATTAGGGGTAATGAGAATACCTTAAGTGTGAAGTCAGATTCTCACACTTAATCACCTTTGGTATAGGATTAAGATCATTAACCTACTTGTGATTATTTAGATGTTTTTGTTGTTTTCGTTTAGTGTTGAGTAATGAGATTAAGTCATAATCAAAGATTAAACAGACTCATTACACCATCCTAATAGAAGGATAATAGATGAGAATGTTTAAGCTGAGGAAAGCTCCTCAACTTAATCCATGATTAGGGATTAAACTCATGACAAAACAAACCTTTATTAGATGGATTTTACTTAATGATATGATGATGAAGTGATTTTTAGGGTTTGTAAGACAACTTGAGGGGGACTTGTCCATTAACACTAGGGTTAGTCCTTCTTAACCAATTAAGGAAGAATTAGAACCCTAATGCAAGGCCCAAGTTACAAGTGTGGTGTCTTGATGATTATTAAGTGAATTGATTAAGAGATTTAAACACATTAAGGGTTTAACACTTAGGATTAAAGTTATACACTCCATCCTAAGAGAAGGATGCAGGCATAAGCTTAATCACAAAGCCTTAAAGCCTTTAGGGTTTAGTCCCTGATTATGAGAAGAGAAGACTCAAAAGAGACACAAAGGTAAAACTAAGAGGGGAGACTAATCAAAACCCTAATCATTGTCATGCTTGGTTGTTCCTAAGGTTTGTGAGGTTTTCAAGAGAAGTCTTCAATGGAACCACCAGGAAGCAGATGAAAGGATCAAGAGAAGCAAAGTGACTTGCTTCATTCAAGAAGTCAAGTCACTTGAAGAAGGAAAGTAAGAAGAAGAAGAATGAGCAAGCTCAATCTCAAACACATACAAAAATGCAGCAATGGATGCAAGAGAGATGAAAAGAAAAGTTATGAGAAGTGAAGGCAAATTCACTTCCCAAAATCACTTACCACCTGAAAAGTTAGGAAAGAAATGCAATGCAATGCCAAAATGAAATGAAATGGTATGATGAGAAACAAAACCAGAAACATTTACATGATGCTAATGATGCTATGAGATGCTACAAACATGAGGCAGCACATGGAAATGATCATACAAGTTCATGAATGCAAATGAAACAAGTTAGGAACCATGAACATACATGAAAAGTTATGAAGTGCACATGGCATACAACATGGCAAATACATGATGCAATGACCAAACATGCTTTCAATATGTCTTATGATGTCAAATGAATCAAATGGATGCTTGAAATGTCATGGCAAGTCATGTTATGCAAGAGAATGCAAGATGGATGCATATGGAAGCCCAAATTAGGGTTTATGAATCATACATCAAACACAAACCAAAATCAGAAGCAAACAACATTACAAAAAATTGAAAATGCACTCAAAGGACCCCTAATCCTATACTAAACCAATGCCCAAAGGAGAGGTCTCAACTCTTAACCAATCTCAAGTTATGATTTTCACAAGTTTTTTAGGGTTTTAGGGTTCCTAAACAAGAAAATTATCAAACAAATTGAAAGTGAAAGATCAAATCATGGCCATTTAATCTCACAAACTACATGCTAAACACAATGCAATGCAAAAAGAATCAATGTCCAACTCTTCATGGATAGGCAGAAATGATTTTTTGAACTTTGGATCAAAATAATGCACAAAAATGATTTTAATTCAATGAGAAATTCTTAAAATGCATCAAGATCAAAAATAAATTTGGTTTGAAGGTTGGACAATGTTTCTAAATGTCTTAGAACATTTCATGAATTTTTGGTGATTTTTAAATACCTAAAAGTATTTTTAATAAATTAATTCTCATTAATCAATTAAAAATAAACTTTTAAATATTTAAAAATACTTTTTTAATGCTAAAAATAAAAATAAAAATATTTTTGTGTCTTAAAAATTAATGAAACTCTTGACAAAAAGTTTCATAATTTTTAAAACATTTTTGCTATTTTTAATAAATTATGCAAAACAAATGAATTAAATATGAAAATAAAATGAAAAAGACTGAAGTCAACTGAAAGGAGGGCCAGGATTGAATCTGGGGAAGGAAACATTGACTGCGCGCCAGATCTAGTGGTCCACATTCAAACTGAGTTAATCTGAATTAATTAACTAAATTAAACCTAATTAGAATTAATGACATGATCTGAGCCATTGGATGCGCGCGGGAAAAGACTCAGTCAACTCATCCAACGCCTGAAATTCAAACTGGGAGCCCTAACCCTAATCACATATTAATGACTTTCAGGTGGCCGGAGAAGACTTCCGGTCGTCTTCTCCGGCCAGCACCCTCCCTGAAAATTGCTAACTTTCACCCTAGCTCACTAAAACCTAATTTTCTTGCCCAGAATCCACCCCCAAACATCATAGTGCAAGAATCAACAGCCAAAACTCATTTATTTTACACAACAAAGCTGAATCGAAGCAAAAGGGGTTTAGGTTAAAAAATTTCAGGAACACCATACATGCTCAAAACTCCATGATTTTCGAAACCAAACATATCATCATGATCAGTGGAACATAGAGAACCAATTAAGAACTTAAAAATGAGCTCCTGGAAAAAATGTTCATGAAGCTCACCTGAACTGGAGCTTTGATCTCTGGCACTTTCTGGCTAGTTTCCTGCTTGCAATCTACCCCACTTGACCTCCTAAGAAGCTTTCAATGCTTGGAAAGGGTTTGTGGTGGCTGGTTTGAAGGTTTGAGCAGGTTCTGTTCAGGATGGTGTAAGAATCGTGTTTCTGATTCTTTGAGCTTTGGGATGTTTTGAGGGGTGCTTAGTGACCAGGGAGGGATGTTGAAAAGGTTTATGAAGTTTGCTTATGTGTTTGTGAGCTGTGGAGAGAGATTCGAAGGGTTTTGCTTTTTGGGGTGAGTTTGTGAATGTCTTGCTATGGCTTGCTTCAGGCTTGCTTGTTGTGTCTAATGGCCAGCATTTGATCCACATAAACAAAGCTTATTGGTCAGTTGATGTGACTTGGCCTGCTGTGATAGGTAAGTCACCTTTTGCAAAAAGTCCACTTTTGTGTAAGAGAGGTATGGGTTGTGTTCTAGGCTGGTACAATGGCTATGGGCTGCGCAGCATGGTGTGTGAGTGATGCTAGGAAGGTTCAGCAGCCAAGACAACAAGTGGATGGAAGTGATCATGAGTTTTTGCAACTTGGTTCCTCTTTGGTTCACATGTGACTATCTTGCTACACAAGCCATGAAACATGAGAAGCCTTGGTTCAAATCTGATTTTTAGGTCACATAGAATGTTTATGTAGTGGTTAGACATGCATTAGAGGTTGTAAATGCCTTTGTACAAAGTTCTTGCAAGTTTCTCATTTGGTGCACATCTTGAAAATTAATGATTTTTGCCAACTTTGTCACACCATAACTTTTGATCCAAAATGAATTAGATCATGTTCTTGTACTTTTTGAAAAGGGAAAAATGTGATCTACAACTTTCATGACCAAAGTTTTTCCATTTGAAGCATTTTTGGATCAAAAAGCAAGGCTTGAAAAATGACATAAATTGACAAATTCCTTAAAAGTCAACGATGCCCTAAAAAGTCAACTTTGCAAAAACTTGTAATTCTTGAATTTTATGAACTTCAACCTCCTTCCATGATCAAATAAAGATCATATACATTCAAAATGATGAAGATCACCCCTTGGTTGGGTCATTGGGGGCCTCAGATGCCCTGATTTTGCACTGACTTGTCTGAAAAGTCAACCCTTGATCCGATGACTTCCCCATGGAATTTCTTCATGAAAATTGATATGCATACTCCCTATACCATATTGAGGCCAATAGAAACAAGAATGACCAAAAAAATGGAGTTATGGCCTCTGAAACCAAAACCCTAATTTTAGGTCAACTGTGCAGTCAACTTGGCTCTGCATCCACACCAATCCCAGTTCTTGTGATTCTTTTGCGTTTTTGAATTTGAGAGGATGTAATAAGATATAAGAACACACATGAACCCCTTTGAAGTGATTGTTGACCTTTGGAGTGGCTCAGGAGGCTCTTGGATTGCTCAGATCACAAACCCTAGGTGCAGATGACTTTGAAACTATGCAGTGAATCAAAAATGAGATATGAGATGATATGATTGTGTTTATGCATATGAAATGATCACAAGCCATGGTGTGAATGGGTGAGGGCAAATTTGGGGTGTTTACACTATGGAGCAAGGAGAAGAATACATGAGAAGAAATGAAATAAACATCGCATAAGATCACAAATGATGAAAGTTAAGGAAGAATGGCATGTGGATATGCATGAAATGATTATGGGTCAGTAGCATACAAGGTATGAGATGCAATTAGAATGCATGAATAGGCATTAATGATTTCCGCATAACTCATGTTAACAATTAGAGGAGAAAAGAAATGAGTTTAAGCAAAATTAGTTCACATAAGTATACATTTTAAACACAAAAACAAACCAAATGAGTATGGTTCAAAAAGTGGTCTATAACTGGAATTAAAGACATACAAATGACCTATAATCAACTCCTAAAAGTTACCAAAAAGTTGCCTCAAGCAAATGGCATGAATGTCTTCCTAACATCTAGGATATGGAGCAAATAGACACATGAATCAACCTATAATCTAGGTGACATGGAAAAATAGCAAAAAGGCTTTAAAAATTATGAAATTAAATCTCTGGAATGTTGAAGTCAGTATCTAACATGATCTAAAAGGATTTCACAAAATTATGCACCAAAGTGCCAAAACAATTACTTGATGATCAAGATAGCAAGGCATGATCGCCGAAAAACAACTCCACAAAGTGGATCAAAAAAGGCACCAAAAATAATGGAAAAAATGCCTAAGTAGCATCAAAATGTCACAAATTACAGTGATTAATCACACACAAAAAAATAGGTTTCACACCTATGGGAAAAAATTGTTTTTGGTCCCTTATATCAAAACACTCCTTTTTGGGACAACTTATGATCTAAAATCCAAATTAATTATTAAAACCACCCAAATCTGGAAACAAAAAATATGACAAATTAATTAAGAGGATGAGGATAACTCATGAATATTTCCAGAATTTTATCCCACCTAAAACTATTTTTAATAATTGCGACGAAACGGGCAAAAAAGTGGATTTTAAGGGGAAGTGAAAGGAATCGATCCTAATGGTTCGTAACCTAATCCCTAAGCTCCGAAATCGACACATATCAATATATATCACAAATAAATCCAATGCCTCAGGTGGGAGGGCTCAATATGCACCTTAAGTTACATGATCCTAAGCCACATACAACTAGAATGATGCTTAAAAGTGGAGAATCGAGATTACTTGATCGAAGTGCCGATTCTTCACATAAAAGAAATCCGGAAAAAAACCTCAAGCAAGGTCTTGTAATCTCCATGAGCAAAATAAATTCTTATCATCCATATTAGCTTTGTGAAGCTTTGCCATAATCGAAATCGATTCTTATTGATAAAAAGCGCTCATGAACATTCATATCACAAATTAATCCAAAGATTAGTTCACAACCATAATTAAAATTAATATCAAAATCATAATTAACATTATTAAAAGGGCTAATCAAGATATTGACATTAACAAAAATTTCTTACAAGAAATTAAACACAATTAGCAAAAACTAATTAACACTTTCTACAAAACTAATATTTATAAAGAAAACATGGGTGAGAAAGGGACCACAGTGGTGCTGATAGAGATCCATGGAGGGGGAAGGCCCAATACAATTTGGTGATGGCGTGAGGGGGTGAATAAGTGAAACATATGATATAGAAAGCAACAACATGGCCCGATTCACAAAAAAAAACAACCGTAGAGGAGGGTGCCATCAGTAATTGTGAGGTGATAAAAGGGAATTCCATGGAGCAAGGCCCAACGTGATATTCATGAGAAAACCTAACCTAAAAATGATAGCCAAGTCAAATATCAGCGCCGTGTTGTCTCTCTCAATGTACATCTCTTTCCCTCAGGGATGTCTCGCCGCCGCCGATACACAACATTGTCGAGCTCCCCTTCACTGATGTCGCAATCTTCTTCTTTCCATCTTTGCAGTGAATTTCCGGCGTTCTTGCTTCTTCTTCACCATCATCACGAACTCCCTGTTTCATACTGAAATTCTATGATCAGGTACGAGATGTCGAATGAGATGTTTAAACACTTGAAGACTTAACTAAAACTTAAAGTGCAGGAAAATTAAACAACACAAGAATTTGTTAACCCAGTTCAGTGTATAACCACACTTACATCTGGGGGCTACCAAGCCAGGAAGGAAATCCAATATAAGTAATATTAATTCTAGACTTAAACCACTCAGTTTAATCTTTCACTTAATATCTACCCAATGCAATTTCTACCTAAGACACAACTTAGATATGAGTACCAACTCACTCCCCCTCAATCACACAGTGATATGTTTACAAGTTTAATAAAATTGAAGTCATACTTCAAACAAAACAGCTTGATCTTACTTCACAGTTTCAATCAAGACACAAATACACTTTTGCTTAAAAGCTCATAAAGTGGTACAATTAAACAACCTGCTATTAAATCACAAACTCCCTATTTTGTCTTCTTAAATTCGTACTCTATTCTGAGAGTTTCTGTTGCTTAAATAGGTGTTTGGATTTTGGGCTTTCTGTAGGTTTATCCAATCCTGATACGCATGCTGCCATCACCTTGAATTAGGGTTTGTTACTTCCTAGATTCTAGGTGATTCAGTTCTTCTGATTATGCTGAAATCACATAACAAATCTCCCTACAGATGCGCCTTCTTCTGTTTTATACAACCATAATTAATTCCAGATAACTTCCCTGAATTTACTCAGTTCTGTTAATCATTAACTAATTCTGGTAGCAGGTTTGAGATGTCACAACATCTGGTGTGACATCCTGAAAACTGAACTTACTTCATTAACTGATACAATGTCACAACATCTGGTGTGACATCCTGAATTCAGTTCTTTTACTTATACTCTGTTTGATAATGTCACAACATCTGGTGTGACATCCTGAACTAAATTCATTACTTCTTGTTGGTCAAAAATTCTGCCAATTCTAAACATCTACAAACTCCCCCTTTGGCTAATTTTTGGCTAACATACTTTTCTGGTTTATCAGAGTGCAGCAGAATTTATTTTATCAGAGTACAGCAGTTCTTTTATGTTGAGTCATGTGAGAGTTTACTCCCCCTCAAACTTACATGTGTTCAGACTTGTTACAAGAGAACTAAAAAAACAACAGCTTTAGTTCAGAAGCAAACATAAGTTTTTCATTAATCAGTAAGCAGCATCATACATTGTTGTTGTTGTTCAGTTCTCTTCTCCCCCTTGTTAGACATAAATTGGGGCCAAAGTTACTAATTCAAAATTACAATACAGAAGCAGACATTACTTATTCCTCACATACAAGTTTCACTCAGAATCCTCATATTCAGTGTCTTCCTCTTCTTCAGTTTCTTCATCAGAAGCAGCAGCTTTCTGAGCATTCTCTTCAATCTCCAGCCTTTGGATAATCTCCTCAAGCTTCTGCTTCCTGGCATCCAGTTCTTTGCATGTGTTCTTCAGCTCAGCAATCAAGGCAGCTTTAGAGATTGGAGACTTTGCCTTTGAAGGACCAGCAGATGTCCCAGAGGGAGCTTCAACATCAGCTGCATGATGACTTAAGAACAACTTGTAGTGGAAGGCCAGAGGGCTTTCTCTTTTGCAAATTGAGTCCTTCTCAGTGAGGATACCTGGATACTGACTCAGCATTATTCCACACAGCAAAGAAGGGAAGGCAATAGGCAGTTTTGTAGCAGATAATCCAGCATGCTTTAATGTCTGATCAAAACTATAAGCCCCAAAATCCAGCTTTGTTTGGGTGCCCACAACATATATAAACCTGCCCAATCCAGTTGCTATTGAGGAGGTGTGGTTGGTAGGAACCCAGTTTGTAGTGCCAATCCTATGCAGCATTGCATACTTTCTTGTTAGCAAGCTAACAGAGAGTTTCCCTTTAACTGGCCAAGTCTTGACCTGATTTGCAGTGATGACCTTGCACACCTAGTTATCTGTCTTTCCTAACTCATTAGGTCCATCAGATTCTCTTCCTAGATAGTGGTTGATAACCCTAGGAGAGAATTCCACACATCTCCCTCTTACATATACTTTTCTGAAGTCAGCAGACTTACCATCAGCACAGTCTTCTTGGAGGTTGACAATGAATTCCTTGACTAGCAGCTCATAGCAAGGAGAGAAGTTTGACACTGTTTTGAATAATCCAGCAGAAGAGATGAGATCAATTACCTCAGTGCACTCAAGTGCATTGCTGCTTAGCTCTCTTTCAAGTGCTACCCTCCTTTGGTAGACAAATTTCCATCTGCTCACACTTGACACATGATGGAATGAAATGTTGTCCAGAGGAGCTTCTGGAACAGCAGCCGAGGACCTTGAGGGTGCTGGTTTCTTCTTTGGTGGGGATGTTGTTACATCCTCTTCAACATCTGAATCTGGAGGGGTGACAGCTTTCCTCTTCTGTGTATTCACCTTGCTCCATTGTTTTATAGGACCAAAAATAACTTTAGCTTTGTCCTTCTTTGGTGTAGATTGCTTCTTCTCAGGAGTTGCATGTCCTACATTCTTCTTTTCCTTCCTAGTCCTAAGCCTTTTGGCTATGCTAGGGTTTACAGAAGCAATGATTTCTGTGTCAGAATCATGCTCTGTGTTTACAACAGAAGGAGGTTGAGCAGTCTCCTCTTCAGCAGGTGGATCAACAGAGGCTTGATCTTCAGTGGAGGCCTTGTACTGGTCCTCATATGTTTCATCCTCACTATCAGTGGAGGCCTTTTGCTGGTCCTCAGATGTTTCATCAGCATCATCAGAGAAGGCCTTTTGCTGGTCCTCAGATGTTTCAACATCTATTGGGACATCCTGTTGAGCAGGAGTGTCCTTTTCAGCCTGATTTTGTTGTTCTTCTTATGGAGTTGGCATGGTGTTCAGAGGGATAGATATGCCACTCAGAACTCTTTGCTCAGACAAGATCATGTTCACCAGTTCCTTTATTGAATCATCAACATATTCTGAAGCTTTTGGAGTGGTGTTTGATGATGAAGGCTTCCCTTTGACTTTGCTGAATACAGGTTCCTTTGCCCTTCTCACGGTAGGGGTTCTTGGCTTTTGAGCAAGAGGAACACTTCCTCTGATTTCGTCCATTGGATTTGAATCCATGGGTACCACAGAGACGGGGGTTGCATGCACCACATCTTCTTGGTTGAGAATTTCTTCAGAGTGTTTAGGGTTTTGATGTTGAGACATTTTCGAAAGTGGTGGATAAAGAGTTTAGGTTTGAATGATTTTGATGAGTTCTGAAAAAGCAGTTAGAGAATGCAATTCGTTTTGAGAGGATGATGAGAAGATGGATAGCTGAGAACAAGCTGATATTTTTATAAGTAGCCGTTACTTGGAGAAATTTTAGGAGTGGAATACCCAGGGTCCTTGACCAGACTGGTGTTGCCATCTGGTGATCATGCCACACGATGTCATATGACATGTTGGCACATCTCCATAACTGTTATATTTCACATAAACAGATTCCCAATTTACCCCTTAGGTTTTCAAATTGGGTAGCATCCAAAGCTTTAGTAAATATATCAGCCAATTGCAGATTTGTAGCTACATGTTCCAATGAGATCACTTTCTCTTCCACAAGATCTCTGATGAAATGATGCCTGATATCAATATGCTTGGTCCTGCTATGTTGAATAGGATTCTTTGATATGTTAATAGCACTTAAGTTGTCACAGTACAATGTCATGACATCTTGTGGGACATTGTACTCAGTGAGCATTTGCTTCATCCAAACCAACTATGAACAACTGCTTCCAGCTGCAATATATTCAGCTTCAGCAGTAGATAAGGATACACAATTTTGTTTCTTACTGAACCAAGAAATCAAATTGTTTCCTAGAAAGAAGCATCCTCCTGATGTGCTTTTTCTGTCATCAGCACTTCCAGCCCAATCAGAATCACAGAAGCCAGTGAGAATTGGTTTGCATCCATGAAAGTACATTATGCCATAGTCACAAGTACCATTGACATATTTCAGAATTCTCTTGACTTGGTTTAGATGACTGACTTTTGGATCAGCTTGATATCTTGCACATACACCTACTGCAAAGGCTATGTCTGGTCTGCTAGCAGTCAGATATAATAAGCTTCCAATCATACTTCTGTATAGGCTTTGGTCTACATTCTCACCCTTGTCATCTTTAGTCAGCTTTAAGTGTGTGGGGGCAGGAGTTCTCTTATGAGTAGCATTGTCCATCCCAAATTTCTTGACAATGTTCTTAGCATACTTGCTTTGGGAAATGAACATGGAGTCCTCCATTTACTTTATTTGCAGTCCAAGAAAGTAGGTTAATTCTCCTACTAGGCTCATCTCAAATTCAGATTCCATTTGAGTGACAAAATGTTTAACCATCCTGTCTGACATCCCACCAAAAACAATGTCATCTACATATATTTGAGCAATCATGACATTTCCTTCTTCGTCTTTAACAAACAAGGTTTAATCTATTCCACCTTTCCTGTACCCTTGCTTGATAAGAAAAGTAGTCAGCCTTTCATACCATGCTCTTGGAGCTTGCTTCAGTCCATAAAGAGCCTTCCTTAGTTTGTACACATGATTTGGACAACTTGGATCAACAAATCCCTTAGGTTGTTCTACATATACCTCTTCATTAAGATATCCATTTAGAAAGGCACTTTTCACATCCATTTGAAATAGCTTGAACTTCAAGATACAAGCAATTCCCAAAAGTAGTCTGATTGATTCAAGCCTTGCTACTGGTGCAAAGGTTTCATCAAAGTCTACTCCCTCAATTTGTGTGTATCCTTGAGCTACAAGTCTAGCTTTGTTCTTTGTAACAACTCCCTGCTCATTTGATTTGTTCTTATACACCCATTTAGTGCCAATCACATTTATGTCATCAGGTCTAGGAACAAGATCCCACACTTCATTCCTTGTGAATTGACCTAATTCATCTTGCATAGCACAAATCCAGTACTCATCAGTAAGAGCTTCCTTGATGTTTTTAGGTTCTATTTTTGAGACAAAACAGGAACCTGAAATCACCTCTCTTGATCTAGTGCTTACACCTCTGTTGGGATCCCCAATTATCAAATCTTTGGGATGATCCTTCTGGATTCTGATGGAGGGAGGTTTGCTGGATTGTTCTGTCCTTGCATTAGTTTGAGTGGAGTCAGGATGATCACTCTTTTCTTCAGCTTCAGTTTGGCTGTCAGCAGATGTTCCAACATCTTCTGTAACATCTGCAGGAGCATCATTAATTATTACATTTATGGACTCCATGATAACCTTGGTTCTAGAGTTAAATACTCTATAGGCTCTGCTGTTTATAGAATATCCAAGGAAAATCCCTTCATCACTTTTAGGATCCATTTTTCTTCTTTGCTCTCTATCAGCCATAATATAACAATTACTTCCAAAAACATGGAAGTACTTAACTGTGGGTTTTCTGCCCTTCCAGACTTCATAGATTGTGGACAAGGTTCCTTTCCTTAGAGTGACTCTATTATGAATATAACAAGCTGTGTTCATAGCTTCAGCCCAGAAATACAATGGTAACTTTTTAGCATGGATCATAGCTCTTGCTGATTCTTGAATAGTTCTATTTTTCCTCTCAACAATCCCATTCTGTTGAGGGGTGATTGGTGAAGAGTATTCATGATTTATTCCTTCTGAAGAATAGAAATCTAAGAATTTTTTATTCTCAAACTCCTTTCCATGGTCACTTCTTATTCTGACCACACAGCTGGCTTTTTCTCTTTGTATTCTTTGGCATAAGTCTTTGAATACATCAAATACATCAAACTTTTCTTTGATAAAATTTATCCATGTATACCTTGAAAAGTCATCAACCACCACATAGGCATACCTCTTACCACCAAGGCTCTCAACCTGCATAGGTCCCATAAGATCCATATGCAATAATTCCAAAACTTTGGAAGTTGTCATATGTTGGAGCTTTGGATGGGACATCTTGGTTTGCTTGCCTATTTGACATTCACCACATATTTTGCCATCATCAATCTTCAGTTTAGGAATACCTCTCACAGCTTCCATAGATATGATTTTCTTTATGCCTCTGAAATGAAGATGACCCACTCTTTGGTGCCATAGTTTCACTTCTTCTTCTTTGGCTAAAGAACAAGTTGAAGTGAGACTGAAGTCTTGAGGTTCCCACATGTAACAGTTGTCTTTAGATCTGGCTCCTCTCATGACAACCTTCTGTTCTTTATTAGACACTATGCATTCAGTTTTGGTAAATTTTACACTGTACCCTTGATCACATAATTGACTTATGCTGATCAAGTTAGCAGTCAAACTTTTTACCAGCAGCACATCATCTAGTCTTGGTACATCTGGACAGTCCAAGGTCCCAACTCCCTTGATTTCTCCTTTAGCTCCATCTCCAAAGGTTACATATCTGGATGAATATGACTTTAAGTCTACTAGCAGATTCTTCAATCCAGTCATGTGTCTTGAACATCCACTGTCAAAGTACCAGTCTTCTTTAGCTGATACTCTTAGAGATGTATGAGCTATATATGCAACACCCTTCTTTGACCATTTGTATTGAGGTTTCTTTTGATATCTCTGCCCTGTGTAGTGTCCATTAGTAGAGCTCCAAGGTTGTTTGTTGAACTTGTTCTTGGGCATGTAGCTTTGATCAGCATGAGGACTAGCTTTAGGTACCCATACTTTCTTGATGACCCCTGTCTTCTACTTAGGGGGTTGCTGATACATCTGATTTGGATATCCATGCAACTTGTAGCAATGAGGTTTGATATGTCCAAACCTTCCACAATGATGACATCTCCATCTTTGATACTTCTTCTTCATTATGTTCTTTTCATGATGTTGAAGCATCTGTTGGGGCATCTTGTTTGACTGTATGGAATTTGAAGTAGTTTTGCTGGTGCTAGCTTCAACCTTATGAACTTTGTTAAATCCCAGTCCACTTCTATCCCCTGAATGCTTATTGTTGTTGAGAATAACATCCAGTGTGCTTGAGCTACTGTTCAACATTCTAACAGATTTGGACATATGCTCCAACTTGGAGTTGAGAAGACTTACTTCACTTTTCAAGGTGTCAATGATCTCTAGATCACTTGTTTTTTCATCCTTTAGTGCCTTAATCTGCTTCTTTTGCTTTATATTCTCCATGCATATTTCAGTGCTCCTTTTAACCAGTTCTCTGTATGATTGCTCAAGCTCTTCAAAAGTAAGCTCCCCATCACTGGATTCACTTTCAGATTCACATAATCCAGCTAGAGCAGTGATATGCTTATCTGATTCTTCTTCTGAATCACATCCTGAGTCTTCATCAAACCAAGTTACAGAGAGACCTTTCTTTTGTATTTTTAAATAGGTAGGACATTCATTTCTGATGTGTCCATATCCTTCACATCCATGACATTTAATCCCTTTTTCTTGACTGGTCTTTTCATCATAATTTGACCTTCTATTAGCATCATAAGGTCTTTTGTTCTTAGAAGAGTTTGTGTATCTTCCACTTGGTCTGGACTTGTCTTCCATCTTTCTGAGAATCTTTTTGAATTGTCTTCCAAGCATAACAATGTTTTCTGATAAATTTTCTTCAGGTTCTGATTCATTATTTTCTTCTTCTTTATTAGTATTTGACACCAAGGCTATGCTTTTGTTCTTCTTTACAATTGTGTCATTCATTCCCATCTCAAATGTTTGCAGGGAACCAATGAGCTCTTCAACCTTCATTGTGCATATGTCTTGAGCTTCTTCTATTGCTGTGACCTTCATGTCAAATATTTTTGGCAAAGATCTGAGAATCTTTCTTACAAGCTTTTCATCAGTCATTTTTTCTCCCAAAGCACCAGAAGTATTGGCTATTTCTAAGATGTTCATGTAGAATTCATGAATTGTCTCATCTTCCTTCATTCTCAAGTTTTCAAACTTGGTGGTGAGAAGTTGAAGTCTTGACATCTTCACCTTTGATGTTCCTTCATGAGTTGTTTTGAGAGTGTCCCAAACATCTTTGGCCAGCTCACAGTGATGCACAAGTCTGAATATATTCCTATCAATGCCATTGAATAAAGCATTTAAGGCCTTGGAATTGCCAAGTGCTGAATCTTCTTTCTCCTTGCTCCATTCTTCTTCAGGTTTCAACACTTTTGCTCCATCTTTGTTGTCTTGGACAGGATGTTCCCATCCTTTGTTGACAGCTTTCCAGGCCCTATTGTCAAGTGATCTTAAGAATGTTATCATTCTTGGCTTCCAGTAGTCATAATTAGATCCATCCAATATAGGTGGTCTATTTACTGATCCTACATCTCTGTCCATGTTTCCAGAATTTGCAGTCCCTAGATCTCACCCAGTATAAACAGGCAGGATGCCTGCTCTGATACCAATTGAAATTCTGTGATCAGGTACGAGATGTCGAATGAGATGTTTAAACACTTGAAGACTTAACTAAAACTTAAAGTGCAGGAAAATTAAACAACACATGAATTTGTTAACCCAGTTCAGTGTATAACCACACTTACATCTGGGGGCTACCAAGCCAGGAAGGAAATCCAATATAAGTAATATTAATTCTAGACTTAAACCACTCAGTTTAATCTTTCACTTAATATCTACCCAATGCAATTTCTACCTAAGACACAACTTAGATATGAGTACCAACTCACTCCCCCTCAATCACACAGTGATATGTTTACAAGTTTAATAAAATTGAAGTCATACTTCAAACAAAACAGCTTGATCTTACTTCACAGTTTCAATCAAGACACAAATACACTTTTGCTTAAAAGCTCATAAAGTGGTACAATTAAACAACCTGCTATTAAACCACAAACTCCCTATTTTGTCTTCTTAAATTCGTACTCTATTCTGAGAGTTTCTGTTGCTTAAATAGGTGTTTGGATTTTAGGCTTTCTGTAGGTTTATCCAATCCTGATACGCATGCTGCCATCACCTTGAATTAGGGTTTGTTACTTCCTAGATTCTAGGTGATTCAGTTCTTCTAATTATGCTGAAGTCACATAACAAATCTCCCTACAGATGCACCTTCTTCTGTTTTATACAACCATAATTAATTCCAGATAACTTCCCTGAATTTACTCAGTTCTGTTAATCATTAACTAATTCTGGTAGCAGGTTTGAGATGTCACAACATCTGGTGTGACATCCTGAAAACTGAACTTACTTCATTAACTGATACAATGTCACAACATCTGGTGTGACATCCTGAATTCAGTTCTTTTACTTATACTCTCTTTGATAATGTCACAACATCTGGTGTGACATCCTGAACTAAATTCATTACTTCTTGTTGGTAAAAAATTCTGCCAATTCTAAACATCTACACATACCAACACCGAAAACATTTCGTCGTTTCTCTCAATTCACACCGACGACCTCTCTATTTCTGTCGTTCATCACCTTTGTCAAAGAAACACCGTGCCACAACAACTAGCCGTCCCATTTCTCTGCAATTCATAACAACCTAACCCTAAATTTGTTCCCCACCATGAATCGCAAGCAAGGAGACCTGTTCGACGACGGAGAACATGACATCTTCTCTTTACACTTCACCTTCTTGAGCTCTTTCCAATTCTTCTTGTGATTCTGAACTTGCGAGGTCCGAGTGTGTTGATGCCGTAGCTCTTGATTGCAGAAGCATAACTACAATTCTTGTTTCGTGGATTATCGTCGTTGACTCGATTTGCAGGCTGAATCCGAATCGGGACTAATGTAGGTGATTGAATTTTTTATACCTTGATGATGCACGTTGTTGTAACGTATTCTTGATGTTTCTACAAATGATTGTTATTGATTCTTGCAGGTTGATGAGGATTTGCGTGAGTGTAAATGTTGATTGAAGGATGATGAAGCCTATGCGGTTGTGAAGAAGAGGAAGTTATGAGTTTGTTAGAGATTAATTGATGATGGATAAGATCCTCCTCTTAGTTTGTTGCAACGGTTCCCCAAAATTCATTTTTGTTGATTTCTTCTTTTTCCTTGAACACTAGTGCTACTGTTGTTATTGTGAGTTCATGAATCTTGCAGGAGTTTGGCAGATTGCATCGAGCTCGAAGTGCTGATGCGATGTTGAATCTTTGTTGAAGGTTATTCAAAGTTGATGATATAGATGAATGCTGAGGATTCAGGTCGAAGATGATGATGTTGAAGTCAGTTGAAGCTGATTAACATTAGTGCTGAAAATCAATAAGACCTGATGAAGAAGAGGTGTTGAAGATGTGATGATGAAGATGATTTGCAGAGTTGAAGAGTTTTGTGCTGAGAGAGTTTTTTTTGGGAGATTGGAGTTGCTTGAAGGGTTCTTGGATTTGAAGAATGATGAAGTGATGTGTGAAGACGTGTTAATGGAGAAGATTGAAGACAAATCATGATGCCCTGCGAGACACGGCGGAGACTGAATTGAGGTTTACATGGACTCAATGGATGTATTCAGGTATGAGTCTTCACCGTGTCAACTCTGAATCGCGATCCCATACTTCATCTTCTTCTTGCACTGTCATCCTGAGTTTGTTATGATTTCACAGAATTTCGAAGTGTTGTGGTTGTAGTAGAGATCGAATTGCGATCGGTGATTTCGACTTTCTTGCAATTGAAGATGGTTGTCGATTATGGTGGTGTTGAATCTTTGATATTGTTATTTATGTTGGTGAAAGTTGCAGAGAAAGTCGCGATTCTCAATGCGCGATGACGAAGTGGAGAAGTTTCCGGCTCGAGGATTGGTGGTGAAGGAAAATAATTAGAGAGAGAGATGATGCAGTGAAGGTGCTGCAAGTTAATGGTGAGAAGAGAGTTCGGAGACCCCTTGTTGAAGTGACGACGACGTATATATATTCTGCCGAAGAAAGTATATAGAAGTTGTTATCGAATTTCTTTCTGAATCCCTTTTTTTTTCTAATAATCACTTTCATCCCCTTTTATCTTTCTGTTATCAGTTATCAAGAGCTAGTTAGAGTTTTTTTCCTAGTTATAACTGATTTTTTTTGAAACTGATTTGTAAAATTCAGTTATTCCATTTATTTCTATCATTATTTTGTTATTATTTTTGGATATATGAGTGGGCCTTGGGCTTGGTGATGAAATATGGACTAATGGGCAAAAATATGAGTTTAAACACACAAAAAAGTTTGGCGATTTAATTTGTTATTGAAACTTTAATCGGGCAAATGAGAGAGAAGAAAAAAAAATGGAATCAGAACAAGTTGGTTTAATATGGATTAAGAAAATATGGTTTAATGGGCTTGAAAAAAATGGTTTAATGGGCTATAAGAATAATACTAACAAGTGGTTTGGTGATGAAACTGAATCAGAATTATCCAGACAAATTATAGGTAATCGGATTTGATTAGAAACATAGCCTAAGTTAAAAATAATAGGAATAATAATAATAAAATGGACATTTGATCTTTGGGCTCTTGGTGATGGGCTTGGCAAACTTGCAAATGGACTTGATAGTGACCAAACCAATTAATAGGTCTAAAAATTAGTATGAAGGAAAAAAAGATTATGGCTAGCTTATGATTTTGAGAAATGACAATAAAAAATGAGATTCCTTTGGACTAAATGAATAGTGCACATAGAAATCGGGCTTGGGTTAAATGGACAAGATAGACTCGATAATGGTTCATGGAACATGGTTTGGAGGTTGAACCTTGACATAAACTTGAATAACATTCTAAGGGCTATGTTTGAAATGGGCCTTAACTCTCTTAACCCTGCAGCCATGAGCATACCATTATCTTTCCCGTATTTGATTTCAAGCCACGATTGAAGCTCTGGAATTTGCCAAAAGAACGACCCAATATGAATCTCCTCCTGCAGTCCATCTGATTAGAGAAATAAACCCTAATTCCCTCTTCATCGTTTACGTAACCATAAGAATAAACTCATAACAGCCTCCTGATCTACGTTTCCAATAAAGCCTCTAACTAGGGAGAACTATGGGACTTAATGAAACCCCGAATGAGCACATGATCTCAACCATTCTCCCAATATTGAGCGTAATATGTCCAGATAGATCACCTCTAAACAAGAAACCTCCAGTCGCAAAAAAAAAAGCTTGATCCCACACCCTAAGAGCCAATGAATTGCATGATTATGATTTTAATGACCTAGTGAGAAATGCAGATGGATGCAAAGTGATAAGCCAATTAGTGGTAAAAATAATGAGGGAAAATTTTGAGGTATTACAGCTAGGTGTTACTTTTTGTAATAATAATAATAATAATAGTATGCATGTAGTTAATAAGTTATTGGAACTGGTTAGTGTCTAGGTGTTACTTTTTGTAATCTATCAGAAATACAAGAGTTTAACCTACACTACAACATTTTTATCATATGGCAACAACTAATTATTAAGAGGTAAAAATATTATTCTCGTAGAGAGTAATAAACAACAACTTTTATATTTAGTTGCGATAGTGTCACTCCCGGGATTTTCATCCTAGTACAAACGCGAAAGTGGCGCGGAAAAGGTTAGAGTCGCCAGCCAAACATTTTTTATCCCGAAAGAATGGGAAAGGTAATGTTGCACAAACCTGAGGAAGAAGGAAAGGACAAGGCCTTGCGAACCAAAGATCTGAGTTCGGGAGTCGGTTACGACCTGGGAAGGTATTAGCACCCCAGATCGTCTGTCGTACCCGACGGGATCCACGCTTGCTTGTTTGTTTCAAAGGGTGAAAAGAATACTGCTGCTGAATAAAACCGCTAACTAGAATGAAAATGAGGAATGAAATTGGAATTGACAAATGGAAATAAAAGGGGAAAATGTAGGGAAAATAAAGAATGTGCTCGAACGGGCCCTACCCCGCTGCCTACGTACCTCACCGGGATAATGAGGATCAGAGTCGACGTAGTTCGCCTAACCTAGGCGGGAACTATTTGTTTGTGTTTTTTATGATGGAACTGCGTATGTCTATGCTCAGGTGTTGCAGGCTCGTCTGGTACGAGTGCGTTTACCGTCTTGCATGAAAGATAAGTCGCCGCGAGTTCGCGTTGTGAGTGAATGAGATGAGAAGAGAAGTTCCCGCAGGATAGTCGCTTGTTGTTTGTTTTTGTCTTTTAAGAGAAGTGTTTTGAATTTTTGTGTTTATTGAATGTACAACACTAAAGACTATGACACAGGAGCGAATACTTTCCAAGATCGCCCCCAATGGAACGTTTGTAAAGCATCCTAAAAGAGTGAAGGAGACCTCCACTAGTCATTTCCCGTATAGCTTAAGGCTCGTGGCGCATTGTACACCTTTTCCTTTATTAAGTGTTTTTTATTTTCTTTTAAGATGAGAAGTGAGACCCAAGTTGTCAAAGGAAAACTTCTAAGGGAAACTAGACTTACCCTAAATCAGTTTGAATTTGAAGATAACCTATGGTTAGTGAAGTTTGAAATTAATTCTACCTAAGAGATATAAGACTAGAAATGAGAACATAAAAGACAATAATGAACAATATGGTCCTCCTAAGTCATGGCGGGTAAAACGTGTATGAAATGTAAATGAGATAACACGATGGATCGGGTGGGTCGATTGCGTGGTGCTAAGACGCACGACTTATGGTGTGAAACATACAAGGCTTGCTTTTGGTTGAATGGGGAACGATGGTAATCGAGGAACCCTAATGTCATATGCAACTTTATTTATTTATTTGAAAATATACTCGACGTTGGATCGAGTTTTATTCATTTCATTTTTTTGAGATTTGGTTTTCTATCGATTCATTTTATCTTTTCTAACCTAGTTATAGAAACTATACAAGCATACAAGTTCTAAGCTATTACATCACGAAGCACACAAAATATAAAACACAATCATGGCATAAAAGTATCCAAGTCCATAAGCCAATCCTTGAAAAATACCTTGCACACAAAAACAAATAGTTAGTGAATGATATGAACCATGAATATGCATAATGTGATGGAAATGAATTAAAATGACAAAAATATTAAAAGTCATGGAAAAAAAGTGAAATTAATTTCCTAAGGTCTCTAACCTGATTATAACATTATGTTAAAAAATCTCTCAAAAATTCTAAGCCTAACTATGGTAAATGACCTCCTAATTCTATGTAAAGTTCAATCACAAATTTACACAAATTATACTACCAAAACAGTAGGGAAAAAAAAGCCTTAAAAAATACACAAAAAATAATCTAGGTACTTCTATTTGTCCTTTAATCATAGCAAAAAGAATGGGCTAAAAGAGTTACTGGAAAGCTAAAAAAATAAAATCAACAAAATTATGTACATTTAAAGGAAATTCAATAAAAGCTAATTAAAAGAAAAATCGGAATTAAATTGAAAAATAACAAAATTCAGAAAACAAAAATGTCAAAAATTTCTAATTAGATTTATTAACCTATTGGAATTTTTGAGGAATTTTTCTACTATTTTTACTATTTTTTATTGATTTATTTGGAAACTATATAAAACTAAAATTAAATTCTAGAAAGAAAAACAGGGGTGAATTAAGCATTATTTTCTTAGTTGCTTTCTCTGCTGGGCTTAGAATGGGAGGTATAGACAGCAAAAAGGAAAGCCCAAAACGCAGGAATTGGGAGAGGGTGCAGGAATCAATCTTTTTGACTTGTTTTCTAATGGGCCTTTCAAAAGGGGTGTAATTATCAAAACGAAAAAACATCTACTTTTATCTTTATGGAATCCCTAATGGTGGATTAGTGGCCTTTTAATGGGGATTATGCCAATTAAAAAAACCTTAATTGCTCTTAATCATAACAAAATCTTTTCAAATTTTCAAGACATTCTCTTAATTCCTCCACTAATTAACTTAACTATTTTCATTATAATTAACAAATATGAATAAAATAACAAAAGACCCAAAAGGGGCTGAAGAACAAATCCCAAAAACCCTAAGTCTCCTAACTTCCCCTTCGCCCTCTCAACATCCTCTTCCCTTCACCTCCTTCACGCCGCCGCCATCCCCACCATAACACTGACTCCTCCATCTTCCTCTTTTCCGCCATTGCTATCATCTTAACTAACCATAACCTTTCCCATAACCACGGTTTAACCCTTGTTTCCAACCCCATTCGAAAATCGCAACCAAACCCTTAACGGAAATTAAACTCTCCATTCTAACAAATCTCAGATAATCAAACAATGTCGAGAACCACCAACAACCCCGCGACTACTTCATACACGAGGAGGACAGACTCGTACCTTGAATCCGAAGAGGATCGGTCTGAAATTCGTGTGATGGATGCTCGGCGACGGATCGGAGCGGCGACTCTGATTTTTTGCTTCCGTTGATGATTTGTGGATATGATGGATTTGTCGAGTCCGAATCTAAACCTTTGGATATCGAAGGCGCGAAGATGTTGATATGCTTCCGCAGAGAGTTCTTTTTTTATTGGCGATTGATGAACAGGTTGCAGTAGTAATTGAAGTTCACTGATGCGGTTCAGCTATGGTGAGCGGAAGGTTTTGATGCACTTTTCATTATTTGTAGGTTCTTGTAATTAGATGCTAATTAGAGGTAATGATAAACTGATATTGAAGACATATTTGAACAATGCAGGGCCAGGAAGAAGCAAAGTGAACGAGATTGATGAACGCCTTTCTTGGGAGAATGAAAAAACTTCTGAGAGAGGTGGATCAAGAAACGGGAAAAGGGAGCATAAGCAATTGAAGGAGAAGAATGAAAATGTTGTGAAAGAATCGTTGAAGAGGCTGAGGGATTGAAGAATTTTGTGGAAGGAGGATTGAGAACTGGTGTTGTGAATGGATTGCAGAAAAAGGTTGGGAAAAAGTGAAGAGAATCAGAAAAATGAGTGAGATATTCGTGATGATGAGGGATGATTATGTGAGAAGAAACCAAGAACGGGAAAAGATTGAAGAAGATGTGAGAATTGCAGAAGAGAAAATGGAGGAGAGGTTGAGAAGATGTTGAAGAAAGTTCAGCCCCTGAAAGTTGGTGATACCTTTTATTTATAGCTGCTGGAAGATGGTTCTGGAATTTTCTTCAGGTGAAAGTTTGTTACATTTTCGGTTAGCTTGGTTGAAAATCGGTTATGACTTGTTTTTGGTCTTTGAATTGGTTATCTCCATTAGAACCTTCTGTTACCATTCTTATGTACTGCAACTTTTACTTTCACTTAAAACTCTTTTCATAACGCCTTTCTTTCTTTTCGCTTTTCTGATGATATGCCTCATTCTTGAGTTTTAGTTATTGCAATATGAATCGTTGGCTGAGTATTATCTGATCTGATTTTCATTTACAGGCTGCATCGTTGTTGAAGTCGCAAGGTATGCTACTCTGAGGAACGGATCAAAAATGGCGGTTTTGTTGAATTTGTGACGTGATGAAGCGTTCTGCAGTGATGATGATGTGAAAGCTAGCGGATGGAGAAGGCTTTGCAGGTCTGTGAACGACAAATGACGAACGTCGACTGAATGCAATCTTTTCACCCTTGCTGGCGTACACAGAAAATGTAAGTTGCAATCTCGCCGAGTCATTCTTCACAGCAATTGCTCAGGCCCCGTTGTGCATTGATCTTATGTTCAACGTCAGCACTTATGTTTTGGCCAGCTTAAATACTGCTCCGATTCTTTTCCGGAGATTTGAAATCCTAGCTGTGACTTATCGTTGTTGTCCTGAATTGCTCTTTTGTTATTAATGGAAATTTCCGTTGATATTATGTAGGTTTTGGGGCGGTAAAATTCAGCAATAAATCACTTGCTTCCTCCTACACACAAACATCTAGACGCACAACTACAAACTTGACTACGTCCTGAACCGTAAGCAGCTGGATTCACCAATAATGTATCAAATCCGTCACGGGATTGCTGTTATCATTTCTTATGGTTGTAACGGTCCTGAATGTGAGGCCATAACTGGACCGGCCCTTATTTATAGACTGTTCTGTTTGTTTTTTATTATAGATTATTTTTTTTCTTTTGCTTTTGCCAATCCAATCTTTAGTACTTGACTTCATATCCGCCGGAATTGCATTCACGTTATGTCTTCTTGTTGTCTGATGTTTGGCATAGTAACTAACAAAGAGATATTCTTCCATAAATTAGCAACTGATTTCTCAAAAAATAACTCTCCTTGCAACTGAATTTATTTTCCTTTCTTTAACGCATGCCACGTCTCTCTTGTCCCTTTTTTTCAATTTCACATTAGTAGAGCTTTACAATAGAACTTGTTGGGTGGCAAGTTTACCAAAAGATTCGCACCCGTGATCGTCTTGTTACCAATGGTAATAGAACCGTTGAAATCTCTATCTAACGTACTAGCAACAAAATGAACAACCAAGGAACAACATTAATCAAACTTCCATGGATAGGCCCGTCACTTCCCGCGGAAGCAACCAATAATATATTTCTAACAAATGCATGAAATGCACCTATTGAAACTTTATCAGTAATAATTTCTTGAGAATCTATACTAGTACTTCCACCAACAGGAACAAATATTAAGTCAACACCGTCACTAATGGCTTGATCAACAGCAGCTAATACATCAACACCAAAACAAACTAGTAGCATCCAACCCCTTTGTATATTGCAACTTTTAATTTTGGCGAACCACCTTTTATTGTTCTATCACCAATATTAAATATAATTGCACCAAGTACAAAGTTTCCATTTAATGCGGACAATGAACTACCACAAGGTATATATGTGCGATTTGGATGTTGAACAAAATATGAACAAAGGACAGATTGTTGAAATCCAAATGATTTGCGTAACCAACTTCAGGCCAACTGAAAATCCCAATCCAACCTCCAAATCCCAACCTCACTCATATTACAACCATAATACCCTGATCAACATAAGGACCTGTACCTTGATCTCTTGTACCACCAACCAACAGTCCTCTGCCGTGAAACCCTGATTAGCTCTGCAAGCAATGATGGCATTCCTCGAATTCATCTGATAGACATGAATACCAGACCCTAATTCCGTAATCCATGTAACCAGATCCATTGAAGTAGAAAAAACCCAAACTAGTGGAATAAACTGATCCTTCGGGAGACACTGATCTCATGCCTTATGAAAACAATGAAATGCAATAGCATGCTGTTAATGACTTGGTGAGAAATGCAGATGAATGCGAAACGATATGCCAGTGAAGGGAATAAATATGAGGGCAAATTTTGAGGTATTACAGATAGGATATATAAATTTTGTAAATTTTATGCAACGGCTCAAAACCCTTCTAATAGGTAACAAAGAAAACGATTTTGATTAACAACTATTTAAAACCGTTATAGTATAATTTTTAATTATTTTAATAAGAATTTTATTACAGAAGACCGTTCTCATTTGTTTTGTTAAAATAATATAGTAAAAAAAAGTTCCATGTTAGAATCGAATCGATGTCTTTGGATTAAAACAACAAAAGGGAAAATTCATTAAGCGCTAAAAGAAAAATCCATTCCCTCCGAACAAAACAAAAATATTTACATTTTCTTCCCAAATGCTCAATCAGAGCATGTTTCTCCTTCTCCCAAATCCGCTTGTCCTTCTTCCAAACCCTCAATAAGAGTTTGTATATCCTATGTGAATGATTCTTCTTCCTAACCCTAACCCTTTTCCACATTATACATATGCTTCTTATCTTCTATGTGTGAGATTTTTCGTTACTAATTGGATCTGTGCATGCTTCGTCGCTTCAGAAATGCGCTTCCTTCAACTACCAGTTCTCCTTCCTCGTACGAGCTTCCTTCAACTTTCTTTTTTCTCTCAGTATGAATCTAACCATTTCTTTTTTGTAGGTCTCAAACCCTGACTATTAAAGACTTTGTGTCTACAAAATTTCTCAAAACTCAAAGGCTTTTGTGTTAAACAACATAAAAATCAGAATTTGAAGATGGTAACAATGGTGGAAAAGAAAATTGGGGAAAATATCTATATTGAGAGAGAAAGAGAATTATAGTAGAGAGAGTATAATTGGGATGAATTGTAAAATTGGAATTAACCTTGAATTGAGATTATTACATTGTATTTATACATGAAAGAATACAAGAGCAAAAACTAAAAATGCAACTAAATTGGCACATGCTGTTAAATTGTTGTTATTGGCCAAAAGAAACAGTGGTAAGGTTACTGCTGTTGTAGAAACACCAATAATAACTTTTAACCAGCATTCAACACACAACCTCACTTTAGTTGCTCCAAGTCCATCATGTTCAAGCTCTTCAACAGTCTCTTGAACACCTCATTTGTCACACCCTTCATCAACAAATCCGCAACTTGGTCATCGCTTCGGCAATATCTCAATCTAAGCTTCCCATCACCGACTAATTATCTCAAGTAATGAAACCACATCTTGATATGCTTGCTCCTTCCATGTGCAATCGGATTCTTCGTAAGATTAATCGCGGAAACATTATCCACATACAGCGTTGTAACATCATCACCACCACATCCCAATTCCTTCATAAGATTCACAAGCCACATAGCTTGGCACGCACTCAATGAAGTTGCAATGTACTCGGCCTCGCAAGAAGAGAGTGCTACAACCGGTTCCTTCTTCGAACACCAAGAGATTGGTGTACTACCGAACATAAAGATGTAACCCGTCGTCGATTTCCGATCATCTTTATCTTCGCACCAATTAGAATCGGTGTAGCCAAGTAAAGTACATTTGCGTCCCATATGCGACGCGGGAAATAGAATTTCGCAACCAAGAGTACCTTTCACATATCTAAGGATTCTCTTGACCGCTGCCAAGTGTGACACCTTAGGTCTCTCCATGAATCTACTCGCAATACCGACACTAAAAGCCAAATCCGGTCGCGTATTGAACAAGTACCACAATGATCCAATCAAACTCCGGTAAAGTGTTGGATCAACATCATCCTCATCATCACTTTTGGACAGCTGCACTATCGCTTCACAAGGTGTAATAGAAGCATTACAATGCTCCATTTCACACTTTTTTAAGATATCTAGTGCATACCTCTTTTGGTGCATAAGCAGCCCCAATTTTGACTTGTGAAACTCTACACCAAGAAAGTAACTCATGACACCAAGGTCTGACATCTCAAACACACTCATGAGCTCCACTTTGAACCTTGAAATACTCTTGTCGTTGCTGCCCGTAATCAAGAGATCATCAACATACAAGCATAGTATAATAACACTATTAATAGTATTTGATCTCATATAAACACCATGTTCGGATACACATCATTTGAAACCGATGTCAACAAGAAAATCGTCTATACGTTTGTTCCAAGCTCTTGGAGCTTATTTCAAACCGTACAACGCCTTGTGTAGCTTGTAATACTTCCTCTCTTGATTTTTAATCACGAAACCGAGTGGGTTCCCCTCATAAACTTCCTCATCAAGAGGACCATTCAAAAATGCAGATTTCACATCCATTTGGTAAATCACCCAATTGTTGATATGCACAATCCCAACAACCAAACAAATAGTCTCCAATCTAGCCACCGGTGTGAATACCTCCTCGTAGTCCATACCTTCACGTTGCAAGAACCCTTTCGCTACTAATCGAGCTTTATGCTTGATTACTTCACCTTTAGGATTTGCTTTAACTTTATAGACCCATCGCACACCTATCGATTTCTTCCCAAGTGGTAAATCGACCAACTCCCAAGTACCATTTTTCTCAATATATTCCAGCTCCTCTTTCATTGTACATATCCATTTAGGATCACTTAAGGCTTCTTCCTCATTTATCGGTTCAGATTCAGCTATAAGCGCGAAATGAACAAAATCACCATCATTATTCACTTCGTTATCATGGAACCTTTCATATTCTCGGAGTATTTGAGGCAAGGCTCTTTGCCTCACATGTCTACCCTCATTAACAACATTGGTTTTAGCTGCATTAGGTGCTGGTACAGCGGCATCGGACACCTCCGGATCAGAAATTTCAAAAATCAGTTGCTGCTGATTTTCTGCTGGTAACCGGTTACGCCCTGGGGAGTAACCAGTTACTGTTGTTGTTTTTGCACTTTTGATTTCATCAAAAGTCACGTCCCAACTTATCACGATCTTCTGATTCTTCTCATCAAACAACTTGTAACCATCAGTAGAGTGATATCCAACAAATATCAACTTATCACCTTTATCATCCAACTTCTTTCTAAGTTGATTCGGTACATGGCGATAACTAATCGATCCAAAAACGCGCAAATGATTCACACTCGGTTTGAAACCACTCCAAACCTCTTCCGATGTGATCTTCTCCATCTTCCTAGTAGGACACCTATTCAACAAGTATGTGGCTGTAGACACGGCCTCACCCCGCAACTCTTTAGGTAACTTCTTCCCACATAGCATACTACGCACCATGTTCATTATTGTACGATTTTTCCTCTCGGCAACACCGTTTTAATGAGGTGTATATGGAGGCACCCCCTCACGCACAATACCCTCAAGATCACAAAACTTCCCAAACTCACTAGAGGTATATTCACCTCCACCATCTGTTTTGAGAATTTTGAGCTTCTGGCCGCTTTGACGCTCCACCATGGATTTGAAACTCTTGAACACTCCAAATACCTCATCCTTTCTCTTGATAAGATAAGTCCAAAGCTTCCTACTAAAATCGTCAATAAACGTAACAACATATCGATTGCCCCCATATGTCTCTACTTGCATCGGTCTACAAACATCAGAATACACCACCTCAAGTAAGCCTTTGGCTCTTCGACCCGCATCCATACTAAACACCTTCTTGTGTTGCTTAGATGTGACACATTCCTCACACAATTCTGTCGGAACACTAATATGTGGCAGCCCCGTTACCATTCCACTTTGTTGCAACATCTTAAGATCCCTAAAATTAAGGTGACCAAGACGGTAATGCCATAGCCACTCCTCTCTATTTGCCGCGGTAGCTAAACAACGATGCTCCATAACCTTTAAATCAACCTTAAAAGTTCTATTGGCAGCCATCAGTGCTTTTAGAATCAACACACCATTTGAATCTAAAACGCGTAACTTGTTCTCCAATCGAATTAAGTAACCTATTTCAAGTAATTGGCCAATGCTTAAAAGATTTCACTTAATTCCCGGTATGTACAAGACATCTTTGATCCTTGAATGCCCGCCATTCTTCCTTTCGATCAAAATATCTCCTACCCCTTCAGCACTTAAAGTGGTGTCATTGGCAAACTAGACTTTACTCTTTGCCGCTAGATTGATTTGCACAAACCAATCCTTTCGACCTGTCATATGTGTTGAACAACCGGAATCCAAGTACCATTCATCTTTAGTTTGGACTCCCCCACGCACGGTAACTAATGCATTTCGATCCGAACGCATTTTTTTGCCACTTTCCAAAACAGTACAACTGCTGTCCCGCACACTATCATCACAGTAATTGTTGTTCGGAACATCAACAGTGCCATAGTTCTCCTATGTGATCATCACTAGAAGAGTGTCTTCATCATCTACCTCTTCCTTGGCAACCTTGGCCTCATTGTAACACGGTGGGAGAACTGACTTTAGTTATGTTGCGGATAGCAAGAGTCGCCACCGACTTTTATTTTATCCAAAGAAAAGGGCATAAAAGAACAGGAAAGACCTTAAAAGATTTTTGAGTTCGGGGGGTAGGTTATGTAAAGGGATGGTGTTAGCACCCTTTACATCCATGGTTATCCATGGGCTCTTAGTTACTTAGCTCACTTTAAATTGCTTTTGAGAAGTGTAGTGTGTGATTAAAATATTTCTTAAGTACTTTATAATGATCCTTGTACGGATATATATAAAGACTTTGTTTTGAAAATTGTTTGAAAATGTGAAGTGTCATGAAATGTTTTTGAAGGAGAGAGCAAGTACTTTAGAGGAACCTACCCTATGATTAAATCTTTACGGTTCTTGAATGTTCTTTCAATGGTAAGACTATCCCTATTATTAAGGAATAGGTAGTCATTACCTTGGATGTTATGAGGGACATGTGAAGGGTCATCTGTGTTTAGGCAACTGTAAGGTGTCTTAGCAATACGAAGGGACTTATCATCTTTTATTCGAAAGGGACAAGATCATTTACGAAGGCAACATCAAAGGGACTTGATCTTTTAATATTGAAAGGGACTAGATGATTTGTTTATGAGAATGGACTTTGCTTTTAGACACCTTACTTGACCTTTTGATTTAGGCAACATGAGGGATAGCCTTAGGAAGTGAGATGGCGATCAAAGATCGACTTACGTGTGTGCGTGTATAAGTTCATATATTTATCTTTATGATTAGTGATCTAAATTAATTTTAAAGCAAATAGGTTATCACTCCCTATATTTACTAACCAAGTCAATATAAATATTTACAAGTGATAAAATAAAAACAAAAATAAAACCTACGACTATTACACGACTTTTACAGTTACATTTATAATAAAAATAATTAAACGATAAATATAAGCAATAAATAAAAAGGGTTAGTATAAATGATAAGAAAAAAGAGGTTAGCACAAAATATAAAATATATACAAATTAATTAAATATTTTAAAATTAAATAAACATTTTTTTAAGAATTTTTGAAAAAAATAATAAACCATATACTAATTTATTTACAAAATAAACTATGATTAATTATTTAATTGGATATTAAGAAAATTTAATTAATTTTAAGATTTAAATAAAATAAGAATTAGGGTTAGGATTAGGGTTAGAGAAAATTAAGGTTTTAAAAATTAGGGTTTTAGAAATTTTAAAAAAAAGGAATTAGGGTTTATAATTTAATTTGCAATATTAATCTAACTATTTAAAGAACAAATATATAATATATACATATTTTAATTTAAATAAAATAAAATAGGATTAAAATTTTAGAAAATAATTTAGAGTTTTTTTATGAAATATTTACATATTATTTACCTATAATTATTTAAATATATATATTAAACATGATTATAATTAATTAAAAATAAAATGACTAAACAAAATAATTAAACAAAACAAAAATTAAAACTTACCTGGGGCAGGGATTGAACCCACGCCCTAGGCTTCACCACCCTTGGACCAACAAGCTTTCCACTAGGCCAGCGCGTGCGTTTGTGATAGTAATCCAGGTGGTAATCCTTTTGTTCTTTAATCTGCGAAAATATTGAAAATAAAAACAAAACCAAAATGGCCTGGGAAGGTTTTGATCCCAGGACCATTCATTTACCAGCCAGACATACAAACCAACGAAGCCAAACGCGCTAGTTGTCATATACATGAAACGCATTCGTTTTAAGCCTTCTTGAAATTTCAAATATTTCCTGCGCGCCAAACTTCATCTTCCCCATTTGAATTTCCTGCGAATTCTCCTTTAAAGCTTCCTGCGAATTTTCCTGTATGTTCTTGAACCAGAAAAACCTATGTTTTTTAATCATCAAGCAAACCACAATATTAATGTAAATTAACAGCCCAGATCAATCACATGAAGTTTATATGTTATGGCCATGTTCTTAGAATCCATTTAAACACCCTAAACACCAAGATCCCGAATTTGAATCTCAAACCCTAACAATGGCATCTAATGATTTAGGCCATGAAACTTCAATTGGCTTATCCAGAAAGTTTCTATACATCAAAACAAACACAAATCAGCAATCAAAATCAATTAATAATGCACGAGAGTATGAAATCGAAAAAATGTAAAAACATGAACAAAAGTGATTTGGTTTGTGGCTATGGGCATGATTATGATGCTTTTGAGGATTGGGATAGGTTCAGTGATGTCCAAGGATCCTTCCTATGTCCTTAAAATACCTTTAAATGCCTTGTAATAGTGAAACTGAATTTGAGTTTTTGAACAATTTTGTGAAGTTTGAATATGGTGTTGGAGGCTGTGAATTCGTGAATAGTGCTTGTCTTCATGTTGTTTATATATGAGTGAATGGAACTAGGTCAAGAGTTTAACAAATTTGTGGATATTTGATCTTTGGGAGATTGAAATATATTGGTTCTTAAATTTTGAATATCCTTGATCTAGCCTTGCTATTTTGGTATAATCTTCATTATTTTTGTATCAATCAAGTCTAAATAAGTCTAAAGACTTTCTAGAAACCAAATCAAATCAAATATCCATTATTTTATATTTTATTTTAATTTAAAATGATTTTTAACATAAAAAATCATAATAAATAAAAATAAAATGAATAAAATTATGAATAAATGAATTTTATTCCGTGCATGATGTCATGGAAGTGTTTGGGTCATAAAAAAGCAAGCCCATTTGGTGAATTATGGTTTTAAGACCCCATTTGCTTCATAAACCTCTCAAAAATTTCCCAACTTTGCAAGGGCACAAATCCTTCAATTTTAATTCTATGAAGGTGTTCTTGGACATTTTGGAAATCTTAAAGAGTCCTCTAACCAACCTCTTTGGTCTCATGTCCATATCTTTTACCATTCTCAAGTTATGCTCTTTTGAAGTTGTTGACTTTTTGTTGACTTTTAAAAGGACCTATAATGTCTTAGCTCATACCTTCCAAATGAAGCATTTTTGGGATTGACTTGTGAGACACAAAGTTGTAGAGAATTCAATTTCCTTCAAAATGAGCTTTAGATGGAAAAAAATTGATGAAGCATGTGAAAGTTATGACTGGTCAAAGTTCAGTTGACTTTTCCTATGAAAACCCTAAATTAGAAACTCCTAATTCTTGATGATCTGAAATCTCCTTGATGAATCATGATCAACCTTTGATCAAATGATGAATTTTACTTCATATATTTGATGTTGACAAAAAATCATGAAGTTTGACTTTGGTTTGACCACAGTTGACCTCAATTTGACTTTTTAACTGCTTTGACTAATTTTAACCTATTTGATCATCTGACTGAGCAAATCTTTTGGGAAAGTCTTAAAACTTGACATGGGGATTCTTGAACATATATAGGATGCTATGAATCTCACTTGAAGTCTTGGAAGTCCATTTAGCCTGATGAAAGTCAAAACCCTAGTTTAGGATGCATTGCTTAGGAGGATGCATTGTCTGAGGGAATTGTCAAACCTGTCAACCAATTGTGAACCTTGTGAACCTCATGAGATGTCTTGTGAACCTTGATGAATCATGATCAACCCTTGATCAAATGATGAATTTTACTTCATATACTTGATATTGGCAAAAAATCATGAAGTTTGACTTTGGTTTGACCACAGTTGACCTTAGTTTGACTTTTTAACTGCTTTGACTGATTTTAACCTATTTGATCATCTGACTGAGAAAATCTTTTGGGAAAGTCTTAAAACTTGACATGGGGATTATTGAACATATATAGGATGCTATGAAGCTCACTTGAAGTCTTGGAAGTCCATTTAGCCTGATGAAAGTCAAAACCCTAGTTTAGGATGCATTGCTTAAGAGGATGCATTGTCTGAGGGAATTGTCAAACCTGTCAACCAATTGTGAACCTTGTGAACCTCATGAGATGTCTTGTGAACCTTGTGAACCTTGTGAACCTCTTAGTACACAATGTCTTGTCTTGTGGAGGGCAAATTTTGGGGTGCAACAGCTGCCCCTGTTCAATTTTCTGAAACCTGAGGGGTTAGATTGGTATATGTGCCATTCGTGATCTGGAAGGTTGAAGGGGATTGAACACAAAAGCCCAAAAATTTGCACTCGCCAGTGCATAAAGCAACACTGATGATTAGTTGTATATGTTGGAGTGGGCTTGAAGATGCCACCTGGAAGAACTGGAGATGGGCTTAGAGATGCCATCTAAATATCAGGATGTGATTATGTCTTTATGTTGATACTGGATATCAGTACTAGGTCCTCGCATAGGCCGTCTCTGAATCGTTTATGCAACATGATTTGAATTGTTGAATAGACCAGTAGAAATAAATCTTCGTGACAATTACCTCTTCTGGAAGTATCTTGGATTAGGGAATGGATCTTTATACAGACCGTTTGCCTACTCTCTAAGGTCAAAAGAATGTCATGATTAATTCTTCTGAAAAATATCTTGAACCAGGGAATGGATCTTTGTACATACCGTTTGCCTGCTATTCAAGGGCCAATAAATTAAATCTTCTGAGAATATCTTGAACCAGGGAATGGATCTTTGTACAGACTGTTTGCCTGCTATTCAAGACCAGATAGATGAAATCTTCTGGAAGTATCCTGGATTAGGGAATGGATCTTCTTACAGACCGTTTGCCTACTCTCTGAAGAATAATATCTCAAAGATTGCAAGTGTAGTTGGCAAACCTATTACCACTGATGAGTGAACAACAAAGAAGCTTAGAATCTGGTATGCAAGAGTTCTAGTGGAGGTCCATGTCACTCAGAAGCCAAAGGAATCAGTGGTTGTACGAGACCATAAAGGGAATTTAATTGAGCAACCAATTGAATATGAATGGCTACCAAGTTATTGTCATTCTTGCCTCGATATTGGACATAATTGTACTGAGAACAAGAAGATGGTGAAGAAGAAAATGTGGAAGTTGGTTCCAATAGTTCCTGAGGTTCAGAATGATCCTACTCTAGTTGTTAGTACAAGTGAGAATCACAAGGAGGCAACACCAGAGGTGATTACTAAAGAAGCAGATTGGACTGTTGTGGCATCTGGAAGAGTGGATAGAGGGAAAAGAGTGCAATCACCCAAAAGTTCCTTCATGCCTTTTTAGAACTCTTTTACTCCCTTAAAGATTAGAGAAGGTCTTGTAGGGAATAATCAGTTTGTGCAATGATGGCAACCTGGAATGTTAGAGGTATCAATTAGGAAGCTAAACATAGGGAGGTAAGATCATATGTCTCCACTTTTAATATACCTATAGTAGTTTTGCTTGAGACTAGAATTAAGAAGAAGAATGCTGAGAAGATTAGACAATCTTTTGGTAATAAGTCATAATTTATTGATAACTATGACCACCATGATAATGGTAGGATTTGGATTCTTTGGAATTAGAATAATGTTGATGTTCAAGTTTTTAGGAATACTGCTCAGTTTATCCATATTGGCATCTTTGGTTTAGATATGATTCTGATGTATATTGCTACTATTGTTTATGCTCTTAATCAACTTAAGCACAAAAGGATTTTGTGGAATTATATTTGGATGATCAGTGCTACCATTAATGGTCTTGGACTGTTATAAGAGACTTTAATAATATCCTTACTAGTCAAGATAGAATTGGGGGGAATCCTGTTACCATTAATGAGTATAAGGACCTTGAGGAAATGATGCATATGGCTGGCCTATTTGAGGCTCCCACCAAGGACATTTACTACACTTGGACCAATAAACACACCAATGGTGTGATTTATTCCATAATTGATAGGATGATGGAAAATGCATAGTGGTTTCAGAAGTTTCAAGATACTATTGTGGTGAATCTGACTCCAAACATTTCAGACCATAACCCTATCAAAATTGATTGTTCGAACCAGAGACCTAGAAACAAATTTATGTTCAAGTTCCTAAATTGTATTGCTCAAGACCCCTCCTTTAGGCAGTTGGTAAGGGATGGCTGGATCCAGGGGGTGGAGGGAAGACCTATGTATAAAGTGTGGGTTAAAATGAAGAGACTGCAACCAATTCTTAAGCAATTGGCTAGGAAATTTTATGATATTCAGATCCGAATTGTGCAAGCTAGTTAGGAATTACAATTTGCCCATGACTCTGTGCAGTAGGATTTGTTTAATTCCCAGAAGATTGAGCAGGTTAAGGGTTGTACTGAACATCTTATACATCTGAATCAAGTGGAATAGAATATATTGATGCAGAAGGCAAAAATCAACTGGCTGAAATTGGGTGACAACAATTCAACTTACTTTCATGCCTCTCTAAAAGATAGAGCTAATAACAATTGCTTGTATTCTTTTGAGTCTCTGAATGGAGAAGGTTTGCATACTCAGGAAAAAATTGAAGAGGAAATCATGACTTTCTACACCAATCTGGTTGGCACAAGCTGAACTAACTTGAATAGCATAGACATTCCTTGTATTAGGAAAGGTAATACTATATCTATTGATGATGCCCATAAGATGATCAGACATGTGACTGAAAAGGAAATTTGGGATGCCTTTGCTAGCATTTCCAACAACAAAGACCATGGCATGGATGGTTTCAATGCATACTTCTTTAAAATTGCTTGGTCTATTGTAAAGAATGACATTCAGGATGCTATTTGGAAATTCTTCAATTCTGGTATAATGCTGAAAGATTTGAATTGCTCCCTGGTCACACTTATCCCTAAGTCTCCAGATGCTAAGACCGTTAAGGACTTAAGACTTATTACTTGTTGTAACACCATCTACAAAGTCATCTCCAAAATTCTCACAACAAGATTAGGTGGAATCATTGGGACTATTATTGATCAATCCCAAACTGCTTTTGTGTCAGAGAGAGTTATCCAAGATAATATCCTCTTGGCCCAAGAGTTGATTAGAGGGTACAACAGAAAGCTTATGTCTCTTAGGTGCATGGTCCAAATGGACATTCAGAAAGCATACGATAAAGTTGAATGGGAAGCCCTGGCTCAGATTATAAGGGAGATGGGATTCCCTCAGATTTTCACAAATTGGGTTATGGAATGTGTCACTACTGTATCCTATAGGTTCTCTATTAATGGTGCTCACTATTCTCTTTTGGTTGAAAAGAGAGGACTTAGGCAGGGGGATCCAATTTCCCCCTCATATTTGTCATTGTAATGAAGTATTTGCATAGACTCCTTCTAGATCTTAAGGTGAACCCTAACTTCAATTTACACCCTAAGTGTGAGAAATTGAACATTATCAGTTTGTGCTTTGCAGATGACATTTTGATGTTTGCAAGTTGAGATGTGGATTCCATCAAGCTGATGATGCAAAAGGTTCAAGATTTCTCTTTGACAACTGGGTTCATCATGAGTTTTTAGAAAAGTAAGTTGTTTTGTGGAGGAGTTGACAGTAATACCAGAAGTCAACTTCAGCAAGCAGCCGGTTTTGACTTTGGTAACTTACCATTTAAATACTTAGGGGTTCCTCTGAGTAGCAAGAAGTTGAGCATTCAGAACTGTCAGCCTCTGATAAATAAGATGACAGGTAGGCTTAAGCACTAGAATACCAGAATGTTGTCATATGCTGGTAGGATGAAGCTTATTAAGAGTGTCATATTCTCTATAGCCAATTATTGGCTCCAAGTCTTTCCCCTCCCCAAAAAGTTTATCAATCATATAGAGAGTCTGTGCAGGAGATTTCTTTGGACAGGTTAGGATGCTGTCAGCAAGAAGTCCCCCTATTTCCTGGGACCATATATGTGACTTTGTGGCAGCAGGGGGTTACAATGTAATCTCTTTGAAAGAGTGGAGTAAAGGTTGTATTGGGAAGTTGCTTTGGAACCTTTGCCATAAAAAAGACAGCTTGTGGATTGGATGGGTGCACATCTATCATATGAAAGGCAGAGGGATTACTGAACTTCAACCTGGAATGCAGAGTTCATGGATCATAAAATCCATATTTAAATGCAGGAATGTGATTACTAGCAATGCTTGGCAATCTTTGAACATCAAATACAGAACCAGATAGATCTATAATCACCTAGAGGGACAAAACTTAAGGTGGAATGGATAAAGCTTATATATGGGAACCTAGAAAGACCACAGGCAGTCTTTCTACTGTGGATGATTTGTCAGCAGAGAATCTTCACCAAGGATAGGCTACATAGACATGATGTTATGGTGGATGCAGAGTATGTTTTCTGTGGGCTTAATGAAAGTCGTGTTCACTTGTTTTTTATTTGTACAGGTACAAGGCTCATTTGGAAGCAAGGGCTCAATGCATTTGGATTTTTTCATGAACCGCGAGAGTGGAGTGAAGAAATCAAGTGGTTAGTCCATAATAGAAAATGCAAAGGAAGCAAGGCCAGGATTCTAAAAGTTTTGACTGTTGAAACTCTATATCATATGTGGATGCTGAGAAACAGGGTGATATTCCAAAGGGGTCCCAAGGATAACCTTAGTAGTGAGTGCATCATAGAGAGCATTATTAGATGTCTAGAGAAAGACAATAAACTAGATTATTATTGTAAACACATGAATTTTCCTTTGTAATTTGGTATGTTAGTTTCTTTGAGGCCTGAATCGTTTGATCGACTTGTACTCAACTGTTCCGACAATAAATAAATTCTTTATTCCAAAATAAATAAAAAAGAATAATAAATACATGTTCAAATTTACGCCCTTGCATTTAATGTTTCTATGTAGCTACTAATTAAATTGTATTCGTGAGACATAATTTTATTTTTTATAGTATTTATATCATTTATTTATCACCTATATATGTTTTTTTCTCTATTGTTTAATTATTGTTTTAATTTCAAAAATTACAATTGAATTTGCTACACATTTCTATTTTGGCAAAATAGAATTTGAATTTTTTTGGTACATATAAAAAGTTAATTATTTTGTTTTTGCATATTAACAAAGTGAATTTGTATATGTTGCTAGTAAAATTAAATATGTTTATATTTTTTTGTCTATTATAATTAAATTTAGTGGGTTAGTTAATTTTTTTTCATTAAGTATAAAAGAACTATTTTTCCTAATCTCGTATTATTCATATTTTTTTATATTAAATAGAATGAATTGTGATTCATTTACAAAAAGGGTTAATAGCACTTTTGTGTCTCTTGTCATATATGCGTTTTTTTATTTCTCCCCTTGTAAAAAATAAAAATGTGAAGCAAATCTTGTCAATTGAAGATTTAGTTCATTTAAACTTTTTAGCAAGAAGATTCAATCAAGAATCTCACGTGACATGTTGTGTAGCAAATATCTTTTTATTTTGAATTATTTTTTGGATCAGAGTCACCATCTTCTTTCTCAAAATACGAGAACATGACTTTCATTTTTATAAAACTTGTTTTCTCCTCCAAACATAATAATCTCATTCATTTGTTTGTTAATGGGTTGCCCAAAAAATGTGAAAGAAGTTGAATTAGGGTTTTCAAATGGGATGTAGCCGAAATTCCTCAATTGGTACTTCAAACGAAAGACAAATACCTATACATGGTTGTAATTTATTCATGAAGATGTAGGTTTCAAATTCGACCAAAAATCCCAATAGAAAATTCTGGAGATTTAGGAATTGATAAAAGGTATGAATTTTTGGAGACAAAAAAATTATCTTAGAGTGTATAAAAAATCTCATTCTTCTCCAAATTCGTAATTTTCAAATTCTTGTTATGTGTAGACTGATATAAGTCGTGATTTGTTTATTTAGAACGATGAACTTGATGAAATGGATTGGAAATCTGAAATGGATCTAGTAGACAACTTCATTTACTGGTTTTGAAACCCACAATCTTTTCCAACATCAAAGGTTTGTCTTCAATGAAGTTTCTTAAATTTTCTCCGTTAGAGCGAAATATGGAGGACGGAAATGGAGCATCCAAATGTATCTTTTTAAATTCATATACATATTAATTTCTGATGTGACTTTAATGGTTATAGGTGTTATTAAAAAATGAAAATGGTAAAAATAATTGTCATCCAACATACCACATAAGATCTTTGATTCACTCATACTACTAGAAGAGTTAAATATAGAAACGAGATAAATTAATCTATACAACAGAAATTTTTGTCTCTATATATGTTAGACATGGAATTAATGACGGATTAACTTTCGTTGTTTAACAGTTCATCTCTAAACATTCAATGACCGAAATATTATTTGTCTCTGGATAGAGACGAACATATTCCGTCTCAGATAATAGATGTTGGTCACTTATAATTTATAATATAACTTCCTAACTCTTTCTCTAAATCTTATTAAATTTCGTCTCTGAATAGAGAAAATAATAAACAAAATTTCCTCTCTATTTTATCACTAGTTTTAACTTTTTTTAAATAAAATATGTTTTTTTTAATTTAATGCTCACTGTTTTATTCATTATTTTAAATATGACACCAAATTTTAAAATACATAACAATGACATCCATACGAAATAGAAAACTATACTCTAAAATATTTTAAAATACATAACAATGTGATTTGTAAGAAAACTACTCTTAAGAATACATTACAAAATGTAGTTGACAATTAACTTATCAATTCAATATAAAATTTGTTCATAACCTAAAATTCATATTATGATAATAAATCTAAAATTTTCCCGTCTAATTATTGTTTCTATCAATTTCTTCATTGTCATTATCATTCTTCCATCTCTTGAAATATTCTTGAACTAATTGACAAAACTTTGGAATAACACCTTTTAAGATGTACATACCTTTGTCACCTGGAAAGTTTAAAGTATATGCTGAACATGTTATTTTATATATTTAGTCAACTTAAATTAAGATCTGTGGTAGTAAAAGACGTGAAACGAACCTGATTAGTTTTATATCCTACTCTTTCTTTACAAGAAAACAAAATGTTCTTGTAAATACCCATGATATGACTATTGTTGTACTAAAAAAAGGAATACATACCAATGTATTATGCTCATATTCATAATTCAGATGCAGCACATAATTCAAACAAAATGGTAATGATAATGATAATGTTGTTAATCCACCACCTTTAAACACCCTACATGACAATCAGACCTTAGTTTCACACAGTGGCAGAACATGCTTGGGACAGGGGGCCATGACCACCCCCAAAATTCTCAATATTATTTTAAATAAAAAATAAAAAATATATAATTTACTATATTTATAATAATTTTTTTTATGAACATACAGATACCATTAAGATAGAAATGATTAATTACAAGTATGAACATCAACACTAGAGATGTGTCAAGTCCAAGTTCTAGAACCTAAGGACCTTCCAACACCAACCAAATGATGAGTGTCAGCATTACAATGACGATTAATAAACATAATCGAAACCCTCCTAAAACCAGACAAAAGAGATCTACAATCCCCTACAATAGGTCATTAATGCAATCTACCACGGTCAGCACATCCGATTGAAGCACAAAACTAGAAAGACTCAGATCTTTCGTAATCTGCTAAGCCCAACGAATTCCCAAAACCTTCGCACTAGCATCGTCTGTCATGCTAACAAGCCTTTTTGTAGCAACAAGGAAAATGTTAGACGTGGGATATTTGATAACACATCCGAGAGAAACTATGTCATCCACATAACAACCAACATCAATTTGCACTATCCAACCATTGGTGTTGCTACACACATGTTCGTTAGAAAGAACCACACAAGTAGCTTCCTCTTCAACAGAGTTCCAAACTTCCAGCGCAACTGCCCTTGGGTCCGGCTTGGCATTCTTAAAAACAACACAATTTCGAACTTGCCAGATTTTACACATTGTCATAGCTACCAATTGACCCATCCTATAATCCTTGGATGCTAGAATCTCTTCAAACCAGTCCACAAAATCTCCATCCACAGGAGTACGAATACCCAACGAAGATGCGAAAAGAGCATTTCTCACAAACTCACATTGAAGAAAGAGATGAAGAGAGTTTTTCGAACCATGATTACAAAGAGGACAGAGATCATCGATATTCATACATTTTTTTGGCAGATTCATTTTGGTAGGAAAAATGTTCTTGATGAGTCTCCACAAAAACCTTTAATTCTAGGATTAACCTTCAGCTTCCACAAATGCTTCCATAGGAATTGCTTCTCCTTAGAAGATGGTCCTGGAAATTTTTTGCGTCTCTATTCCCCGAGCCAATGATACGTAGATCTAATAGAATAAGAGCCATTGGTTAGTGGCTAGGTGTTACTTTTTGTAATAATAATAATAATAGTATGCATGTAGTTAAGAAGTTATTGGAACTGGTTAGTGTCTAAGTGTTACTTTTTGTAATCTATCAGAAATACAAGAGTTTAACCTACACTACAACATTTTTATCATATGGCAACGCCTAATTATTAAGAGGTAAAAATATTATTCTCGTAGAGAGTAATAAACAACAACTTTTATATTTAGTTGCGATAGGGTATATAAATTTTGTAAACTTTATGCAACGGCTCAAAACCCTTCTAATAGGTAACAAAGAAAACGATTTTGATTAACAACTATTTAAAACCGTTATAGTATAATTTTTAATTATTTTAATAAGAATTTTATTACAGAAGACCGTTCTCATTTGTTTTGTTAAAATAATATAGAAAAAAAAAGTTCCATGTTAGAATCGAATCGATGTCTTTGGATTAAAACAACAAAAGGGAAAATTCATTAAGCGCTAAAAGAAAAATTCATTCCCTCCAAACAAAACAAAAATATTTACATTTTCTTCTCAGACGCTCAATCAGAGCATGTTTCTCCTTCTCCCAAATCCGTTTGTCCTTCTTCCAAACCCTCAATCAGAGCTTGTATATCCTATGTGAATGATTTTTCTTCCTAACCCTAACCCTTTTCCACATTATACATATGATTCTTATCTTCTATTTGTGAGATTTTTCGTTACTAATTGGATCTGTGCATGCTTTGTCGCTTCAGAAATGCGCTTCCTTCAACTACCAGTTCTCCTTCCTCGTACGAGCTTCCTTCAACTTTCTTTTTTCTCTCAGTATGAATCTAACCATTTCTTTTTTGTAGGTCTCAAACCCTAACTATTAAAGACTTTGTGTCTACAAAATTTCTCAAAACTCAAAGGGCTTTTGTGTTAAACAACATAAAAATCAGAATTTGTAGATGGTAACAATGGTGGAAAAGAAAATTGGGGAAGAAGATCTATATTGAGAGAGAAAGAGAATTAGAGTAGAGAGAGTATAATTGGGATGAATTGTAAAATTGGAATTAACCTTGAATTGAGATTATTACACTGTATTTATACATGAAAGAATACAAGAGCAAAAACTAAAAATACAACTAAATTGACACATGCTGTTAAATTGTTGTTATTGGCCAAAACAAACAGTGGTAAGGTTACTGCTGTTGCAGAAGCACCAATAACAACTTTTAACCAGCATTCAACACACCACCTCACTTTAGTTGCTCCAAGTCCATCATGTTCAAGCTCTTCATCAGTCTCTTGAACACCTCATTTGTCACACCCTTCGTCAACAAATCCGCAACTTGGTCATCGCTTCGGCAATATCTCAATCTAAGCTTCCCATCACCAACTAATTCTCTCAAGTAATGAAACCGCATCTCGATATGCTTGCTCCTTCCATGTGCAATCGGATTCTTCGCAAGATTAAACGCGGAAACATTATCCACATATAGCGTTGTAACATCATCACCACCACATCCCAATTCCTTCATAAGATTCACAAGCCACATAGCTTGGCACGCACTCAATGAAGCTGCAATGTACTCGGCCTTGCAAGAAGAGAGTGCTACAACCGGTTCCTTCTTCGAACACCAAGAGATTGGTGTACTACCGAACATAAAGATGTAACCCGCCGTCGATTTCCGATCATCTTTATCTTCGCACCAATTAGAATCGGTGTAGCCAAGTAAAGTACATTTGCGTCCCATATGCGACGCGGGAAATATAATTTCGCAACCAAGAGTACCTTTCACATATCTAAGGATTCTCTTGACCGCTGCCAAGTGTGACACCTTAGGTCTCTCCATGAATCTACTCGCAATACCGACACTAAAAGCCAAATTCGGTCGCGTATTGCACAAGTACCGCAATGATCCAATCAAACTCCGGTAAAGTGTTGGATCAACATCATCCTCATCATCACTTTTGGACAGCTTCACTCTCGCTTCACAAGGTGTAATAGAAGCATTACAATGCTTCATTTCACACTTTTTCAAGATATCTAGTGCATACCTCTTTTGGTGCATAAGCAGCCCCAATTTTGACTTGTGAAACTCTACGCCAAGAAAGTAACTCATGACACCAAGGTCTGACATCTCAAACTCACTCATGAGCTCCACTTTGAACCTTGTAATACTCTTGTCGTTGCTGCCCGTAATCAAGAGATCATCAACATGCAAGCATAGTATAATAACACTATTAATAGTATTTGATCTCACATAAACACCATGTTCGGATACACATCGTTTGAAACCGATGTCAACAAGAAAATCGTCTATACGTTTGTTCCAAGCTCTTGGAGCTTGTTTCAAACCGTACAATGCCTTGTGTAGCTTGTAATACTTCCTCTCTTGATTTTTAATCACGAAACCGGGTGGCTTCCCCACATAAACTTCCTCATCAAGAGGACCATTCAAAAATGCAGATTTCACATCCATTTGGTAAATCACCCAATTGTTGATATGCACAATCCCAACAACCAAACAAATAGTCTCCAATCTAGCCACCGGTGCAAATACCTCCTCGTAGTCCATACCTTCACGTTGCAAGAACCCTTTCGCTGCTAATCAAGCTTTATGCTTGATTACTTCACCTTTAGGATTTGCTTTAACTTTATAGACCCATCGCACACCTATCGATTTCTTCCCAAGTGGTAAATCGTCCAACTCCCAAGTACCATTTTTCTCAATATATTCCAGCTCCTCTTTCATTGCACATATCCATTTAGGATCACTTAAGGCTTCTTCCTCATTTACCGGTTCAGATTCAGCTATAAGCGCGAAATGAACAAAATCACCATCATTATTCACTTCGTTATCTTGGAACCTTTCATAGTATCAGAGTCTTTGAGGCAAGGCTCTTTGCCTCACAGGTCTACCCTCATTAACAACATTATTTTTAGTTGCTGTAGGTGCTGGTACAATGGCATCGGACACCTCCGGATCAGAAATTTCAAAAACAGTTGCTGCTGATTTTCTGCTGGTAACCGGTTACACCCTGGGGAGTAACCGGTTACTGTTGTTGTTTTTGCACTTTTGATTTCATCAAAAGTCACGTCCCAACTTATCACGATCTCCCGATTCTTCTCATCAAACAACTTGTAACCATCAGTAGAGTGATATCCAATAAATATCAACTTATCACCTTTATCATCCAACTTCTTTCTAAGTTGATTCGGTACATGGCGATATGTAATCGATCCAAAAACGCGCAAATGATTCACACTCGGTTTGAAACCACTCCAAACCTCTTCCGGTGTGATCTTCTCCATCTTCTTAGTAGGACACCTATCCAACAAGTATGTGGCTGTAGACACGGCTTCACCCCGCAACTCTTTAGGTAACTTCTTCCCACAAAGCATACTACGCACCATGTTCATTATTGTACGATTTTTCCTCTCGGCAACTCCGTTTTAATGAGGTGTATATGGAGGCACCCACTCACGCACAATACCCTCAAGATCACAAAACTTCCCAAACTCACTAGAGGTATATTCACATCCACCATCCGTTTTGAGAATTTTGAGCTTCTGGCCGCTTTGACACTCCACCATGGATTTGAAACTCTTGAACACTCCAAATACCTCATCCTTTCTCTTGATAAGATAAATCCAAAGCTTCCTACTAAAATCGTCAATAAACGTAACAAAATATCGATTGCCCCCATATGTCTCTACTTACATCGGTCCACAAACATCGGAATACACCACCTCAAGTAAGCCTTTGGCTCTTCGACCCGCATCCTTGCTAAACACCTTCTTGTGTTGCTTAGATGTGACACATTCCTCACACAATTATGTCAGAACATTAATATGTGGCCAGCCCCGTTACCATTCCACTTTGTTGCAACATCTTAAGATCCCTAAAATTAAGGTGACCAAGACGGTAATGCCATAGCCACTCCTCTCTATTTGCCGCGGTAGCTAAACAACGATGCTCCATAACCTTTAACTCAACCTTAAAAGTTCTATTGGCAGCCATCGGTGCTTTTAGGATCAACACACCATTTGAATCTAAAACGCGTAACTTGTTCTCCAATCGAATTAAGTACCCTATTTCAAGTAATTGGCCAATGCTTAAAAGATTGCACTTAATTCCCGGTATGTACAAGACATCTTTGATCCTTGAATGTCTGTTATTCTTCCTTCCGATCAAAACATCTCCTACCCCTTCAGCGCTCAAAGTGGTGTCATCGACAAACTAGACTTTACTCTTTGCCGCTAGATTGATTTGCACAAACCAATCCTTTCGACCCGTCATATGTGTTGAACAACCGGAATCCAAGTACCATTCATCTTTAGTTTGGACTCCCCCACGCACGGTAACTAATGCATTTCGATTCGAACGCATTTTTTTGCCACTTTCCAAAACAGTACAACTTCTGTCCCGCACACTATCATCACAATAGTTGTTGTCTGGAACATCAACAGTGCCATAATTCTCCTCTGTGATCATCACTAGAAGAGTGTCTTCATCATCTACCTCTTCCCTGGCAACCTTGGTCTCATACGCACCATTTTCCTTGCGTTTTGAGCGACAATCTCTCGCAAAATGCCCAAACCTTTGACAATTATTACACTTCACAGAACTTTTGTCGAATGGTTTGTTGGCGCTTTGATTACCTTCCTTGGAGCTTCCTTCACCCTTTGACACCTTAGAATTTTGTGGATCTTTTCCACCAAAATTCTAGAAATTCTTCTTACTTCTAGAAGACAACTTCCCTTTCGATCTCTTGTTTTTCTCATTCAAACGCGCTTGCAAAGCGATCTCCGCTTTGGCTTTGTCGGAACCTCTCTCCTCCATCCTTTGTTCATGCGCCTCTAACGAACTTTGTAACTCATCCTTGCTCAATGTCGTTAGGTCCTTTCATTCTTCAATAGCCACAAAAATGTTATCGAACCGCGATGTCAATGAACGCAACACTTTCGATATAACATTCTGCTCAAGAATCGTTTCGCCACATGACTTGATTTGATTAACCAACCGAACGAATAGTCTCCAATCTAGCCACTGGTGCGAATACCTCCTCGTAGTCTATACCTTCACGTTGCAAGAACCTTTTCGCTACTAATCGAGCTTTATGCTTGATTACTTCACCTTTAGGATTTGCTTTAACTTTATAGACCCATCACACACCTATCGGTTTCTTCCCAAGTGGTAATTCGACCAACTCCCAAGTACCATTTTTCTCAATAGATTCCAGCTCCTCTTTTATTGCACATATCCATTTAGGATCACTTAAGGCTTCCTCCTCATTTACCGGTTCAGATTCGGCCATAAGCGTGAAATGAACAAAATCACCATCATTATTCACTTTGTTATCTTGGAACCTTTCATAGTCTCAAAGTCTTTGAGGCAAGGCTCTTTGCCTCACAGGTCCACCATCATTAACAACATTGTTTTTAGCTGCTGTAGGTGTTGGTACAACGACATCGGACACCTCCGGATCAGAAATTTCAAAAATCAGTTGCTGCTGATTTTCTGCTGGTAACCGGCTACGCCCTAGGGAGTAACCGGTTACTGCTGCTGTTTTTGCACTTTTGATTTAATCAAAAGTCACGTCCCGACTTATCACGATCTTCCGATTCTTCTCATCAAACAACTTGTAACCATCAGTAGAGTGATATCCAACAAATATCAACTTCTCACCTTTATCATCCAACTTCTTTCTAAGTTGATTCAGTACATGGCGATATGCAATCGATCCAAAAACGCGTAAATGATTCACACTCGGTTTGAAACCACTCCAAACCTCTTCCGGTGTGATCTTCTCCATCTTCTTAGTAGGACACCTATTCAACTAGTATGTGGCTGTAGACACGGCCTTACCCCACAACTCTTTAGGTAACTTCTTCCCACAAAGCATACTATGCACCATGTTCATTATTGTACGATTTTTCCTCTCGGCACCTCCATTTTAATGAGGTGTATATGGAGGCACCCCCTCACGCACAATACCCTCAAGATCACAAAACTTCCCAAACTCACTAGAGGTATTGTTCCGAACTGGGCCACCGGACTGTATTGGGCCACGACCCATAGGTCGAGCAGAGGCCCATATGCCCGGGCAGGTATATCTGGTAGACGGGCAGGGCGCTTAATGGTCGGGCACATATCCTAGATGTCGGGCACGCATTTAGAACGGGCAAAGAACATGTCAGCCAGTTCATTTGCCACGTTACCCAACTGTCCCCCATTATCTCCTGAAAGATAGGGGCAGTTGAACCAAGGACCAGACCCCTTAACTAGGTCTTCACGCTTCTCACGCGTTCCTTGACAGTTCTTCCTTAGGCCTAGCTGATCTAGCCTAAGGAAGGACCTTGGCCCAACGCTGTGGGCTCTTTATAAATACCTTTTTTCACTAAAGAGTCAGGTATTCTGAATCCATTCTTCTAACTTACCTATTTGTCGTACCTCTATTAACTTTGGCATCAGAGCGCCTTGCAGGTACACCCCCTCCATTCCATCCACTTGCTGTTGCACCCTGTTGCTGGAAGGTCCTCCTGATCAGGTAAGATCAGTTATATTCACCTCCACCGTCCGTTTTGAGAATTTTGAGCTTCCAGCCGCTTTGACGCTCCACCATGGATTTGAAACTCTTGAACACTCCAAATACCTCATCCTTTCTCTTGATAAGATAAGTCCAAATCTTCCTACTAAAATCTTCAATAAACGTAACAAAATATCGATTGCCCCCATATGTCTCTACTTGCATCGGTCCACAAACATCAGAATATAGATGTGACACATTCCTCACACAATTCTGTCGGAACACTAATATATGGCAGCCCAGTTACCATTCCACTTTGTTTTAATGAGGTGTATATAGAGGCACCCCCTCACGCACAATACCCTCAAGATCACAAAACGTCCCAAACTAACTAGGGGTATATTCACCTCCACCATCCGTTTTGAGAATTTTGAGCTTCTGGCCACTTTGACGCTCCACCATGGATTTGAAACTCTTGAACACTCCAAATACCTCATCCTTTCTCTTGATAAGATAAGTCCAAAGCTTCCTACTAAAATCGTCAATAAACGTAACAAAATATCGTTTGCCCCCATATGTCTCTACTTGCATCGGTCCACAAACATCGAAATACACCACCTCAAGTAAGCCTTTGGCTCTTCGACCCGCATCCTTACTAAACACCTTCTTGTGTTGCTTAGATGTGACACATTCCTCACACAATTCTGTCGGAACATTAATATGTGGCAGTCCCGTTACCATTCCACTTTGTTGCAACATCTTAAGATCCCTAAAATTAAGGTGACCAAGACGGTAATGCCATATCCACTCCTCTCTATTTGCCGCGGTAGCTAAACAACGATGTTCCATAACCTTTAACTCAACCTTAAAAGTTCTATTGGCAGCCATCGATGCTTTTAGAATCAACATACCATTTGAATCTAAAACGCGTAACTTGTTCTCCAATCGAATTAAGTACCCTATTTCAAGTAATTGGCCAATTCTTAAAAGATTGCACTTAATTCCCGGTATGTACAAGACATCTTTGATCCTTGAATGTCCACCATTCTTCCTTCCGATCAAAACATCTCCTACCCCTTCGACGCTTAAAGTGGTGTCATCGGCAAACTTGACTTTACTCTTTGCCGCTAGATTGATTTGCACAAACCAATCCTTTCGACCCGTCATATGTGTTGAACAACCGGAATCCAAGTACCATTCATCTTTAGTTTGGACTCCCCCACGCACGGTAACTAATGCATTTCGATCCGAACACATTTTTTTGCCACTTTCCAAAACAGTACAATTGCTGTCCCGCACACTATCATCACAGTAGCTGTTGTCCGGAACATCAACAGTGCCATAAATCTCCTCTGTGATCATCACTAGAAGAGTGTCTTCATCATCTACCTCTTCCCTGGCAACCTTGGTCTCATACGCACCATTTTCCTTGCGTTTTGAGCGACAATCTCTCGCAAAATGCCCAAACCTTTGACAATTATTACACTTCACGGAACTTTTGTTGAATGGTTTGTTGGCGCTTTGATTACCCTATTTGGAGCTTCCTTCACCCTTTGGCACCTTAGAATTTTGTGGATCTTTTCCACCAAAATTCTAGAAATTCTTCTTACTTCTAGAAGACAACTTCCTTTTTGATCTCTTGTTTTTCTCATTCAAATGCGCTTGCAAAGCGATCCCCGCTTTGGCTTTGTCGACACCTCTCTCATTCATCCTTTGTTCATGCGCCTCTAACGAACTTTGTAACTCATCCTTGCTCAAAGTCGTTAGGTCCTTTGATTCTTCAATAGCCACAACAATGTTATCGAACCGCGATGTCAATGAACGCAACACTTTCGATACAATATTCTGCTCAAGAATCATTTCGCCACATGACTTGATTTGATTAACCAACCGGGTAATGCGCGTAATGTAATCGTTGATCGTTTCTTTGTCCTCCATTTGCGTTAACTCGAATTAATGTTTGTAAGTTTGTAACCTTACCACCTTCGCTTTGACGGCACCGACATATGTTTTCTCCAAGATTTCCCATGCTTGCTTCGCGGATTCATAATCACTAACCTTCTCAAAATTGTCGTTATCAACACATGAGTGAATCAAGAATAAGGCTTTGTAGTCCTTCTTCTTTTCTTCCTTGTGTGTAGCCCTACGAGCATCGTTAGCATCAGCCCCTAACGGTGTGACTCCATTAGTGACAATCTCAAGCACCTTTTGATAATCAAACAAAACCTTCATTTGTTTCGCCCATTTGTCGTAATTCTTCGAATCAAGAATTGAGAGATTTGTGGGAATTCGATCATTGGAAACGGTAACCATTGTTGCAGCGGAATAGGATCAACAACCGGAGCTCTTGATGCCAAATGTTAGAACAACATAAAAATCAGAATTTGAAGATGGTAACAATGGTGGAAAAGAAAATTGGGGAAGAAGATCAATATTGAGAGAGAAAGAGAATTAGAGTATAGAGAGTATAATTGGGATGAATTATAAAATTGGCATTAACCTTGAATTGAGATTATTACACTGTATTTATACATGAGAGAATACAAGAGCAAAAACTAAAAATGCAACTAAATTGACACGTGTTGTTAAATAGTTGTTATTGGCCAAAAAAACAGTGGCAAAGTTGCTGCTGTTGCAGAAGCACCAATAACAGTTTTTAACCAGCATTCAACATTTTGAACCTTTCATTACTAGTAAGTTATATTTTCATTCGGTAATGTAATCCTAACAAAAATTGGTTATTTCTACTCTAATTTATTATTTAATAAATTTTTCTTCTTATATTTTAAACTTTGTTTTACCTTGCTAATTGGTAGTACTTTCTCTATTCTTTCCATGATATTTTAGTTTCAAATGCAGGGGATGAAACATAAACTTGAGTGTTAAATTGGTTTTAAATTTGGGTGGTTAGAGCTTTTGTTATATAAAATGGCAAGATGAGAAACTTTTGGTATTTGTTATGATCGAATACTTCTTCCTTGGTTGTTGTTGTCGTTCATTATTGTGGATATACAGCTACACTAAAGGATATGGGTAATGCGATAAACTAGTTTCTAAAAAAGCCTTTTTGCTTCTTCTGACTATGCTAATCTAGTAAAATTTTCCTGGTAATTCTTGCACCTTCAATGACAGTTCTTGAATCTCAAGTATTACAGCTACCTAGTATTTTAATTTCTCTTATAGTATTATTAACATTCATGAATATTAGAATAAAATTTAAGTTAAACATAAATGGGTCAAATTTACTTACTTTTTCTTAGCACTCATATAAATTGGGAGCATATTATATCTATTTATTTTTTAATATAATGTGTTAATTTGATTTCGCAATTTCTCAACCGTTTCATCACTCTCTACGTAGTTATAAATATGTAACTTCATCTACTCTTTTCTTATTTGAAAAATTATGCAGATTTAGTGAAAAAGTTGATGCTTTTGCCTGTAAAGTGTATCAGAACACTCTGTTTTTACACTTAGATGACGCTTCATCTACTTTATTTTTACAACTTCAGAAGCTCCTAACCAATTTCTCATTGAACATAATGTTTGATTGGAGAAGGAAAATATGAGATATGTTGCTCCTGTGATGGCTATGTAGTATTGAAGCCTCACTAAATTCTGAATTTAGAAAAAGATCTTTCTACATTTTGCTACAAATATTGGTCATAAAAAAGAGAATCATTAAGATCGAATTGTTTTATGCTTTACATTCTAATTATTTTAGAGTCTTCAAATTATAATATTATTTTAATTATATTACTTTTATTTTGTAGATTTTGAATGATGGTATATTTCCAGTCAATTGAAGATGAAGAAATTAAATGTTTAAATATTTTTAATAGATGTTGATTTAAAAGATGTTATTTTGATTATAAATGATGGTTGATATTAGAATATATACATTGAAGATGTTATTTTGACTATGAATATATAACTTTTTGTATTTAAGATTATATTAAAATTTTATCTGAATACCATTATATTGAAATTATTGTTATTTAAATCTAATAATTAATAATAATTTACAAGGTTCATAAACTAATTTGATTTTTAATTTTATTATTGAAAGAATTAATTGTTGCAACGGTGTTTTAGCCATTGAAAAATCATATAGATTAATGTCTATCAGAACGATTTTAACATGAGCGACTACAACAAAACCGTTGTAATAGCTCCTAGAAATCCCTAATCTAAAATTTATTATTGCAACGGTTTTAAGTTGAAAACAAGGAGAAATTGTTGCTATTAAAAAATTCAAAGACTGTTCCCAATAAAATACCAAAGAGAACGGTTAGTCATAAGGCATTGTTGTTGGTTAAAAAAATTGTTCTGAATGACTAAGACAACGCCTCGGGTTAGCACGGTTGGAAAACCGTTCTTATAGCCTTTGACAACGGTTTTTTCAAATTTCACAATGATTTTCTTTGGTTTTAATAGGATAAATATGTTGTAGTGCTACTTTTAATGGTCTATTAATCCATCTAATATTAATTTTCTAGTTAAAAAAAATGTGAAATTCAACTGTTTTTTTTACGGAAAAATTCAAGTGTTGAAATCATATTTATAACTAAAAATATAAAAAATACAATTATTTTAGCATAAATTTTTTATATATTGATGGAATAGTTAAAATTTACTCTATTTGATAGTTATTATTATTGATAAAAATTAATTATTTAAATTTATTAAACAATAATAAGTCTTCTGCATCGACTCCTTCATAGATTTCGATTTGGTTTCACCACTCGTTTCACATAATTCAATAAAAATTAAAATGCATAAAAATAATCAGATTTTGGAGGCTAAGAAAATAGACTTCTCAACTTTCAAATACTGAAAATAGTTATAAAATTACATTTATCCATCTTGTTATCCATTTAATGTGTACTACATTCTTCTGCTTAAACTTCTTATACTACAAACTTATGTATTTATTCCTTAGATATTGATTGATAAATAAGAATTTAGAAACTAAAATTAACAATTCAAAACCACCTCCAAGGATTGAACACAAATTGCCAAGTCAATATTTTCACAATTTATCAAACAGTTTTTTTTTTTAATTTTAAAATATATTTTAGATAATCAATTTGTTAAAAGAATACATTGTTTAATCAATTTATTCTATAAAATTAATAACACTAAAACACTAAAAATGATACTTAAAAAAATTAAAATATCTAAATTTTTAATATATATATATATATATATATATATATATATATATATATATATATATATATATATATATATATATATATATATATATATATATATATATATAACCATAAAAGTATTATAGAATGAAAATTATATTTAAAAAAATTTAAGAAAACAAATAAATTCAATGAAAATAACACCAGACAAATGTTTAAGTTTTAATAATAAATTTTACATTTAATTTAATTTATCTTTTTTTTATTTTAAAAACACAATAAATAACATTAAAATAGATATTAACATACTAAAATTAATTTACCCATTAATGCACATAGGAATGCCATTTGATAATACACTAAATGGTCATGCTAACATGTGCCCTGATGCACATGTTAAAAATATTATAATTAGTAAATATTAAATGCAATGAAATTATATTTAACGTTTAAAAAATTTAAACACACATATTTCAAAAAAGTATTTTTATAAATAGGTTATTAATATGTGTCCTTGGATCACATGTTAGCATTTCCCAATTAAATATATTTTTAAAACTATATCTTTTACTGTAGAGACCAAAAAGTTTTGTCTCTAAATATTTGTTTTGTTTGAGACAGACATAGAAATAAATATTATATGATATAAAACATTTTCGTCTCTAATATTCTTCTTTGATAAAAAAAAACAAAATTTATATATCTTAGATGGAATTTGAGACAAGAAAGTTTGGAGATGATAAATTTCATCTCTACATTTAGTCTCCTATTTCCAATATATAGTTTCTGTCACAAAATATTATATTTCATCTTAATTTTCGTCTCTGTTTGATCTTGAATATTTTCCATCTCTAATTTTCGTCAGTATTTTAAGTTTTTATAGTAGTTATTAAATATTCTCACTAAAAGGTTTAAATGAACAAAATCTTCAAATGATAAGGTTGGTTTCACACACACAAAATTACAGGGGAAAAATCATAAGCCACTTATATGGCAGAGGCAAAAGTGTTATTGTTCCGGACTGGCCCAATGAATAGACATTGCCCAATCCACTTCTGCATCTAAGACGTCCCAATAGTCCAAATCCATCCCATTAAGACCATGTGAACCATCTTTTCCTTTTCCCCTCCGTCGAGGAGAGATGGTCGGTTGACCCCAGGGACAGCTGCCCATCTCTGCCCTCCTTTACACCTCTGCACGATAGCCATAGGGTAGTCATCAAGAAACGACCCCAGAATGTTCCTGTCCGGACTCATATTCTGTCTGACGCAACGGCTAGTTCTGAGCAGGTCTACTCATTTCAACGGCTAGTTTCTACCATTTACCTACTTTTGGGGGATCCGCGACCCAGACCCAAAATAGGGACAAATGAACAAGCATTGGACGCATTATATAAACCCTCTAACTTAAGAGGGTCATATATCAAATATTCATTATAAGAATATGCTCTTTGTACTTGCCCATTTTCTTTCTCTGTTACTTACTTTAGCATCAGAGTGTCTTGCATGTACACCCCTCTTTTCCTCCGCAAGTCGGCATCGTCAACAAATTTTGTGGCCCAATAAAGGTTCTGACCACCCGAAAAGATCAATTATTAACTGTTCACGACAAATCAGAACAAATCATGTGGTCTTCAGCGTAGGGCATCAACAACAATTGTAGGAGAGGTGGGAATGTACTTGTAAGGAACTCTGATGCTAAAGTAAGTATTAGAGGGAGAGAGAAGGTAAGTACAAAGTGCGTTAGAATGATTAAGATTGAATCGAATACCTGACCCTCCAAAGGAGGAAGATATTTACAATGACTCCAGCGTTGGGCCAAGGTTTCTATTTGGGATGAAATGTTAGGCCCAAAATGGGAATCTTCTAGGGTCAGCGTAGAAGCAAGGAAGACCTAGCATGTGGTCTTTACCTTGGTCCAACTAACTTCGTAATTATCGGAGGGGAAATTGGTCGTGTGAACTGTCAAGCGCGTGGGGAGGACGTCCCCAACGACTATATTTCCAACAATTATATCAGATTGGACTCCTTATTGGGCCTTGTGTGAGGCTGTACTGGATTGGGCCTTGGTCGACTGTGGGCCAGCTGCCAGACCAGTCCATAACAGGAGTCCCCCAAGTCGTTGTTCCTAGGTGAAAGAACGATGAGTTGAGTTAGTTCTTGTGTTGAGGAGGATATACCCACTAGTTAGCCTGTTAAGGAGATGTCTACTGGTGGTCTTCAACAACTATGCCCACAGGAGGAAGCAAAATGCTTTTAGAAACACGGGTTCGTGCCCCGTATGACCTTTGAAGCGTTTTTACGTCGAGTTCGTGTCCGTAGATAACTTAAACGTCATTTTTTCATCTTTAGTCGTGCTCATATATAAGCTTGGGTGCTTTTAGGAACATGCAAAGTCAGGCTTGAGAGATGTGAGATTCCAACCTTGGGAAGGTAAAATGTTAAGCTTTTTGGCTGCCACGTGACGACATATTAATTTCCCATTAAATCCTATAGAATCTAGGCCTGATAGGTAATCATGGTTGTGTCTCGCACGCTTCCCTGTGTGAAGGTTTGGCTATAAAAGGAGAGGAGGAAACTTCATACATATTCACGCAAGTTCTCTCTTCTATAATCTTTTCTACCATGCAACTTGGACTTCTGTCCTCACCGGAAACTTCCTCTCCGCCGCCGTTAATCTTCTTCTTCGTTCATCACCTTCAAGTAAGTTATTTGTTATCCTCTCAGATTGTTTGCTTGTTCATAGGATATTTGGAAATAGTCTGAATTTCATCAGTAACTGTGAATTTTCCGGTTGAAGTTCATGTGTTCTTTGTTGAACGCATAAATTTCCTAGAAAGTTCTTGAACATTGTATGAATATGATGATGAACGCATGAATGTCTCACTACAAATCTTGTAAATCTTTCTAGATTATGAGTTGGGTAGGGTTATATGTTTAGTCGAGGAGACTATTAGGAGGATTTTCCAAGTTTAGGAAACATTATTAATTGCCGAGGAGTCTTGGAATAAATTAAGTTCGGTGATGACTCTGTTCGAATGTAAAAAAAACGTTTTCTGGGGTATTTTATAGCGATGTTGTATTCTTTATTTTTTTCTGAGGTGCGACAATTTACTTCTCTGCTTTTAGCATAATAAAAAAGAAAAAAAAGTAGAATAATGTAATTGTAAATATGAAAGAGCATAATTCACGAAGGTCAAATATGATGTAAATCTTTTAGGTGTAAGACTTACATAATACACTCATGATTAAATGCAAAGACAAGTTGAACTTGTTATCCACATATAAACTAATGCAAACATTCAACATTTATTATTTATTATTTGATATATGTGAGCATGTTCTCAAAGGCAGATTTTTTTAATCAAAAGAGGGCAAGGTTCATGAATTAAAAGAAAAATAGATACAAAATGATGAGGACTCAAGGAAAAACCTCAAACCGAACAAAAATGAAAGCTAGGAAGACTTAGTTTATTTCCATCAAAATCCAAGGTACATTGAGATGAATATCATTTCACCACGTATAGTTAGTAACTACCAAGTCTAAATTAGTAAGATTATTTGCATAATGATTCCATTTCATGTAAATGTGAGTTGCCAAAATATTAATGTTACTCATAACTTGCATACAATTGTCTCATCCATACCTTAGTCTCATAGGCACGACAAATGGTTTACCATAAACAAGCACCACAAGCTTAGAGTCTGTCTCTAACCACAACATATTCCAAAACCGAGGGGAAGCATGCTCCATAACTAAAATGACTCTCATAATCTCTGCATAAATAACGTTTTCTGATCCAATGTTGCATTCAAAGTTACCTAAATGATTACCAACATGGTCCCGAAAAATGCCACCCCACGCTGCAAGAATTGGAGTACCATAAAATGCGTCATCCGTATTAACATTTACCCATGATATCTAGAGAGCATGTTCTTAAAGGCAATGCGCGAATGCTAGTAGTTTATAACTACTCCCTCTGTCTCATAAAAAAAATGCCATATTTGAACAATGCACGATTATTAAGAAAATGATTAGATGTGTTGATTTTGATGAAAAAATTAATGTCGTTTACTAGAATACCCCTATTAAATGTAGGTAAAAAGGTAATTGAATAAAGTGAAAGTTAATGAATAGAGATATAATAATGAAAAAATAATAATAAATGTTTCATTGGTAATGTAAATGAACAATTATTTTGAGACAAAGAAAAAGTGCAAATGAGACATTTTTGTATGAGACTGAAGGAGTATATATAAAGGTAAAACTTGATTTTGGTTTAGTTTTTTTTCTTCTAATTATATCCTATTTAGTTTTTGTTTAAAAATTCATCTTTTAAAAACCGTTGTATGGCGTTTTACATATCTCTTTCATTCTATTGTTTTATTTTATTTTATATGTAATTTAAATTAAATTAAAAAATAAATACACAAAAAATACCATTTATATTTTAACTCGTTCGTACATTAATAAAAACGGACAGACAGATACGATTCGTGTGGACGGTAGTAAGAGAATAAAAAGAATATATTTAAAAGAAGAAAACAAAAATAAACACTCTGATACCACGTTAAATTTAGTTGGACACACTATTCTCGTCCAATGAAATAATTATATCCAATATCATATTATATTTTAGGGCATTGCTAGACAGTACGATACAAATTATTCGTGAAAAATACGAAGGTTGAGATGTGATAAAGGGATAGATGCAAGTTCCGGCTTATACGGAATAAAGGACATGGTGGTATTTTAAATATGATCATTATTGCCATGTGTATTCGTGAAATTTTGTTTCTTAATATAAAACAATTATATACTTTTTATATATATTTTATTCAAAAATAAATTAATATTTTAAATCAATATTCATTAAAACTACCAATACTCAATTATTTATAATTTATAATGGGTAAGAAAAATAAAAACATTACATAATTGGACTCCATTAAAAAATTAGGGTTTTTGTAGCGGCACCGAATCTTTGATTTGTCTCACAATCTACGACGCCCACTCTCTCAATCTTTCTTTCTTTCGTATTTACTCTTTTTCTATTTCCGATTTAGGATTTGCTGATTTCTTGTTTTGTTGTTGTTAGGAGTTGTGTTATTCTGATATATGATTTTCGATGTTTGCTCTGCGTTGTTGATTTCGTTGGATGTGATGATTATTTCCCGAGGCGATCGAAACTGAAGAAACTGTGCGAATTTGTTTCTCTTTAGAGAAATCAAGCCAAATAATCTGATCCATATATTTGTTTTGTTTCTATAATTTTGTTATGATTGAATAACATTTAGTGCATTATAATTTGGTTGATAGGTATGATGATAATTTCCCCAGATGATCGAATCTGATGATAGGTATGATGATAATTTCCCCAGATGATCGAATCTGATGATAGGTATGATGATAATTTCCTCAGATGATCGAATCTGATGATACTGTGCCATTTTGTTTCTCTTTTGAGAAATCAAGCCAAATTATCTGACCCATCTTACCATTCTTTATAACACCTTGTTTATTTTCCCGTTGAGATTCATATAATTAGAGCTTTTAAAAAAAAGGTGTTATTTTTAAAACATAAAACTAAAAAGTTGTTATAAATTATCCATTGTAAAGTGAATTCAAAATTTAGAATTATATCTCAATAATTATCCATTCTTTATAAAAGTGATTTCTGATTTTTTTGAATCTTATATAACTCTGATCTGATTATCTTTAGTGATTTCTGATTTTTTTTAATGGATATGTCCTTTTGATTATCAAATAGATGGAAATGATTTTTTTTTAAATCATGTAAACTAATATATTAAAAAAAGGAAACATTCAAAGAGCTTATGTTTGATAAGCACCTTTGCTATAGGTAGTATGCAGTGGAATAATACATTAAAAGATTTATTAAAATTGATTCTAATATCAGCAAAGTTCTACTGCTACTACTTATCGGAAACAAGAGAAAAACTATGAATCTAAAATCATTTATTAAAAAAGATCATGTAAAATACTATATTAAATGTTTACCAACAATAAAAACTAAAAAAATAAATTAAAATAGTGTTTACTTTTTAAAATTTAAAAACAAATATAACATACCGTAAATACAATTTGGAAGTCCGAACCGTTATATCAAACTAATAATTTTATGGTTCAGTTCGATTTAGATGACCTTTCACAAATATCATTAAACACTTATCAAATAGATCAAAATTCTTGATACACTATTGATAGTTGATAAAATTCTAAATACAGACAAAAAGGGAGAATGAATTGAATGAAAATTTGTGAAGTCAAAAACTATTTTTATCATCCACTTCTTTAATGTTTGTTAACAATCTAATTTTCTTTTAATCATTATGCACCAACCAGATATATGATTCATATCACATAATACCAAGTTATAATAAACCCATCCCTTAAGTAACATAAAAACTCAAAAATAATTTTAAGTTCCCTATACACTATTTTTCACCTAAAGATTATATATCAGACATAAACTAAACAATAAATAATAAACAAATGAGAGATTGATTCAATATACACAAGATATAAGAGATACGTCTGGATCAACAATAACATTCAGAAATATATTTAGGAACATATTTTAAAAACTGCCAAGAAAAAAATCCCTATCTTAAATATCAATAAGTTAATAATTCGTAATTTGAGAGTGAGACTGTGTAAATATATACATAAAAAATTTAAATAAAAATTCAAACGAAGTAACTATAATCCGAACTTGAAGAGCATAATAATTATGAAAACGATAATGTTAAACTAATCATTATGTTATTTTAGTATTTAAAAAAATATATTGACTATTTCAACGGGAAATGAGTAATAAATCTAAGAAGAATGTTATTTTAACACTGTTTTTTACACCATAATTTCTCCTTTTTGTTATTGGTGTGAACAGATTGAAGTTCTCTCTTTCAATATATTTTGGTTAAAAAATAATACATCGAGTTATTCAAACCAATACTACACTAAAGGTAAAATGGACTTTCATTCTTAAATAACTTGCTCCATTTTCATCGATAAGCAATACTATAATCAGTGGCCACATAATGAGTTTTTGTTGATTTGTTTTATCACAAACTTCTACTACCAATAATATTACTATGTAATTTAAAACTTATCTCATCATGAAAAGACAAAATAGAAAAGTCTAAATCTAATTGATAAACACTAACTTTTAATGTCTATTTTTACGTTAAAGATAACCATCGATTTCTTCTTAAGGAAAGACTCTCTAGTGTGCATTTATTTTAAATTATTAGTAACATGATACTGCAATTTCCTCTAACTTGACTAGTAACATAAAAATGATTGCATTCTATTAGGATCAGAAAAGAAAGAAAAGAAGAAAAAAAGTCGTTTAATGAAGTAATACAGTAACAGCCAAATACTAATAGTTGTTAGAGAGTGGGTTTAATAATCTATGATATCTTCGAAGAACCGTGTTCGTACATTTTCCGAACAAAGTATTTCGATCCTATTCTTGTCTGGATTCACGAAATCTTTGTGGAGATAATTCTTGAATAACAAATAGTCAGCCAGGGGCTCTGCCCCTTGGAACCCCACGGGACGCTGCCCCGCATCCTGCCAGGGGCTTCACCCCTTGGAACCCCAACGGGACGCTGCCCCGCACCCCGCCCCTTGGAACCCCGTTTGAATTATTCGCATTCAATTATATTCAATTATATGTTGGCTTGACGAGCGTGCACTCCGTACTACCCTAACTCGTTTCCAAACTTTAACGCATAATTGCATTGCCCTGTAGTAAATCTCATTACTACTAAAATACATTGATGATACTAAAATCACCATCACTAATTTGTTTAGATTTTTAGGTCTCTATTTTGCTTTTCTTTTCTCATGAAAATATCAAACTGTTATAAATATTCCTTGAGAAAATAGAAATAATTTATAGTGAAATAAAACTCAACTGCTGTGGACTGAACTTTTCAAACAATATAGTACATAAATCTATAAAGTTTATTTTTCAATGCTTAAATTCAAGGTTATTAAAATCGCAATTTAAAATCTAAACTATTAGATTTTACTTGTTTAGGTTAATATTTGATGTTAAATCGTAAGTAAAATTATTTTAAGTAAAATCATATATTGGAACAATTTTACACAATTTAAATTGGAACGTTGACAACTTTATTGACAAACGTAAATTCTGACACGTCTGTTTCACACATGAGATTCACGTCGGAAATTTCCCTCCAGATATTCTCTTGGGAAAACTTCCTAGAAATAAAATAAATTGGACTATTGAAAGCTTTATTGTATGCGTATAATAATTTAATCAACGTCGGAACCTTAAAAATCAACTTTATTGAAAATGACAAGATTCTCTACTTTGCCCCTTGTTATCTACACGTCGGAACCTATTTGTAATTTCCAGACAATTTTTCATTTCCTTATATTAATTCAAGAATTTAATTAAATGACTCATTTCACCATCAACCTCCACACTTCACCTTCAACATTTTGTTTCTCCACTTTTCCTTCTCTCATTTTTCATCTTCACATCTTCTTTTCCTATTTTTCTTCTCCACATATCCAAGTGTTTCAAATTTTATTAAGTAAATTATTTTATTTTATTCTTTCATGAATATAATATTTTTTATTTATATTTTTCAAGATCAAAAATCTACAAAAGTTTATCAAGTAAAAATTGTTGATTGTTGCTTGCTGGTCTTCAAAGGTATGTATCAAAGTTTGTTAATTTTATTTATTTATTCTGATTTTTGCTGGTTATTGGTTGTTATAGTTTTAAATGTATTTATAATATTAGATTTTATTAGGGTAAGAAAATTATTTTATTAGATTCAAGACATATATATTATATACTATTAGATTTTAAATATTTATTATATAGATTTTAAAAACATATAATATATTATTCCAATTTTTTTTAAATTTAAAATTAAAAATATTTTAAGAACAAATTTAATTATTTTTATTTCGAAAAATTATTTTTATTTAAGTATGTATTATTAAAACAACATGTATATTATAGATTTTAAAATATAATAAAAATATAATTTATTATAGAATATATATTATAGTTTTAGAAATATAGTTAAAACAAAATTTATTTTAGTTTTAGAAATAGAATATATATTATTTTTATTTAAGTATATTTTATTAAAACATAGTAAAAACATAATTTATTATAGATTATATATTATAGATTATAGATTTTAAATATTTATTGTATAGATTTTAAAAACATATAATATGAAGACTGACATACTCTGTCCCGTCTCTGTCTCGCATCGCATGCTGTCTGCAATTATACATAATGGTGTTTTTTCATGTGTTTTCCAAGTTACTAATTAGTGACTTGGTTTTCACGTGGGAACATTTTCAAATATTTTTGTTGGTTGCGGAGTAGTTTTGGTGTTACTAATTACTGATTTGTTTTCCACGTGGGAAAATGTTTCCACTGTTCACTTTCCGACGTGTTCTGTCCACGTCGAAAGTATTGAATAGTGACGTGATTTTATAATTAGTGACTTGATAATCATGTGAGAAAATGATGTATTTCTTGTAGTGATGGACCTTAATCAATATAATTTTCAATAATTTATGTAAATTATCAAAATCTTAATCCAACGTGTTTAACAAAATTTTGGAAGGGCATATGTCCATAGTGTGCAATATACCATTATGGAACACCATATAACATAAAATATTATTTAAGGATGATATATATTGTCACCCTTCTTCTGAACTTGCACGATATTGGCATCCCATCGTGGATACGTCGTGACAGCTAAAAAACTTGCATCAAACTGCTTCTCAACCTCTTCTCTGATTTTGACAAATATGTCTGGTCTCGTTCTTCTCAATTTATGCTTGACCGACATACATTTCGGCTTCAATGGTAGCTTGTACACAACTATGTATGTGTCGAGTCCTTACAAATCTTGATATGACCAAAAGAACACATCCACATATTCTTGCAACAACTTGACCAATTATTCCTTTATGTTCTGCTCCAAGGCGGCTCCGACCTTGAAAAATGCAATATATGCAATATTAAATAATGCAAATGAGTTGAGAAAATGAATAAAGAAACTAGGAGGATAAAATTGGGGTATGACAATATGTTGGTGACCAACTGAGAATAAAGATTGTTGTGTTTAAATCTATGTTCCAAAACTATGATTCTCTGACCAAATGATTTTTGCATCTTATTATGCTGGTTCTGGATCATTTTATTAACAGAGTCGCAATCTCTACACAAATCGTCCTTACTATATCTCAACTAATTCTTTAATGTAGCATGGGCAGACTTAACTCAGTTTGTTGTTGTATTCCTAAGGTGTCTAACATGATTGGTCTATAAATGTCCAAACGGGTTTCCCGATCCTAAACGGGTCGGCCCAAATGAACCTCAGTCTTTTTAGGGTCGGGCCAAAAAAACCTTGTTGTAATATGGGCTCAAATATTACTACTTGATTTCGACCTTGTACAGGCTTTGGGCTATCCGATCCGAATTGTGTTTTTTTAATATGAATTTTATACAAAAATTAAAATAAAAATTTTATAATATTTATTACAAATACAATAAAAAATTATATTATTTTAAATGTAGTACATTTTAAGTATTATATATTAATTTTTATAATTACTTTAATATTTTTTTAAATAGGGTTAATAGTCATTTACCCCCTACAATATATGTGTGTTTTGATTTACCCCCTTTAAAAAAAATATTTTGGATTACTCCCCTGAAATTTTAAAATTCTAAGCCTTTTGCTCCCCAGATGAAAAAATTACCGTCTTGTAAATTTTTTTTATATTTATCCCCCTAGTTTTTACATGCTTAGGGGTACCCAAAAATTTCAAGGGGGTAATTCAAAATATTTTCTTAAAGGGGGATAAATAAAAATACGCCTATATTGCAGGGGAAAATGACTATTAACCCTTTTAAATATAATAGAAACTAATAGAATATGAGAAAATTTTGAAATAAAAAACAAAATAATAAAATATTTATTTGATTATATTAATGTATAATACTTAAAAGAGATAAAATTTAGTGAAGTAAGAAAAATTAGTGTGTTGTTTAGTAGTGATACAATATAAATATTAATATAATTTTTTAAAATTTATAGTTATCTTGGCTTAACGAATAGCGATTTTTAGGGTCGGGTAAAAATGTCCTAAAAAATATGGATTCTAATTTTAAAGCTCAATCCCTATTATTTTTGGGGCTTTGTGGACCGACCCATATGAGCTGACATATTTTGTCGGCTTTAGATCAATCCATGCATAAATAATCTTCTCCTTCACCTTATCAAAAATTATGCTTTCAACATATTTCCACAAATCTGGATATTTCTCACACACCTTCTTGAAATGTATAACAAAATCGACATATAACTCTTTAGTAGAAGAATTTACTATAACATTTCATGCATCCATTATTTTTTCCACAACCACCCATGCCTTCATCAATTTTCTATCTCCGACCTTTATTTGTTTCGTTCCTATCCCGGGTTTAACCCAACTTCTCACATTCTTTGTTATGTGATACCTACAAAGTAATGCATAAGAAGTAGGAAATACCTTTGCAACCGAATTCCTAAAAGTGGTATCGCGGTTCGTAACAATTACTTTTGGTATCTCTTCTTGGTCTTTCAACATTTCACGACACACCTCTAAAGCCCAAGTAACATTCTCCTCTTTTCCGTTTTCTAGAAATGCAAACCCGACAAAATAGGTCTTCTCAATATAAGTAACACCAATCATATCCAATAGTGGAAGTCTGTACTTATTGGTCTTATACGTTGAATCAATGGTGAACACAATATGAAACGTACTGAACAACTCGATGGAATGAGGATGAGTCCCAAATATATCTCTGATGGTTACTCAATTCTCGCACGTTCGGTACGAGAAAACATAATTATTATCATTTAAAAGTTTCAATAGTTGTTGCATTTCACTTTTATCCCCCTTTAGCGCCTTGTTATTTTGGTACTGAATATTGTACATTTGCTTGATATTTGAGATATTTTTGGGTCTTTTACGTTTCAAAGTTCCAAGTATGTTTTTTGGTTGAACCAAATTCAATGTCATGTCTAAAATGCTTCCTTCTCTTCCGGTATGTGGCGACATGCAATTGAATGATCGACTAACTTTTCACACAAGTCACAATTATGTAAACCACATATGACATTAAATCTTCATTTCTTATTTGTCAAGATATAACCACGCAACTTAAAGAGACACTCAAATTTTCTTGAATCGATGTTATCTTATTTAAAATTATGGATAGGAGGTCTATATTTTCCAATTTTTCGCATGTCATTGTCACAAATGCGCCTCTTCTATCCGAACCATTATCGGACCTTCCGATTATCAAACCAAATAATAGTTGGAGGCCTCTGTATGAATCCATTTAAGCATGCGATCACGATATTTAAACTTTTGCTCATTTTTAAATTGGTTGCCAACATCTACCTCCTTCACAATAATACCTTTGGCATCATGAGACGCAACATCTTTAGGGAAAACATTGCGATGCACCTTATCTAATGAAAACAATTACAATAAAAAATTCAAAAATTGATAATATTGGAGACAAAGCTGGAAAAATGAGAATAGACAGCCTAAGAAGATGCATCTCAGGGGGAGTTCATATAGAAACCGGAGATGCATCTCTGTATTAAACGAATATTTTTTCAGACTAAAAACAAGCTTAATGGGAGCAATGAGGCTTAAAATAAATTAATACTTGGAAATTCAGCTTCTTTTCCTCTTTTTGATGTGATGAAACACAAAAATGAAGATTTGGAGTGAAAATGTTGATTGAGAATGAAATGATTTTTGAAAAGGGTTTGGAGTGAAAAACAAATATGGGTATGTGATCATGCAGGTGAATGTTTTATCAACTCATTCCTGAAATGCGCCTTCAGAAATATCTAACATGCAAAGATGATTGATATTTAAAAATCCTGCCTCAAAGTAGATGCATCTCTGGTATATCCAATTGACTGCTCAAATATTAATATATTTCTTGGAAATACCGAAGATGCATTTCCTGAATAATTTTTGTTTTACTCAAGAGTGTCACTCATTTAGTGTATCATAAGATGGTGTATGATGCGTTCAGAGATATAATTTCAAAATCGAATTTTTGTATTTTTTATAAGATATTTTTCATCCTAAATGGTGGAATAAAACGCTTCCTAAATTTTAATGCCTCAGAATACATTATATAAATTTTATAAAATTTCATGAAGAAGATATTCAAAATACTTCTGTTTGTATTTAAGATCTGGTCCAAAGTTGATTTGGGTCTTGAGTCCAATCTAGAATAGTGGGTCTTGAGTCCAATCTAGAATAGTTTGTTTGATATAAGAATTATAAAAAAGTTGATATTTAAAAATAAGTTATTTTGTAGTATTTGCTTACCATGATAAAATTAATTTTTTAATAAAAGTTCATTTTAAAAAAACTATTCTAAACATTTTCTTAATAAAAACAAATTATTCAATAAATATTCAAAAACAATTTTTAAGTCATTTAATATAGAGCATTAAGTGAAAATGATATTTTTTTTAAGGAAAATTAATATTTTAATATAGTTATGGTATTATATTTCATATTTATTTAAGAAAATTAATATTAATATTAAAATATAGAGCATCCGATCTAAATCCAACAACTATAATTATTTTTAATTTGTAAATGGACAAAACAAAATTGATTTGGGTTTGAAATATTATATTACACTTACAAGCAAACATAATGAATGACACTTACTAGACAAAATGTATGGTGTGACAGTTGTGACTTGCTAGTGAAATGTTAAGTTATACCCACCAAATGTAAGATAAGATGAAGAAGATAATGAAATAAATATGATTTCTATAATATCTTTGAGTCTAAGTAAAATACTTATCTAATTATGTTTGTGTATTTATGAAGTTTTGGAATTGTTGAACTAATCCTACACCTATGTTTCTCTCTTCCATATCTCATGAAAAGTTAAAATGGAAAAGAAGATAGTGACCATCCTATTCACATAGCAGCCAACAAACATTGTCAGAGATTGAAGTGTATAGCAATATAAGGTCTGAAATCTTATTGTCATGCTATCAATTATCAAAGGTAAGGTCCACACCCCATATGCCATATTTATTCTCATTCTCAAAAGCTCATTAACATTTAAACCAAACAAGGGTTTTAGATCTTAAAAAGTGTACATACATTTTTTTTTTTTTTAAATTAAGTTGGATATTTAAAAATATTATTTATTTATTTTTATTTTTATTTTAAAGCTTTTACATGTGATAAAAAAAATTCATTGACAAAATTAATTTTTTTTTTTTTTGAATTAAAGGATATATATTAACTCAAAAGCAATTACACACAAGGTGATCAAAGATCCAACCATCAAAAAATGACTATAAACTACTTAGATCATCAAACTAGCTATATATTTCCTCAGCTCTTTTGATCCCCATCCTCTATACAAAATATTCTCTATAATACTATCATATGTGTTAGTATTAGTGTGATTAGTCCCTCCAAAAATCCTCATGTTTCTAAACTTCTAGATACCATAAATCGTCTCAGTGATGGCTAGCTTCAACATGTTAGCTCTCCACCCCTTTTTTGAGATTGTCTCCAAAATCCACTGTTTCTCATCTGTCCAATGCAACGGGTTATGCGACATACCAATCCAATTCAGAACCTGCTGCCAGATGTCTTTAGAGACTTCACAAGCAAATTAAAAAGGATATGGTCCAATGTTTCCTCCTCCTTGTTACACATACTGCATATTGTTTCGTTAATCATGCCAAATCTCGCCAATCTATCCTTTGTACCTAGTTTTCCATGACACACAAGCCAAGTAGTATGGATCGCTCGAGGCCTAGCATAGTTTCTTTTCATCAGGAACCGCCACGGCACCCTGCTGCCATCATCTATTAAAGAATCATATATGAGCTTCATGCAGAATCTGTTCTTCGCACACATATTGTCCCAAACAGGTTGAATTGTGATGGTAAGACTCCTCAGGTTCAGGATGTGTTTCATAATCCAAGAGCTATTATTCTTGACATAAGCTTCCATGACAAAATTAACCTTTCAAATCTATAATTATTACTTTTCTATGAGAAATATATGGAATTAAAAAAATAATTTTAAATTAACCAATTGAAGTCGGTCAACCGATCTTAAATATTTAAAATACAATAATTTAATTTCTTTTATATTTTACTATTTTCAAAACAAATTTTTATTTAAAATTTATCTTGTTTAATACATGTTAAGTTAATTTATTTTATTATTAATTAAACAATAAACATAAATAATTTTATTATTTTAATAAATTATTGTGTATTATAAATATTTGAAATCTCTTAAATCAATTTAATAATTTTATTAAAATGATCCCATGAAAAATTTTAAGACTTCAATTTAAACAAAATAATATATATGAAAAAGAGAAAACCCTAACGACATAGTCGAGATCAAAGTCAGACTAACACAAGTGCCAAGAAAATAGGTAGAATATAAAAAAAAATAGCCAAAAATAATTACGGAGCACTCATAAAGGATCATAATCCTATAAAAGCATTTGTTATACAAAACAACACACAACATAAATTTAATTAGAGCTCAAACCGTCAGATTCACCATCAATAGACCAATATTATTATGCAGGGGTAACAAACATTAAATCTAACATCAAGGTAAATGGTTCGACATCTTCATACTTCCGCCCTTGTAGAGGAATTCGTCAGGGATATCCAATATCACCTTATTTGTTTGTATTGTGTATTGAGAAGTCGTCTCATATCATCATGCATGCAGTAGACCAAGGCGAGTGGAAACCTATTAAAGTTGGAAGAGGATGTCCCTTTATGTCGCACTTAATATTTTTTGATGACCTTCTTCTCTTTGGAGAGGCAACTTCAAACCAAATGCAGTGCGTTACTAGAATTGTAAACAAATTTTGTAGCATGTTCGGTGAGCAAGATAGCCATGAAAAGACTAAAATATTTTTTTCTAAGGATGTTAGTAGAGCTAGAAGGGAGCAGTTGATGCACATGCAGGGTTTATTGAAACAAACTCTCTTGGAAAGTATCTTGGAGTGCCTTGGAATGGTAAAGCTCTTAAAAAGCGTGATTTTCAATACGTCATTGATCAAGTCAATTCAAATATGAGAATGTGGAAAGGCAAATAACTCACCTTTGCAGGAAGAATAACAATATATGAGACTATGATAAAAGCATTACCAATCTATCATGTGATGACAATTGTGGCTCCAAAGGCATATATCAATGAGATTAATAAGATTCAAAGACGTTTCATTTGGGGAGATAAGGACAACAAACATAAATATTATGATGCCAATTAGAGTAAGATCATGAGACCCAAGAAGGGGAGGGGATTGGGTTTGCGTAATCTTGAAACCATGAATGAAGCTTGCTTGTCTAAATTAGCTTGGAAGTTACATAATGGCAAGGATGATCTTTGGAGACAATTTTTTTGGGGGGAAATATGGTAGAGATAACAACCATAAGAACATGACTGTTAGAAACACAGACTCAAGCTTTTGGAAAGAATGGTGAATATTTGGCCTCAAATTCCTCATAATTATCTTTGGGCTATTGGTAATGGTGATAGTATTGCATCTTGGAGTGATTGTTGGGTGGTCCAGAGCATAAAAATTGTTGACCTTGGAATCAGGATTCCCATGCACCTCCATGCAGCAAAAGTTAGCGACTTGGTGACTAGGATTGGGAGACTCTTGACTCTTGGCTTCCAGCTGAGATTCGATCCAAAATTAGTTGTTTACTTCCACCTGTTAGTGATGCAGGTTCAGACGAGATTATGGGCATTGGAAAGTTTAGCAAGTAATTTTATGTAGGCTCTGTAACACCTTTCTACCCCAAATGAATATTCACGGTAATTATATAATTAAAATAGAGTAAATCACCAAAAAGGGTGTCACATGCTTCATAAAAACATCATAGTACATCCTGCTCTATAACACGAGTTCTTTCATAAAAAATGTTACACAATTACTATGGAGCGGAAATCATAGTCTCAATAATAAAAAGAATAAAAAACGTTTTAACACGAACTCGTAGAGACATCATATCGAAAATAAAAGACATAATAGTTCAATTTCAAACTTTCTCGACCCGATATTACATATCAGAGCAAGACACCCTCTAAGAACTACGGAAACAACCAAAAATACTTCAAAGTTAAATCTTCATGCACCGAGGGAGCTAATCCTGATCACCTGCATGTTACCCGCGTGGAGGCAACATTCAAACAACCAGGGTGAGTAATCATGAATCTATACAAGATATAAAGAAAATATATAGATATGATAACGATTTTCACCATCATAAAAATCATTAGAAATTCACGACATCTTCAACATCAATTACTCACAATTATGCAATGCCACTCAATATGTGATGCAACGACATAAACTCATGCATGTGGTACCAAACATCATCTGATGGACACTAGACCATCACCCTCCACAATCCCCACCAATAGGACTGATTCCCTCGCATGAACCAGAGCACGTCATAAACACTTCAATCCACATAATAGGTGGATGCCACCACTGGACTGAAGTCCTAACATCGTCATTGGATCGAAGTCCTAATATGCTATGAATACATGATGTAAAACGCCACAATAATCACCCTCATAGAATCGTCAAAGTTGCATCATCATTCATAAATATTCTTCATAATACTTCACATAGCATGTATAACATCAACATGACATCATAAGAATTCATCACTAACACACGTCAAAATCATCACGAATTTTCCATTATAACATCACAACATCATTAATAGAAGTACAACATATAAGGAAGGAAAAGAAAGAAAGAAAAGAAAACAAAATAACCACTCATGTTCGCCTGGTGCTTTCCCAGAGAAATTGCTCGTTCGCCCGAGGCTCTTAATAATGACTTTTGACACTTGGCTGCCAGCGGAGATTCGATCCGAAATTAGCTGTCTACTTCCACCTGCTAGTGATACGGGTTCAGATGAGATTGTCGGCATTGGAAAGTTTAGCAAGGAATTTTGTGTAGGCTTGATGTACAGTATGCTAGATGAAAATAATGAGCTCATGGAGAATGATGTTTGACCAACTATTTGGTGAGTGCATGTTAATCATAAGACACAAAATTTTATATGACTCCTAATACATGATGAGTTGCTCACTAATGTGAAGAAAAGTCAGTTTGGGAATGAAAATGTGTTGTGCTCTTTCTGTCAAGATGTGGAAGAGGATATTCTTCATGTTCTTCGTGATTGTCCGTGTGTCATGGCGTTGTGGATTTTGGAGGTCCATAGTAACACGAGAGTTGTATTTTTTGTAGGTGGTTTATAACATTGGATTTCTAGTAACTTACATAATAATATGGGGAGGCAAGGAAATGAGGATTGTAAGCTCTTTTGGGCAACTACGTGTCATAACCTTTGGAGTTAACACAATAAAGAATTGCATAAAGCTAATTTTTTCAGACCGGTGCAACATATAAAATTGCTAGTTCATGACTACAAACAAGTTGATGTTGTTATAGTTATTAATCGAGATCATCGTAGATAGCTAACATTAAGCAAGTGTCCAGTCCCTTTCATAGGTAGAGTAAAGCTTAATACGAATGTCGCTAGAGATGAGAATGGTAAGGCGAGTTGTGGTGGCATTATCACAGGGGATGAAAGAGAATGGATAAGAGGTTATTTTAAGTTCATTAGAATCTGTGATAGTTACACCTCTGAACAATGGGAAGTTTATCAAGGGCTGAAGTTTGCTACTGAAATGAGATTCACATGCATCAACGTGAACCTTGATGTCCAGCAAGTGGTTGTAGATATTAACTCGAACAATACAAGCAACACAATGAGTAGGAATCTGATTTCTATGATTAGACTTATTCGAAATAGTGAGATCATAAACAATCAAGTTTACCGTGAAGTTAACCGTTGTACAGATGTCTTTGCTTGTCATGGATTCCTACACCGCGATTTATGTCGGTGTAATTGTTTTTCTCTAAAAAAAACAATATTTAAAATATATTGACTATTTATCAACGGCACTAGCAATTCTAAAGAAATGTGTAATAAATTAAGAATAGCAAGCATAGTAAATTAGTGTCAAGTAGGAAAGTTTTTTTGCCGTCCACGGCCCGCTACTTGAAGTTAAAGCGGTGGTGGGTCACTCACTCAAAATATTCACTAATTCAAAGCAATACAACAACAAACGTCGAAATGCACTTTCATGCTTCAATATTTGCTCCTTTTTGATTGGTAAATAATTAATAGTAATACTATAATCAGAGAGCACATAGTATGAGTTTTTATTGATTTGTTTTAGCACAAACCAGAAAGAAACTTCTACTACCAATAATAGTACTATGTAATTTGAAACTTATCTTATCATGAAAAGACCTAGTCCACTTGATGAACAATGACACGTAACTTTTTTTTGTTGTGTTTATCTATCTTCTAATGTCTATCTTAGGTTAAAGATAACCATCAAATTCATCTTGAGGAAAGGCTCACTATCTCTAGTGTGCATTTTTTAGAATTTAGTATTATTAGGTGAAACTCTGTACAATCAAATGTCACACAAATGATGGTGTAGTTTCCTCTACTCTACCTTGACTAGTAAGAAGAAAAGGATTGCGTTCTATTTGGATTGGAAGGAAAGAAGAAAAAAAAGCCTTCAATGAAATAGTAATAATAAACTAAACAAAAAAAAAAAAAATTGTACTGTAACATGAGTGAAATAAAACTCAACTGCAGCGGAAAAAGTTTTCCAAAGGATGGAGTGGATTCATATTCAAATGTTTAAATTAATAAAAACTGAAAAATAGTATTGGTATGAGAATAAATTGAATATCTAAGTTTTTGTGTATTATAGTAAAAAATATTGTATTAATATTTTAAAATACTTATTTTAAAAAAGAGAATTTACATAAATCGGATATTTCAAACAAAATAAAATGTTGAGTCAAAAAGAGATTACTCATAAAATCTCAATTAAAAAAAGTTTCTTATTCCTAATTAAATTAACTAAATTAATCAATTTCTAATTATGATGACGCGGTTTCTTTACGGCGAAGACCGCGCAAATCTGACTTCGTGTGAAGAACTAACTAACGAGCCAGCCATCAAAAGAGTAACTATCCAATGCAACCGCACTCACCCTAAGCTCATTTCACTACAACCGTTCGATCAATGGACCACATCAATTATTTTATTTAATAACAAAAGATACATTACATTAAATCTCGAGCCCAATGAAAATCAACGAACCCAAAGACGTGGAAAATTCTTCTCTTTTTCTTTTTTCTTTATTAAAAAAAGAAAAAAAAGAAAACAGAGTAACTTATTAAAAGGAAGAAGAAGAAAGAAGAGATCATAAACCTGAGTCAATTCGGTTTTGAATTCCAACCGCTCCAACCAAATTTTATTCTTTCTCTTTCTTTCACCAAATCCCACAATTTCATTAAACCTTTTTCTTTTTTAATGTTAATGTTCCCTTCAATGTACATCCATGTTTGTTTTTAACGACAACCTCATTATTTCCGAAACCGAGTTTTTATTCAATTAATTGTTTCAATTCGTTGAATTGAACTCAATTTCCATCTGGGTTTCTGAAAAAGTTTTGAAATTTGAAGGAAAAAAATCATGGGGGTCAAAAACGATAGGGTGAAATTCAATGTTGGAGGCAGAGTATTTGAAACGACATTAACAACACTTGCAAATGCTGGGAGAAATTCCATGTTGGGTGCAATGTTAGATGAGAATTGGAATCTCTTAGATAATGGAAGTGAAAAATTCATCGATCGTAACGCAGATTGCTTCTCTGTTATCTTGGATCTGTTACGAACAGGTGAACTTTACATCCCAAATAACATCCCTGAGAAGCTTTTATACAGAGAGGCTCTGTTTTATGGTGTTCTGGACCATGTTCGTTCTGCAAAATGGGGTCAATTTGATGGTAACAGGTTAAGGTTGTCTAGGTCTGTTCAAGGACAAGCACCTGGTGATGGAACAGCAATTCGAGCTGGTCCAGATGGTGGTTGTTGTGTTGCTCATGGTTGCATGGTTCATGTTTATGATTGGATGTTAGATCAACACAATCCTGTTAACCTTGATTACCAAAGAGTCAACGATGTTGGTTGGGTTGACCCTAACAACATAGTTATAGGTGTGAGTGAAAGACTTGGTCGTGGTGATGGTGGAATGGGTTTATTTAGTTCACATAATGGTGAACTTAGGTACAAGTTTCATGTTAGTCATGAAAATCATGTTAAAAGTTATACTGCTGGTGCTTTGAGTTTTAGTTCTGATTACAAGATTTTTTCTAGTTGTAAAGGTAGAAGTAATGAATATGGTGTTGGTGTTTGGGACCAAGTTACTGGTAAACAAGTTGATTTTTTTTATGAGCCTTTAGGTTGGTCGCTCGGCGATGCTGATAAACTTCAATGGTTAGAAGGTAGTAACTGTTTGTTAGTTGCTACAATGTTTCCTAGAAAAGATAACTGTTATATTAGTCTTATAGATTTCAGAGAGAAGAAAATGGTTTGGTGTTGGTCTGATGTAGGTACTACATTGGTTGTGGATGAGAAAAGGGTGAGAGATGCTATAGCAATGGAGGGTAACAGATCAATTTGTGTGGTGAATGAGTTTGAGGAATTAGGTTTCATGGATTTGAGAAGCTCTGCTGCTGCGAGTGTGAGGTGGAGTTCGAGAAGTAGGTTGATGAAAGGGAAGATGCCTGAGGAACCATGTTACCCTAAATTGGCATTGCATGGTGGACAACTTTTCTCTTCCATGAATGATTGTATTTCTGTGTTTTGTGGACCGGAATGGGTTTTAACGTCGAGACTTCGTCGTAGCTATGGTGGGTCAATCTGTGATTTTTCAATTGGTGGTGATAGGCTTTTTGCACTTCATAGTGAAGAAAATGTTTTTGATATATGGGAGACTCCAACACCACCAATTCTATGATTTAATTGTGTTTTTTTGCTTAGTTTAAGGTTAATTTTTTCCTTAGGTTTTTTCATAACCAGATTGCTTCTGCAATTTTATAGGTAGTGTTGAATCTAAAACATTGTATATACACAACAGAATATATTATAAATGTGGATTGCTTATTTTTCTATACTCTAGTGAATCAAATTTCATACATCACTTTATATCTCTTGAAGATTCTAAATTCTCACTAGCTTTAAGTTATTCCCTCTTCTACTTTTGACATGGTCATATCCAACTTTGTACTTGTATCTTTTAACCTTTTTCTTTTACAAACATGGAGTAAAATGAGGTGAAGTCCTTTTGATAGTATTGGAATGGTGAAGAGAATAATGAGAAATTTCTTAGCATGTGGTGGTGGGTGGGGTGAGTTACATCTGCAGCTTTTAGGTCACTTTTACTTTCCCTATTTAATTAATATTGCATAAAATGTACTTTGAATTCTTTAGGTGGCATTGTACCAAATCCATCAAATGTTGTATAAATCAAATGTCTCTCTAGTTATTATGATGTTAACATGTTGTAATCAACCAAACCACTATCTTCTATGCAGAAGTTCTTAATATTAATTTAATCAAACTTATAGATTATGCAGTGGAACAGAGATAGTAATAACATCCATGTGGCTCACTTTATTGTTTAGGATATTGCTTCACTTTGAAGTTTGCAAACATTTATGGTTGAATATGAGCTTTTCTTAGACCAAAAAGAAAACAAATACTTAAATGTTAGTATGTCAGTAATGTATAAACACAAAGGATCAAAAATGTCAGAACTCATTCATGCATTAAGTTCAAACCACACACTCCACGTGATATTTTATCTGTTAGACATTTCTTTGAGCATAATATAATAATACTCTTCCAATGTGATCGAGATTACTATAACATCTACAATGACATAATGATAGTATGTTCATTTCCTCGACTAATACTGTGTTCCAGTATAAGCTACCTTTTGTAGCTTCGTATTATTCGTCCATTTTGAGGCTCACCACCGTGAAAGCAAACACGTGCTGAATGTCTCTCAGGGTTTGCCCTTGTACCTTAAAACCTGAACTTTAAGAGAGCTTCGAACAATTTCCTCTGGTTATATGTGATATAAAAATGGAACCATACTAAACAAAATTGATTGCCTAAAAGAAAATGAATGGTATGGTATAACTTCTTACTTTGATACATAAAAAAATTTGTATGAGAATAAGTCGATTTGGACCTAGTTAAGCATAATCGGGCATTACTTTCTTCAAAAACTTAATTGAACCGGATTCTTCAGGGGCAACTTCATCAAAGGAAACATAATTTTGCTCCTTATCGTACACATGACACACCGTCAGGATTGTCTTCATCAATCGCCAATTCCAACTAGCCTCATTCAGATACTGTTTTTCCAACACAGAAAATTAAGATACCAATAGTTAGCTCAAGTGATTTTTAGTTCGGACATTGATTAATGTTTTCGAGTTCAATGCTGGCCCTCGTTTCTTTCATGAAGAAGCATAAAAAGATATTGGCATTATTGATCTTACCTTTCCCCAATTTTCTTGAAGAGATTTATGGGCTGCTCGTAAATTATAGCTCGGTATTTTCGGGGATATATGGTGTGGAATATGAACATTAATATCATGGCATAATATCTCGATCCTGTTCAAAAAAGAAGTCAGAATATACCGATTAGTCAAGGTGCCATCAAGTTAATTCTGCAAACCTGCACTTTGAAGACATCAATGTGCGATGAAAGAAAAAACATTCAATAAGCGATGAAAGAAAACACATTCAACAGTAGCTGATCTATTATGCAGCATAGCCATATACCACATTCATGCGTCTAGTTATTGGCAAGAAAAACATACATTAGAATACAAAGAGCAGGAAAAATACATTACCATTGAGGGTAAGCACAGTGAACCGTTCCATTAAGCTGTGCTTGTGCAGCATTCCACTCTTCTGAATATTTGAACGGTATGTGTGGTGCAGTATGATGTACCATAGTGAAAGTACTCATCTATGATTGAGAGCAAAATAATACCTCTTAAATTTGTAGTATAAATTTCAACTATTACTAAATCATTGTAAAAAATTCAATGAAGATAGGGAAGGTTGGAAATGTTAGGGGAAGACTTGTAGGAACAACACTAAAGAAGGCTGACCAGATAGAGAATAGTGCAAGAAAAACTGTAGACCAAACTATTTAAGAGATCTTTTGAGGTAAATGGTGATAAACAAAATATTAATTTATGCGACAAGTAAAATTACCCAGAAGTGATAGCCCAACCATGGCATCAACCAGAATTTTATCCATCCCATGATTCCAGTCTTGTAAATAATTAATGGCCATCCAATTGCTATGAAGGCAAAAACACAAGCTAAACTTATTTTCACTCTCTTTATTTCATTTGGTCTGAACTTCGTCAAATCGAAATGAACGACCAACCTGAAAGAAATTAGGACGCGTCATGATTCTGTATAAACTGAAATACTAAATGTCAAAATAATTGATAGCAGGGCTGATTAAGAAGTGTATATTGACATTTCAAGCTATAGTTGATCGTACCAGTGAGCTATAGACATCCAGCATCGAAGTGGACCGTATCCATTTATTATTGCTTTCCTCAAAAGTGGTTTTGACTCAAACTCATCTTTCCAAACAGGCTGCCAAGCAGTATCTTCTTTCAACCTGTATCATTAGAGATGGCTTACAATTGAAAGCAATGAAACAGAAAAGCTACAGCTTTAATCCATACATGGATGTTATCATTACACATCTTATACAGTGCTTTTGATTTATGCATATATTGTGTGCAGCCTGAACTTTACACTTTCAATTGGATTGCATGCATTTACTTTGGAAAAGGAAATATCACATTTAACAGAACTACGTGACACGTCATTAATAATTTTAAGTAAGCTATGAATCTCTTTTTCCTTCCTTGACCAATCTACCGAAGTATATATTAATAATGGTTTTTCAAGGCGCCAAAAAACTCAAGTTTCACACTTCATGGATTGAGTATAACTATTAGTAAGTCCCTCTACGACAGAAATTTAATGCTACAAATGATTTACAAGATGCACCTAAAATAAAATAAAAAATAGAAGGGAACACCACTTACATGTTTGTTTTTGCATGATGCTTGTCGTGCTTAAATCGCCATGGTTCATATGGATAAATTAGTGGTAAAAATGCCAGAGTTCCAACAATGTCTTCTACCAATTTGTTTGTTGAAAATGATTTGTGAGCACAATCATGTCCTATAACAAAGAACTGAGTGGCAAAAATGGAAAGAGGATTACAAAACTTACACCCAAAAAAGAAGAAGCTTGCCAAGATCTTCAAGATATGAGTTAAAATGATTTGAGAAATCAGTAACGAATAACCATAAGTCAAATATGTGTTGAACTAACCCCGGTTACAGCAGTCCCCGTCCAAGCCCAAGCCAGAGGAAGTAGATACCAGGGTGCTTTAGAAATCATAAGAAGCCCCAACGCATACGAAGTGGCCGATATCAAAACAGTTTTCCATGCTTTGACATCATCAATCTCAAAAACCTTCAAAATGTAAAGTAATTATTATTTAAATATTGAAACTACAAATATAGTGGAATGGTTATTGACACTTTCTCTTACTCATAAAGTGAAGCAAATGTTACTCTCGTCATTGATGTTACCGAATCGTGCTATAAGGAACAAGTCCTTAATATTCTTATGCAAGAAGAAAACAGCCTAAGGAATGTTATTCAAGTGACCCTACATTCTAAAATTGAATGATAAACTCCTGACACTGCAAAACATGACATAGATTTTAATAAAAGCACCTTCTTAGGAAGAGAAGTGATGACGTCCTTCAATGTAACACTGTCCGGAAGCGGCTCTCCAATTTGGTTAAAACCGTAGCGCTCTGCTAGCTCTTTTCTGTACTCGACACTCTCCACCGGAGCTGGTTCGAGTGGAATTGCCACAGCTCGTATAACTCCAACTTTACTCCTACGTATAAATTGTCTTTGACTTTGATACACAAACCCTTTATGGATTAACCCGTCACCCTTTAGGTTGAACGAGCCTACAACATAATAGCAACTCATCATTCAAAAGGCATCCATTTCATTCAAACACAGTTCATTAAGTATGAACTTTCTGTATTGCCCGTTTGTCTTCTATTTCTGAATAATCTTTAGTTCGTGTTTGAGTATACTCATACTGTATGAAAATTTAGAACTAAGAATGGTAGTGCAGGCAATTCAATGATAAAGTCAAAGTAGTGATTAATTAAATAATTGATTAAAATTTAAGTTAAGGAACAAGATGCATGGAATACCAGCAATGTTTCTTCTGGAATTCAAAAGTGGCGTCTGCAAAAAGAAAAGGTAAAATTGAATTGAAGAGTTGAAATATTGAAAGATAAAAAAAAGGAAAGAGAAGGAAAATGACGAAAACCTTTAATTGGAGTAGTGAATTTGCAGAGGTGCAAGCCATGTTGAGAGGAAATAGAGCTTTTTCTCTGAAGAAAAGATAAAAAAAAAAATTATTTGTTTTTATATTTGACGAGTGAGAGAGGGTTCAATGGGATTGAGAAGAGATGAAGTTAGCGAGAGTGTTAGGCCGTGGGCCCCACCAAAATGTGGATGCAGATGGATAGCCCATTCCAGCCGCATGTATGTACTTCTCACCAGATGCACCATTCATTAGGGTGGCATTTTAAGAGACTAGTTAATTGCTACAAATATGCAATTAGTATATGGAGTGGACACAAACATGGAGTATTGTTTGACTTTCCATTTTTTTATTCTTATTTTTTTAAATCAAAATATAATTAATTGATTTTTAGTAATAACGAATAGATTTAATTACAACTTTAGTTATCTATTTTCAACATGATGATTAGAGTAGAAAGAACAATAAAAAAAAAAACTTTGGTGATTGAAGTAATCTCCCTCATTTGATAATTAGGGAAAATGACAAGATCTCCCAAAAAAAAAGGATAGGGGTAACCGGAACATATTCAATGTTTTGGAATGTGATCAAAACAAAAAAGCTACGAAGATTAATGTAGTCTCCCTCATCTGATAACTATATGAAATGGTAATTGGACCATTAGAAAAATGGACAGGGGTTCCCAACAGGTAATTGGACATTTATATCATATACATAATGCAAAGTATTCATACGATGTAATGACATTTCTTTCCGTAAAACATAAATACATTTATACTAAATTCTCTTTTTTCCGTGTGGTCAAAAGGATATTATAATTTCTAGGGTAAACTATCAAAGAAGTCAAAATCACGTAACAAATGTCATTGAGGTGTTGTCATAAATGCTTCAAGCATACAATGAAAGCAATCAAAACCCCACAAGTGCAAATATACGTTTAAAGGCAAATATCTTAATGTGGCATTAACCTACTCACCCCCTTCCTTTTGGTAGCCAGCCACTCTAGAGGTCGAGGTGATTCTCTACCACGTCAACCTTGAATAAGGCTTACTTATTAAACAAAGGAATGCTTGACCACTAAAAAAAGGAATATGACTAATCCCCTAAGAAGACTAATTTTCCTTTCTCCATCATCTGGTAAATACATACTTATTCTCGTGAAATATTCCTCGTGGGATAAAAATATTTCATCTCCTGCAAAATATTTACAAATGACTATTGTGCAATAGAGTAATTCTCGTCCACTGACTTCGTGTACTCTTTGGACAAGGAAATATTCTCAAGACATATCTCACAAAGGTCATCTTAAGCCTTTTTTCCGAAATTCTTGACACTCTTTCAATAATGTTTCAAGTTCTTCTACCATTTCGCGAGAAGGATTTAATGTCAGCTTTGCTTCAGCAATAATAGCTTTCGTCATAAATAATTATGATTGAGCATAAGTTGAAGCCTCATTCTTCTTTGTCACTTCCTGCACAAGTTACTTCCTCATCTCAACCAGCAAACTAGAGTACCAAAATGCCTCAACGACAACTTCTATTTCCAAAAACAAAAAAAATGATGTCACTCAAAGCTCATCTATATACTGGCCTCGCTCAATGGTAAAAACATTGGCATGCTCTTAAAAATTCATTTTTGATGTATATGGATGTTAGGAAGAACTCAGTGTAATAGGATACATCCATGCTAGCTTACAGACAAATAAATATGACTTCAGATCGCAATCGGGTTATGTGTTTTGCTTAAAACATGGTGTTGTGATGATGCGGAAATGTATCATATTTTTAGACTCGATTCACGTGCTATTTTATGTCATTTTGTCATGTTTTATTAGTATTACGTCTTGTTTTGTTTACATTTCAAGAACTATTTGATAATGGAGCGTCTGTGCGGAGAAACCGAAAAAAGGAGCAAAAAGATGGAAAATGCAGAAAAATCATGTTTCTGGGGCATGGTGTTTGCCATCACCTATTGCATTCACCATTGCACCCAACCATGTCACATTGTCCACTTAAAGCTCATGGTGATCGCCATGAGCATAATGGCGGTTGCCATGAGCATAATGGCAGTTGCCATGGACACGCAGTTCAAAAAAGTAACCATCCACTAACAACACTACCTTGGAAGTTTCTGCCACTTTCTCCACTACTTATACATGATCCATGGAAGTTAGTAAACAAAAATCCTCTTATAAATAGACCTTAGAATCACAATTTCAATGTATCCAAGTTTGTACGCGGAAGCGCTACTCATAGTTTTAAGCATAAATTACCATTGTAAAAGTGGTAGTTTCTCACATCGATGAACTACCACACCATTAGTGTCTGGGCCTACAATTTGTATAATGCTTGGATAAATCTTACCTCCATTATTTGAAGTTATTTAATTCACTTTTATTTCCAGTTTTATCTTCAAGTTCATTTACTTTTACGCAATTATTTTCCTGATTTTATTTACCGCAATTTATATTTATGATTTATCTTTCTGCCATTGTTATCATTTTAAGCTTTTACCCTTTTTCTCCAAGCACCACTTTAAATTATTTTTAACTGCTTATTATGTCTTTAGTCAATTCAAAAACCTAAAATTGTTTAATTGTTTCTGCAATCATGTCTACCTAAATTGTTTTGAGTCTGGTATGTGAGGACCGTCGTTCCGACGGGACTCGATAATAAAATTGGCGTTTCCCTTTTGTTAATTCCGTTTTGGTTTTTGTTTCCAAGTTTAATTCAAACAGTTTGTCATGAGAGTGAGAATCAATTAAGGTTCGAACTAACACGGCGAGAGTGTTGGGGTCGAACTAGATAGTGGAAATAGAGTATTGATCCTGAATACAGCGATAGCGCTTTGGGTATCAATTAGAATGTATTTAGTTTTCAAAATACACTTCTTAATTAAAATGGGTGTGAGAGATCAAAATCTTATGGTTAAGGAGTGTGGCTTTATTCAATAGCGCGAGAGTGTGAGGTTTAGTCTTTAAACTGGTATTTTCTACTAAACGTAATTTAACCGTAAGTTGAAGCCAATGAGTTGCAGAGTCCTCGAGGTACGCAGAATCCACATTCCGACCTCTATTTATTAATATTTGTTTACTTTATTTTAATTTTAGTCTTAATTCCCCTAGTCAAATATCATTAGCCTTAACTTTGCAAAGCGACAATAGATTACATTAGGTTGATATTGGTCTCTTTGAGTTCGATAATCTTTTATATTACTTTGATATTTCCATGCACTTGCGGACGCATCAAGTTTTTGGCGTTGTTGTCGGGGACCAATAATCAATATTATGATTATGTCGTTGTACCATATTAACTATGACACTTTTGTCTCAATTACTATGTATCACCCAAATTCCCTCTATGACTACCACTATCAATATTTTGAGGGACCATAAGACTCCCAATATTTTGAAGAACCGCAAGAATCCAATAAATCCAACCTCAAAATAATAATAGAGGAGTTCAATGTGACACTAACTTATCCTCAACCAAATTTCCTCTACAATCACCACTCCCATTATTTTGAGGAACCACAAGAATCCCATAAAATACAACCTCGAAATACTAATGGAGGATTTTATTGTGACACTAACTTATTCTCACCCAAATGACCACTACCAGTATTGTTAGTTATGTGATTGGCAGAAATTTTGGTAAAACATGGTTTTCCTTCTTGATTTCAAGACAGATGTTCTGACATTCTTTAACAGAACATTAGTATTCTGCAAGTGTGTGGTCTTGATGTCAAAATAGATGTTCTGGCTTTCTTTAAACAGAACATTCTTTTCAGAATGTTATATTTATCTGTAGTGCTGTTATCTTTTGTGTGTTTTGTTGCGTGATTAACTGTGCAATTATCGAGGATAATATTATAGCAGATTATTTCGCTTTTGGAAGAATCAGATCTTTCTATTCTGGTTTCTATTTGCGTTGAAGAACTTTTGAAGATCATTAAGCATTTATGGAAGAATCAAATCTAACTATTTTCAGTATCCAAGCCCAAACAAGAGTTGTATTATTTATTTTTTGTAACCCTAATTTAATATAAAAAAGATTGAGAATTATTGAGTAGGTTGCGCATTATGGTTTAGGGTTTGTATTGTGTGTTTCTTTGTCAGCCATTCATACATCACCTAGATGTTTGAATTGGACTATTTTTATTGAGTTGTAATTATGTCCACTCTAAGCTTTTAAGCATGAGTGTTTGTTCTTGATTGAAGCTTTTAAACAATATCAAGTTGTGTATCTTGGAAGAGTATTCTTCTATCTTTTCTGATTGATTATCACAGTGTGTGATTGAGGGGGGTGAGATGGTGATTTCTCATATCTAGATGATGATTTTTAGGTCGAAGTTGCATTGGGTAGTGATTATGTGATGGGTGTAAACTAGGATTGTTTAACTCTGAATTGATACTACTAATAGTGGATTTCCTTCCTGGCCTGGTAGCCCCTAGAGTAGGTAAGTTTACACCAAAAATAGGTTAAAAATTCCTTGTGTTTTTACTGTTGTACTTTATATCGTATTTACCTTGTTAAAAGTTCAGATATTAATGTCGTAACATATTATTCGACATCATATATTTGATACCATAATTTCAATTGGTATCAGAGCAGGCATCATGCTTTGTTTCAGGGTGAGAACTAGGGAAGTTACTTTCTGGTATAATGGACAAGGAGGTAGGATTTGTGAACATACCACCCTTTATGGATGGAACTAATTATGATTACTGGAAGCCAATAATGGTTTCCTTTTTGAAATCCTTGGACAACAAGGCTTGAAAAGCTGTTCTGAAAGTATGGGATCATCCTGCTGTGAAAGACAAAGATGGGAAGGCCACAACATTTTTGAAGTCTGGAGAGGATTGGTCTAAAGAATAATATGGTTTTGCTCTTGGAAACTCTAAAGCATTGAATTCCATATTCAATGGAATTGACAAAAATATCTTCAGATTGGTTAATATATGTGTTGTAGCTAAAGATGTTTGGGATATTCTAAAAACCAATCATTAAGGTACTTCTAATATAAAAATGTCTAGACTCCAGTTGCTCGCTACTAAATTTGAAAACTTGAGAATGAAATATGATGAGGGCATTCATGATTTTCATATGAACATTCTTGAAATAGCTAGTGCCTCTAGTGCTCTAGGAGAAACAATGTTTGAAAAAAATTGGTAAGAAAAACTCTCAAATCTTTGCCTAAGAGATTTGACATGAAAGTCACTGCCATAGAAGAAGCTCATGACATTAACAAGATGAGAGTGGATGAACTTAATGGATCTCTTCAAACTTTTGAGATAGGCATGAATGACAGATTTGATAAGAAGAATAAAAACATTGCTCTTGTCTCCAACACTGAAGATGGAATAGAAGAATGTGATCTGGATACTAATGAAGGCCTAGAAAATGCCTTGGTGGTGCTTAGGAGGCAGTTTAATAAAGTTATTAGAAGGATGGAGAAGAAAATAAGACCAGATGTCAAGAAAATTTCATCTGACATCACCAGAGAAACAAAAGTTGAAGAGAGCCATGCTCAAGGCAAAGGAATGCAATGTTATGGTTGTGATGGTTTTGGTCACATTAAACCTGAATGTCCCACACATCTCAAGAAACAAAAGAAGAGTCTTATTGTGGCTTGGATGGACGAGGAGTTTGGAAATGAAATTGAAGAAAAATCTACTAAGGGTGTTACTTCTCTAACTGGGAGATATTACTCAGACTCTAGTGATTATGAATTGACCTTTGAAGAATTGGAAGCCTCCTACAAAAAGTTGTGCCTTAGAAGAGAAGAAGTCTGTCAACAATGAGAGAAACAAAAGAAGCTCACAATCCAACTAGAGGCTGAAAAGGAAGAACATCTTGAAATTATCTCCAAACTGAAGAATGAGATAACATTGTTGAACTCTAAACCTGATCAAATGACCAAGTTTGTCAGAGTGCTGAACAGAAATTCAGATACTTTAGATGAGATTTTACAGGTTGGAAAGCTAGTTGGAGATGTGACCGATCTAGGGTTTATTAGAGGAAAAGAATCTATCTCAGATCTTGTTCACTCTGAGATTAAACCCAAAATGTTGAATCAAATGCCTCAACATCATGACAGAAGACAAGGAAACTACAGAAGAAAAAAATTTCAAAGATGGAAATGTCCTTACTATGGGCACTTTGGTCATATAAAGCCTTTATGCTATAGGTTATATGGATTCCTTAAGCTTGTCTTCCAAACTAAGTCAAATCAAAACATCCCCATGAACAAAAAGAAATGGATTCTTAGGGTTGATGCTAGTAGTCTAAAAGCTCATACTTCTTTCATATCTACAGATAAAGAGGCATGGTATTTTGATAGTGGTTGCTCTAGACACATGACTGGGATTGAAAATTTATTAGTAGACATGAAGCCTCTTTCACCTAATCGTGTGATATTGGTGATGGAGTTAAGGGTCAAATCAAGGGGGTGGAAAGATGAAGTGTTCAGGAGTCCCAAGTCTTGAAAATGTACTGGTAGTCAAAGGTTTGAATGCCAACTTGATTAATATCAGTCAACTATGTGATCAAGGGCTCGTGTCAACTTCAATAAATCTGAATGTGTAGTTACTGATGAGAATAATGAAGTTATCATGAAAGGAGTCAGATCTAAATATGACTGTTATGTATGGATTTCTAAAGATTCTAGTAATTCCACCATATGTATTCTAGCAAAAGAAGAAGGAAGAGCAAGTAGTGAATGCAAAATTGGAGAGCAAATCAAGACGTCACACCGAAAGATTAAACATTACACTACTTCAAAAGTGGTGAAACTTTTTCATGAGGACTTGATGGAACCTATATAGATGATAAGTCTTATTGGGATTAATGCTAATGCTGATGATATGAAGAGCAAATTATGAGTTTGCTTATGTGTAAGGAACACTGATATAGCTTGGTTTATCAAGAAACAAAATTGTGTCTTTTTATCTACAACTGAAGCAGAGCACATAGCAACTAAAGATAGTTGTTCACAATTGATGTGGATGAAACAAACTCTGACTGATTGTAATGTCACAATGATGTCATGACATCATATTGTAATAATCAGAATGATATAAACATCTCCAACCAATACAGCAGGACCAAACACATTAATCTTTGTCACCAGTTTATAAAGAAGGTTACTGAAGACAAGGTGATTGTCTTAAAATATGAGACTATTAAGAAGCAATTGTCCTATTGTGTTACTAAAACTATAGTTGATAACCATCTTGAAAATATGAGGGGTAAATTAGGAATTTTCATCCATAAAGACTTATAGCAATTAATTACATGTGGGAACATCATTAAGGACATATTATAGTTTCAAGATTTAAATTGTCAATTAATGATTTATGGGAATATGTTTGTATTTTCCACTTTTATCCAACAGATTAATTTTCCTCTTCAAGTGCAATTTTTTCAAAATATCCTTACACGCTACCCTGTTTCACTATTCGCTCCTAACGACTCCTTTAGACATGGCAACGGGGCGGGTTGGGGACGGTTTTTATCTCCCCCAAACCCAAACTCATATTTCCAGACAGCCCCCGTTCCCCGCCCCAAACCCAAACGGGGATGGGGAATTAAAACCCAAACCCGTCCAAAATGGGTTTGGGTTGGGTTCGGGTATCCCCGCCCCGCCACTATCTATATAGTAAAGTTATTTTTTTAATAGAAATATTAAATTTTTCCAAAATAAAATTATATTAAAAATAATAAAATAAAACAATCTCAAAAAATTGTATACATACATTTCAAATATTTTAGATAATTAATAAAAATCAAAATATCAAAACATTGACCACATTTTCAATATTACAAATTAACAAAACTAAATAATAATATACATAATAAAATAAACGGGGCGGGTTCGGGGGTGGCTTCGGGGTGGGTACTAGTGTCCCCATTACCCGACCCGTCCCCATATTTTTTAATCGGGGAAAACCCAAACCCAAACCCAAACAGAGTCAAAGCGGGTTTTCCCCGTCAACTTCGGGGCGGGTTCGGGTGGGTACCCGTGGGTATGGGTTTTGTTGCCATCTCTAGACTCCTTCATCTTCCATACTCTGTAGAGAAACCACTGTATCTTCATTCTCTCTACTCCAAACTTTGTCAAAATGTCTCAACAACGTGGTTCGTCTCCCTCAAAGAAGCCTTCTACAAATGACTATGCATCTGATTCTAGGGATGAACCTATGTATATTACCTAGGAAGAGGGTAAGAAGATCATTACTCTTTCGGTGATACCTTATGGCGTTGATGGTGCGAAGAAGACTAGAACTGCTATTATCAAAGCTTTAGGATAACTGTCTCAAGGTAACTCTTCTGGTACTTCACATGAACTTTCTATTGACTATGACTGCAAGGAAGGAAGAAAATATACAAATAGGGCCATTAGATGTTTTGTTTCTAGGGTTTTAAATGAGGGTCACAATTTTGCTGGCATTTACTCACCTATTTATATGGTTGCATGTCCTTCTCCTAAGGTTACTGTTAACCCTGCTCATTCTAAGAAGGATTTAAATGTTGAAAACCTTCACAAGCTTGCTAGCTCTATGATTAAGGATGCTGCAAAAAAATGTTGAAACATCTTCTGATGGGAAGAATGTTGGTTCTGATGACATTTTTGACCTAGATGATATTCCCTCTGACAATGATCTGTTGGTGAATGCTAACCCTAGTATGGCCAAGAGATTGAAGAAGAGAAAGGGTAAATATGTTGCTGAGATCTCCCCTGTTAGAGGGATAAAAAAAATGTTGTTGAGGTCTCCCTTGTCAGTCATCCTAAGTCTGGGAACAAGGATGCTACCAAGAAAAGGAAGGTTGATGTGTCTGACTCTGAATCAGAGTACAATGTTGAAGATAATTGAGGACATCACACATGTGAAGAAAACTGTTGTTAGACCACCAAAATCCTGGAGTAAGGTGATGATCAAAAAGTGGAAGACTAGAGCTTGATCTGTCTCTGATGATGATGTTGAAGGTGATGTCCAGGATATCACACCGGTTAAAAAATCCTTTATAAATAAGAATGTGGTAAAGGTTCCTAGTGCTTCTCTGGACAATATATCCTTTCACTATCTACTAGTGTGAGCAAATGGAAATATGTCTACCAAAGAAGGATGACTCTTGAAAGAGAACTTGGGCCTGATGCTTTGGAATGCAAGGAAATTGTGGAACTTATATCCTTTGTTGGTCTTTTAAAGACTGTTACTCGGTTTACCAAGTGTTACGAGACTTTGGTGAAAGAGTTTATTGTCAACCTTACTGAAGATTGTGTCGATGGGAAGTCTAAGGATTTAAAAAGAGTTTATGTTAGAGGAAAATATGTTAGCTTTTCTCCTGCTGTGATCAACCACTATTTGGGTAGAAGTAATGATGTTCAACCTGAACTAGAAGCCACTGATAATCAAGTATGTAAAGAAATAACTGATAATCAAGTCAAAGCTCTGCCTATGAAGAATAAGCTTTCTGTTGTGATGCTTAGTGTGAAATATGCAATGCTACGTAGAATTGGTGCTACCAATTGGGTGCCTACCAACCACACATCAACCATTGCAACTGGGATGGGAAGATTCATTTATGTTGTTTAGACCAACGCTAAATTTGATTATGGCTCCTATATCTTTGTCCAGACTATGAAGCATACAGGTACTTTGGATGTGAAGTTTCCTATAGCTTTTCCCTTTCTTCTCTGTGGAATCACCTTAAGTTAGTACCTTGACACTGACTCTATTTGCAAGAGAGACTGCTATGTCTTTTCACTATAAGTTGTTTATAGGAACATATGTCCCAGATATTGCTGTGACATCTGCTGGAACATCATCTGACCGTAAATCTGCCAACAAGTCAATTGTTATCTCTGAACTCAAAGATGCTTGCAATGAGTTGGAAGCTAGGAAGCAAAGGTTTGAAAGGTTGATCAGGTTGCTTGAGCAAGCTGAAGAAGCAAGTGTTGAGAAAAATGAGTCTGATGGTAATCCTAATGGTGAAGACAATGTTGATAGTGAAGGCTCAGCTGAAACTAATTATAGTTCTGATGAAGACAAATGATTTGGTTGTTTGACTCTGACTTTTGGTTGTTTTTTTTGACAGTGGTCCTGACTATTTTGGCTTTGTATGAGCATGGTTATGTAATCCCCTGACTTGGTTTCTGCACTTTTGGTCCTGGTTTTCTTTATGGATGAATGTTTTATAGATGCCTTTTTAGTTGCTTGTTTTGGTTATCTCTTTTCTTAGTTTGTCTAATTATGGCTAAAAGGGGGGAGTTGTGATACTTGTTGTTCTAATTGATGGCTCATTTGACTCTTGGAGTTATGGCTTAAGGCTGGTGTTCTTTCTGTTGCTGGTTTTCTCTGATGGTGTGTTGCGCTTATTTTTGTTGTTGTGTTCTCTTGGTCATTTCTGCTCTAATAGTGTTTTAGCCAAAATTTGCCAAAGGGTGAGATTGTTAGTTCTGTGATTGGCATAAATTTTGGTAAAACATGGATTTCCTTCTTGATGTCAAGACAAATGTTCTGACATTCTTTAATAGAACATCAGTATTTTGCAAGTGTGTGGTATTGATGTCAAGACAGATGTTCTGACATTCTTTAAACAAAACATTCTTTTCAGAATGTTATATTTGTCTATAGTGCAGTTATATTTTGTGTGTTCTGTTGAGTGATTAACTGCCCAATTATTGAGGATAATATTAGAGCAGACTATTTCGCTTTTGGAAGAATTAGATCTTTCTATTTTGGTTGCTATTTGCGTTGAAGAACTTTTAAAGATCATTCAACATTTATGGAAGAATCAAATCTAATTGTTTTTAGTATCCAAGCCTAAACAAGAGTTGTATTATTTATTTTGTTGTAACCCTAATTAAATATAAAAAGATTGAGAATAATTGAGTAGGCTGCACATTCTGGTTTAGGGTTTGTATTGTGTGTTTCTTTGTGAGTCATTCATACATCACCCAGATGTTTGAATTGGACTGTTTTTATTGAGTTGTAATTTTGTCCACTCTAAGATTTTAAGCACGAGTGTTTGTTCTTGATTTAAGATTTTAAGCAAGATCAAGTTGTGTATCTTGGAAGAGTGTTCTTCTATCTTTTCTGATTGATTATCACAATGTGTGATTGAGGGGGAGTGAGATGGTGATTTCTCATATCTAGATGATGATTTCTAGGTAGAAGTTGCATTGAGTAGTGATTAAGTGAGGGGTGTAAACTAGAATTGTTTAACTTTGAATTGATACTACTAATAGTAGATTTCGTTCCTGGCTAGGTAGCCCCCATAGTAGGTGAGTTTGCACCGAACTGGGTTAACAATTCCTTGTGTTTTTACTGTTGTACTTTATACTGTATTTACCTTGTTAAATGTTCAGATATTAATGTCGTAACATCTTATTCGATATCATATATCTGATACTAGAATTTCAAGTATTTTGAGGAGTCACAAGAATCCCATAAATTCAATCTTGAAATATTAATGGGGGATTTATATGTGACACTAACTCACTCTAGGCTAGAATCTATGATGATGTAGCCCTTTATGACAACACAAAATATCCAGAACGAGGAGTTTAACAAAGTCTCCAAATTAATGAAAACCTTAGGCAGTTGAACACTGTGGTCGAGTCACTAGCAACTCACAACGAGGCATTAGAATCCCAAAAATCCCTGCTTGCACAAACACCTTTAGGACCCTCCCCTGAGGAGCATGTGAATGTTGTAACAAACAGTAGTGAAAAACAAATTAAAAATCCTATGAGGTCGAAGAGAGTTCCGGTGACAAAATCCTTAGGAAGAGAAGTGATGACGTTCTTCAACGTAACAGTGTCCGAAAGCGGCTCACCAATTTGATTAAAACCGTATCGTTCTACTAGTTCTTTTTTGTACTCGACACTTTCCACCGGAGTTGATTCAAGTGGAATTGCCACAACTCGTATAACTCCAACTTTACTCCTATGTATAAATTGTCTTTGACTTTGATGCATGAACCCTTTATGGATTAAACTGTCACCCTTTAGGTTGAACGAGCTTGCGCATAATAACAACTCATTATTCAAAAGGCATCCATATCATTCATACATAATTCATTAAGTATAAACTTTTGGTATTGTCAGTTCTTCTTCTACTTTTGTATAAACTTTAGTTTTGTGTTTATTAACAAGATATAATGAGTTTTAAGTATAATAATATTGTATGAAAATTTAACACTAAGAATGATATCAATGAGTAAAAGACAGACAAATCATCAATATAGGAATTTGAAACAGAATAATGCTAGTGCAGTCAATTCAATTATAAACTCAAACTAGTGATTAATTAGCTAATTGATTGAATTCAAGTAAGGGAATAAGATGCATGGAATACCAACAATATTTCTTCTGAAATTCAAAAGTGGCATATGGTGGGAAGAAGAACACTGCAAAAAGAAAAGGTGAATTTTAAATTGAAGAGTTGAAATATTGAAAGGAGAAAAAGGAAAGAGAGGAAAAACAGTGAAAACATGTAACTGGAGTAATAAATTTGCAGAGGTGCAAGCCATGTTGAGAGGAAATTGAGCTTTCCCTGAAGAAAAGATAAACTTTTTTTTTGCGTTTCATATTTCACGAGTGAGTGGGTTCAATGGGATTGAGAATAAAGGGAGTTAGCAAGAGTGGTTTTATTGCGGGGTCCACCAAATATGGATGCAGATGGTTAGCCCATTCCAACCGCATGCATGTACTTCTGGCGAAATTAGGGTTGTTCAAAACCGAATCAACCCAATAGAAAATTGCAAACAAAATCAAATCAAATCGAAACCACAAAAAATTGTATTTGATTCGGATTTGTTCGAACCATCTTTTAACAAAATCATACGGTTCAGTTTGATTTGCGGTTTGTATTTTGCAAATTGAACTTAACCAAACCAAATCGCATTATGCTACAACCCAAACTTAACTTCTCTTACTCACACTTAGTTTTTTCAGTTTTAACCTTCTCAAACCTCTCCTAATAGTATTACACATTCTTATTAACTTCTTTGTCATGCACATCTCACCTCTTCTACACTAATCTTTCATCTCACATGTTCTCATTTTTACGTTATTTTCTCTTCTTATTATATTTTTATCTCACATTTCTTCTCTAATATCATATCTCTAATGTTTTTTCTTTTTCATCTTCTCTAATCTCCTTCACCTCTATGTTTTTCTATTTTATTATAATATTTTTTATATAAGATTTTGCTACTCTTTTTTTCACTTTTTAAAACTAATTTTTGTATATTGAATGAGAAGTTTTTGTATGAATATGATGAGTTTTGTTATTATTTTGTAATGTTTGAATGACTAAACACAAAGTTATGATGTTCCTAATACATGTATACACGAATAAATAAAAATCTTGTAAAAAACCGAACCAACTAAACCAATCCAAACCGCATTGGTTTGGTTGGTTCGTATTTTTTTAAAAGTCAATTGAACCAAACTGAACCACATGCTTTTTTCTCTTGCGGTTCAGATGATTCTTATCATATATGAGTTCTTTATCTCGACTACCTTAAACATGGTGTTAACACTTTTTTGTACAATTTTTCTCCCTCGAAGTGTTCAAATAAGTATAGGCGAAAAATCTAGATCGGTTTTCGCAGTCCGCGTCATCTCTACAACGACTATTGTCTCTTTAAAGTGCTCTGACGTATATGGACTTCCTTACTTCTCTCTCTCTCTCTCTCTCGCTCTCTCTCTCTCTCTCTCTCTCTCTCTCTCTCTCTCTCTCCTCTTCAACTAAGAATTCTCCTTCGTGATTGATATAAGGTTGTTCCCTATTCATCAAATCACTTAAATTACAGGCTCCTTCGTACCCTAACTTTTCCTAGAGCATGCAATAGGGATCGACTCTATTGTGGCAACTTTGTTGCCTTGTGAGTCTGTTTGTCGTATAGTGTTGTCCCTTGGTGGAACATATTGAAGGTTCTCTTCAATCATGAGTATTAGGTTGTAGACGTTGTTCAACATGTTGGGCTCCATGTACTCCAAGATTTGCTTGCAACAGTTGAAGACATAAGGTCATTCCTCTATGTATAATAGGTTGTGAAGGAGGTTGATGTGATGGTTCACCCTAACAAAGTTGTTGTATAGATCCGAAGAACGAGAGAGCTTGTAATACTTATTAATGAACTCTTGAAAGAATGAAACTTGTTGCATAAGGATCGATGGAGATGCCTACGAAGTTGGACAGTCCTTTACCCGAGAAGGGGGGAGGGGGAGGTGGAACTTTGACAGCTTCAACGGACGCGCAACAATTTGTAGTTGGGCGATAGATCAAGTGATTTTGGATGTCACTATACTCGATGAATCTGATAATAGATCTGTCTTAAGAGGAGATTGAATCTTCAAGAAACGAGATATGTGATCTAGATTTTGATGGAGAAACAATGATTTTTTTGTGGAAATTAGCGGAATCAGAAGTCAATTCCCACTGATGATACCACAATTCGATTATAAACTTGAAATATAAGATGAAATAGTAGAGTTGTTTCTCAATGTAGTGGAGAAATACTTCAGATGGGATCGAACGGAAAAACCTACCAACTTAACACTTCAAACGCCTAAATTACTGAACGTATAAAAAATAATATGAGATTGATAATTAATATTAATACCTGAAATGATACATTTCACCATGATATACTAAGAGGAGTTGAACAAACACCTACCAAGCGCAGGTATAAGAAACACTAATCTTCCAAAAATGGATCCTTCACGTTGTACCGAAGTGGAAACTATTTTTCTACGCAGTTACTCTTTTGAATTATACATACTAGTACATTGTGAGAGAAGAATTCCGAAACGGGAAATCCTACAGTAAACAGAAATTACCCGTCGTGGATGTGACGGTACACGTGTCACATACTCGTTATCCACGTCATCAACGAGTCACTGTTAGTCGGTTGGTAACGCCAACTTCACTAACATAATTCAGCTGCGAAACAAAACCAACGGACCCATCTTCATCTTCCTTTTTTTTTTCTGCCAAAATAACAAACAAACCGAACGAAAATTCCAAACTCACTTTTCAAATTCATTCTCGCATTTTCCCCATAACCGTTTCCTCGCAATTTTCTTCCTTAACTCTTACACAAAATCGCTTCCTTCCTCCGAATGAAAAATTTCCCGTTCACAATTTCATCGTTCCATAGCTAGGTTCGAAAATCAGAATCTGAAGCTTCGCGGACATGGCTATGCTCCGCAAGTTATTCTTTCGTAAGCCTCCTGACGGTCTCCTCGAGATCTGCGAGAGAGTTTACGGTACTTTTTCTTTTATCATCGCTTTTCAATTCCTTCAATTCCACGCTTCTGTTAAAAAAACCGCCAAAATTGATTTCATCATTCCATTCTGCAATTCATAGATAATCGAAGAAATTAGGTTTTTGTTTGATAATTATTTGGAAAATGCAGGTAATGGAATTTGAAAGGGAATAAATAATAATAGTCATTGTTTATACTTTTGGAATTTATAATCTATCAAGCACTGTCACCGGAATAAGTGACACTAACCCGATTGACACCAGTAGTAATTTGAAAAAAATGGATAAATTAAATATAATTCAATATTGCTTTCGAACACCGACCATTTGGATAAATTAAATGTAATTAAATATTGATTTCCAACACCGACACTTGGATAAGTTTCGAACACCGACACTTGGATAAATTAAACGTAATTCAGTATTGGTTTCGAACACAGACACTGATACACGGACACACATTTTTTCAGTGTTGGTGTTGAAGAAGAAAAAATAGATTAAAATTTATCATTTATGTTTGAATGTAGTTTTTGATTGCTGTTTCACAACGGAAGCTTGGAATGTAGAGAAGTACAAAGTGTATGTGGATGGTATAGTTGGTGAGCTTAGAGAGAATGTGCCTGATGCTTCTATTATGGTTTTCAATTTTCGCGAGGAACAGACTAAGAGTTTAATGGCAAACGTGATGTCTGAGTATGATATTACTATAATGGATTATCCTAGGCATTATGAAGGTTGTCCTGTTCTCAAAATGGAGCTAGTTCACCATTTTTTAAGGTCCAGTGAAAGCTGGCTCTCACTTGGTCAACACAATGTGTTGTTGATGCATTGTGAACGTGGTGGTTGGCCAGTTTTGGCTTTCATGTTGGCTGCATTGTTGATTTTTAGGAAGGTTTATACTGGGGAGCATAGGACCTTGGATATGGTTTATCGGCAGTCTCCGCACGAGCTTTTGCATTTGTTGACACCGTTGAATCCAATTCCTTCCCAATTGAGGTATTTGCAGTATGTTTCTAGGAGGAATGTGGCCATATATTGGCCTCCGCTTGACAGGGCACTCATGTTGGACTGTATTATACTCAGATTCTTCCCAAACTTTGATGGGAAAGGTGGTTGTCATCCCTTGTTTAGAATTTATGGACAGGATCCTTTTAGTTCGGATAAAAGTTCTAAAATGTTGTATTCAATGCCAAAGAGAAGCAAAAATATCCGGGCTTACAAGCAGGTGAGTTTGCATCATGCTTTTCAATCATATTTAGGTTTTTTGTTTGTTTGTTGATGGTTTTATTGGAGTCATTACTTTTTAGGAGAGATACACTCATTGCTTATATTATAATATATTAGGCATATTTGGCAGATAATCCTTTTAACAGTTAAAAAAACTGTTACTTTTGCAAACAGTTGTTGATATTTGAGAGTAGCTATATTCTGGATATTACTTGAAATCTCATAAACTTTAGCAAACAGGCTTTGGAATGCAACGGGAAAAATATCTTATTTCACCTTCGTGCTATAATGCCAGTTTATTTTCTGTCATTTTGAGTACTTGATGAACTACTACTAAAACTTGTTTTCCTACTTATTAAGTTGAGCTTGGATAATTATGTTTGGTTGCTTGATCCTTGGATTATAAATATGCATGTACCTATACTGATGAAAAGCGTGTAAGAACTAGAGTATCATTAAAGGTTCTCTTAAACTTGATCCAAGTGCAACTGGCATCGATATACCTGAAATGTGAAAGGAAACAGAGGGAAATACTTGAAATGAGGAATGCAAGATAAGTTCATACAGTCTATGTTCAGCATTTAGCTGACTTGACCAACATACATTTTGCTTATTAGCCTCACAAGGACTCTGTTGAGTTCAGGATGAGTCCGTTCTAGTTAAATATTAATGAATATTTAATATATATATATATATATATATATATATATATATATATTAATAAGATTACATGCTTTGTTCCAGTGAGCGAGATGAGTCTGCAACTTACCTGAGTTGTGTAATTATTGTGGAGTTCCTTGCTACTGTGTTGCAGGGAGAGTGTGAACTAATTAAAGTTGATATCAATTGCCATATTCAAGGTGATGTCGTGATTGAGGGTATTAATTTGAAAGATGATATGGAGCATGAAATGATAATGTTCCGAGTCATGTTCAACACGGCTTTTGTTAGATCCAATATTCTGATGCTTAATCGCGATGAAATTGATGTTCTATGGGATGCCAAAGATCACTTTCCAAAGGATTTCAGAGCTGAGGTACATCTTGATTTCGTCTATAATCACGTTTGTTTTTTCTCATAATTTTCTAACGTTATATTTGTTTTTTGGTCTATGTTTGTGTTAAGATCCTTTTCTCAGAGATGGATGCTGCTGCAGCAGTTATTGCAGATGGTAAATCATGCTTCGAGGAGAAAGAGGGGCTGCCGATTGAAGCCTTTGCCAAGGTTCAAGAGATCTTTAGCCATGTGGACTGGATGAACCCAAAGGTAGACGCTGCACTAAATGTGCTCCAACATATAAGTACTTCCGCTATCATGAATGACAAGTTGGATAATGTTTCTGATCAGCACGTGGAAACTGCCACATTATTGCGTGAAACAGATCCAAAAACGCCCCAGAGGAATTCATACGAAGCAATACAATCTTTATCCTCAACTAAGCGATCCCCAAACAATGATATGAGTGGAAAAGAGGATAAGACAAACAAAGTAGGTGTTATTCCACAGAGGGATCATGCATCAGACATCATCTGTCAGGAGACAATCTGCTCACCTGAAAGAAGTTTGAAATCCAGTAAATGTCCAACAGGGTCAACAAATCTTGGCATAAAACTGCAGGCACCCAATCTATCTTCACCTGGTTCTGTGGATTCTTCTCTTTCCCCTGAAACACCTCCTCCGCGGCCTCCCTCAACTATTCGTGCTAAAGAAATTCATGATTCTCCTCCTCACACAGAATCACCTCCTCGTCAATCACAAGGCAGAAGTTATTCACCTGCTTCTAGCTCCACACCTGGGAACCAACTTTTATCTGCGCTCCGCAATAAGTTGCCACCAGCTGCCATTGTTTCACCTCCTTCACTTTCAGCAACTTCTTCAACTCAGCCGCCCCCTCCTCTTTCTTCCAAAACACCTTCAAATGATATTCCTCCTGTCAAAACAAGACTCGAGTCTTCCCCTACACAACCTCTAACTCCACCACATCCACATACCCCCCCACTAAAAGATCACAAAGTAGTTAGAGCTGGACCTCCACCACCACCCCTGTCACAACCTTCTCTAAAGAAGGAACTACTTGTTGAAACTGGTCCTTCCCCTACACAACCTCTAACTCCACCACATCCACATACCCCCCCACTAAAAGATCACAAAGTAGTTAGAGCTGGACCTCCACCACCACCCCTGTCACAACCTTCTCCAAAGAAGGAACTACTTGTTGAAACTGGTCCTCCTCCTATAAATGAGAAGCCACGAGTTGGAATTTCTCCTTCTCCTACTCCTCCTTCACCTCCTCTAAAAGCGGAGCAACCTATTAGGTTTAAGCCCCCACCACCTCCACCACCACCCAGTCTTTCAAGGGAAGTTGCAAGTTCTACACCACCCAGTCTTTCAAGAGATGCTGCAATTCCTACTATAGTACCACCAGCACCACCTCCGCCTCGTCTTTCAAGGGAAGCTGTAAGTCCTACTATAGGACCACCGGCACCACCTCCACCTCCATCTGCAACACTTTCCTCCAGTAACCCAAGTCCTTCATTGCAAAAGTGTCCTCCAGTTCCACCACCTCCAATTCCTTTTATTAAAGAAGGTCTAAAACCAGACGGTGGTTTTCCAATGTCTCTTTCTCTAGGAGGTGATGCAAATAATGTCTCATGCACATCAGGACATCAATCTAGTTCACTAACAGGCTCAAAGGGACGAGTTCTATCAAAGAATAACTCTAAAAAGTTGAAACCATTGCATTGGATGAAACTATCTAGAGCAGTGCAAGGAAGTTTGTGGGATGAGACGCAAAAATCTGGCGAAGATTCCAAGTAATGCTGATTGACTTTAGTGTTCCATTTTCTGGGACAGGTTGAGATTGCACTTCTACTATTCTAGTGTCTCACCTCCTTCTGCTTGTATTATCTTAATGTAGAGCTCCAGAGATTGATATGTCAGAGCTCGAGAGTCTTTTCTCGGCAGCAGCCCCGAGTTCAGGCCTTGCCAAGAAGTCAAATGTCCAAAGCTCGGTTAGGCCTAAATCTGAGAAAGTGCAACTGGTAAGTTAGCTTCTTCATTGTCATTAGACTTTATTCCCCTGCTCATATTACAGAACTATTAGAGTTCACTTTTACGGTCAAGTTTGGAAACATTGAAGTAATAAATGGTATGAGTTTGGTAAAATAGCTCTATTTATCAATTTCTGATTGATATACATTTTAAGGTCATGCTATAAAGGTGGTATTTTCATCTTTATTTTGATTTGACCTTTTACTGTTACTCCTTGCAGATTGAGCATAGGCGGGCATGTAATTGTGAAATCATGCTTTCAAAAGTGAAGGTGCCATTGCATGATTTAATGGTGAGTTTGATGTTATATTTACTAGCAGGACTAAAAAAAGCAATTGTGCGTATCAAAAAAAATATGGAGTGTTATTTAATAGGAAAACTATGCTTTGATTGGAAAATCTGTAGCTTGTCATTTTTTAGTTTTGTTTGATAGAATTGAGATCTTAATACTACAATAATGTATTTTATTTCTGACAGATTTAGAGATTGCTATAGCAGATTGCAGGCCTGTTTGTTTTGACTTTATTCTTAGGATGTAGTAATTTATTTCTTAAAAAAGTGTTTTTTTTAAAAATTAAAATACATGTCTAAAAAATTAAAAATTAGTTTTTTTGGGAAAACATAAATATTAAAAATGATTTATTTAAATGCTTTCTTCAATTGATAATTATAATAGCTAAAAATAGTAAGTAACTTTAAAAATTGTATCATAAATCACTTTTTTCAGCCCAAACAAAAAGTGTTGTGAAATTATTAACTTAACTAGACTCGTGTGTGTTTAGATTTGCAGTGACAAAAAAATGATTTTAAATGAATTGGTTTTGATTAAAAGAAAACTGAATATAACATAATTTATGTTCTGATGCATTTTTATAAAAGTGAATTGAACAATGAATTTGGAGCTAAATATCATTTATGGAGGCAAAATAAAAAATATTTGAACATACACAGGCAACTTAAAACTATTTCTACACTTCTGGAATCACTTTTGTCTCTCCAAAAATTGAATCCAAACTTGCAGTTAATTGAGAAACAAAGGTATAAGGCAATAGTCTCATACTATGGTGTGAATCGTGTGATAATTGCTATTGAGGAGCATAGAAAGTTAGACTAAAGAGAAAGAAAAGTTTCTGTGGTATCACGCAAAATATCTGCAGAAATTTTTAGAATTTTCTTAAACATTTTGCTGTGGTTTAGACTTCAAGCACTCCACACTCTGATAGCATGTGCTTCATCCACAACAAGTTATGATGAGATTAGAAAGGGTGCCCTCTCTATTATTTATTTATTTTAGGTGAGAAGTACTGTCTATTTATATGTCCAGATAACGGTTGTAAGAAAAACCATTGTCATCAGGATATTTTTGCGAGGATAAAGGTCGAGCTGTTTGACTATACCTTTCAAGTTTATTACTTTGTACATTGTTGTAGACCTTGTTTATAAGAAATTGTTTTACCCAATTGTGAATGAAGTTGTGACAATGTGATAGAAACTGGTACCAAATAGAGAAATATATAGAGGTAACTTACTGTTATTAATGATAGAATAGGTAAATAGAATAAACGATAAATGATTCATATACAAGAATTTCGAGAGTCTTGGTCTCTCCCCTCCTAGAATTCGAGAGCTTGGTTTTTTCCTCCCAAATAACCACTTTTTAATTTTCAGGATAACTTTCTAGTTATGGTCTTTTCTTATTTATAATTATTCCTAGTAGAAACTGAATATAAACATGTAACAGCCGCAAATAACTGCTTACAAATAACATAAACTGTCATGGACAGTTATGGTTGGTCAGTTATAGTCTCTTCTCTTATAATATTTATTAATAAAAGGTATAACACAATGTTACTCTACCCTCTAGTTAATGTGTCTAAAAAAGAGGGGAAATGATAGAATATGGAGTTGCAATTGTCCACCAAGTCATCGACTTACTTCTGTTTTGGGGGTGTCATAGTCCATAAAAATAATCTGAGACTTATGATACTGATTTGCATTATTTTCTAGTATTGTTCATGAAGTGGAATTATCTAGTTGACCTGATAACCGCTAATATGAGTTTTATTCATAATAATGGACTCTCTAAAATAATCCAGAGCTCAGTGCTAGCACTGGAAGAGTCGCTTGACGTTGATCAGGTTGAGAACCTCATAAAGTTTTGTCCTACAAAAGAGGAGATGGAAATAATCAAGGTTAGTAGATAATCATGGTGAACAACCATGCTCTGTTCAAGTTCCTTAGCGACGAGTCTCCTATTTCTTACAATTTTTTATATTTTATTTATCTGGCAGAGTTATAACGGGGAAAAGGAGAAGTTAGGGAAATGTGAACAGGTACGCAAGGTTTTATGATTTTTATTATAGGTATTTTAGATCTCTTCTTCCAGATCACAATATGTATGAATATTAAAATTTGAGCACTGGCTAAATATTTTTATGCCTAACAACTATCTTCAATGATGGAGACTGCATTTCTACTTACTCTGACATGGATATGAATTTATATTTATAATTTTTTCATCACAGTTCTTCATGGAGTTAATGAAAGTACCACGGGTAGAATCTAAGCTCAGAGTATTTTCATTCAAGATTCAGTTCTATTCTCAGGTATAAAGATTTCCTTTTACTATCTACCTCAGTAAGGGGAAAATGAATTTAAGTGTATTTCCACTTTGACCCTGCTAATATTTTGTGTAGGTTTCTGATCTTAAAAATAGCTTGAATGCCGTGAATGCTTCTTCAGAAGAGGCATAATATCTTCCTTCTGCTGATACAGAATTTTGGCAATCTTTTCTTTCTTTTTTTAATTGAGAAATGACATTTGGATGCTGTGGTGATAATATATATTTTTTTCAGATCAGGAGTTCTGTCAAATTAAAGAGAATTATGCAAACAATACTTACTCTAGGAAATGCTTTGAATCAAGGAACTTCCAGGGGTATGTTGAAACAATTGTATATAGAAATAGATAGATAGATATACACAACATGAATTGTGATAGCAAAGGAAAGTATCACATTTTATACATTGTTTGTTATTTTTAGTCTTCATGCTTGGTACCCCTGCATTAGAGTCCTTCCCTAACAGTTTTCGATCTTGTATGTTCAAATATAACCGGTACCTGATTTTTGTTTACTTTCCCCTTCGCCTCTTTGTTTTTTTTTTTCCTACTTACCATGTTGTTGTAGCAGTTTGTTGAGTACTCTTCTTTTTCTCGTGGGTTACATAGTTAATTTAAAAAATATAGATGTAATTTTACAATATTTAAATGAAAAATGTAGATTACAAAAACTAGAAGGTGATGAATGAGTTCAATTCAGTCCGTGGTTTTGTCTCTAAATATAGGTGCTGAGAAATAAATAATTCACATTTTGCATTATTTCTTCATGCTTGGTACCCCTGCATTAGAGTCCTTCCTTTTCGATCTTGTATGTTCAAATATAACCGGTACCTGATTTTTGTTTACTTTCCCCTTCGCCTCTTTGTTTTTTTTTTCCTACTTACCATGTTGTTGTAGCAGTTTGTTGAGTACTCTTCTTTTTCTCGTGGGTTACATAGTTAATTTAAAAAATATAGATGTAATTTTACAATATTTAAATGAAAAATGTAGATTACAAAAACTAGAAGGTGATGAATGAGTTCAATTCAGTCCGTGGTTTTGTCTCTAAATATAGGTGCTGAGAAATAAATAATTCACATTTTGCATTATTTTTTCATATTTAGCTTTAGCTTAAAACTGTCCTTGATTGGCCATTGTTCACTTCCAGTTAAAACTTTCATGTGATTTCTGTAACCAATTTTTACCATATTACATTTGACACTCTTTAGAGTTCAGTAGGGTAATTGTGATATGTTTATGCTCTCTCATCTCTGTTTAGGTTCTGCTATTGGATTCAGATTAGATAGCCTTCTTAAACTGACTGAGACACGTGCACGGAACAACAAAATGACTCTCATGCATTATCTTTGTAAGGTAATCTTGCTATTTATTTATTTCTTCAATTTTTTAAAAGTAATAATTAGTTTCATCTGTGCTACGGAGTAAATTCTGAAATTAAGTCATCTAATACTATGCTTGCATAGGTGTTAGATGACAAATTACCAGAAGTTTTAGACTTCTCTAAGGATCTTGCTAATCTAGAGCCAGCGGCAAAGGTTGTGAACTTCTCCAATCCTCATTTATTCATTATATTGATAGGAATTAATTACCTACAAATTTACAACACGACTGAACTAGTTTGATTCAGATCCAATTGAAGTTCCTGGCAGAGGAGATGCAAGCTATAAACAAAGGATTAGAGAAAATTGTACAGGAACTATCAACTTCTGAAAATGATGGTCCTATATCAGAAAAGTTCCGCAAGGTGTTGGCATCATTCCTTGTACATTTTTACTTCTTTCAAGTTTAAGATTTTCACAAAACTATGAATAAATTATGCACAGTTATCTGTGGATATTTTATATGTTTAGACTAATTGGAGCCACTTGGGCTTGCAATCATGTATGTGGAAACCAACAATATTTTTTTGTTCCAGCTCTGAAAGAGGACACCGAGAATTGCCTCTTATTGGTCTAATATGAGATTTTGTATGTTCTTACTTTAGGAGAATAAGGGAAAGATAAAAAAAAATATGCACATTGGTAAACAAATCTGATTTCATATGATTGGTTTTATCTACTGGTAGTCTTTTAACCCTTTTTCTTTTCCCTTCAGAAATTGAAAGACTTTCTCTGTTCTGCTGAAGCTGAAGTCCGTTCATTGGCTTCACTATATTCTGGGGTGGTAGGTCCTCTGATATTCTTAGAGACTTTGAAATCATGCATAGGCTATGCTTTTCTTAGAGTCTATATTTACAGGGCAGGAACGTTGATGCGTTAATTCTTTATTTTGGTGAAGATCCATCCCGCTGTCCATTTGAACAAGGTGTGTGACCGTCTACACTTTAGATATGATATTCATTTTTTGTAGCTGATTAAGTAAGGTCCCATTTCTTCGTGTATACTAATGATACTCTTTTTTTTTATCAAATATTGATACTTTTAGCTTTGCGGTTTACTAAAATTAATCCCATTTCTACTATATAGAAAAGCCTCTTGTCGCTGCCGCTGCACTTGAAATAAAAAATATTATTGTAGAAAGTACTCTATAATTCCAGAGTATGTTCATTCCAATGAAAAGTGCCCCTTTTATAAGAGAGTATATAAAGACACTCCACAAATAAGGAGTGGTTTAAGGAATTAAAATAAAAACGCAATAAAGATTATCAATTAGTATCGAGACTGATAATGATTACATATTTCAACAGATATATTCTGCAAGTTAGTGCATGAATTATATTCTCTTGTACCTGGATATGAAATTTCATAATTTCAATGTCAAAATCTGTCTATTTGTAACTTCCCAACTATCAACTCGATGTTGCGTTTTGAAATGATATATAATTGGTTTCTTTTTGTATGTAAATTCTTTAATGTCCTGAAATTGCATTAAGTTGGATTTCTGAAATTATGGTGCTTTAAAACCTATTTTCCTCCTGGAGGTCAAATTATAGTAAGGTTTCTTTCATCAATTCCATGCTGAAGCCTGGAAATGGTCAATTGCACCTTTTCTCTTCCTCTTCCATTTGATAGACCTCGTCTTTGGAATTTGAGTTGAGAGTTGAGACACTAATATGGGAGCCTATTACATCATTCAGTTGTGGAGCAACACAGATATTCTCTCAACTCGTTCTTCAGTACAACTGATTCTTGTTATTATTTTGAATTTACTGCAGTTGTCACAACTTTGCTCAACTTCACTCAAATGTTCAACAAAGCCCACGAAGAAAACTGCAAACAGCTAGAGCTTGAAATGAAGAAAACAGCAGAAAGTGAGAAAAAGAAATGTGAATCAGAGAGGATATTACCTAAAGCAATCCGGACTGGCAATGTCAAATGAGTAATTATTAGAGGAAGCTAGCTTTGGTAGTCCTATATGTTCTAGCAGGAGTGTGAATTTAACCAAACAATGCCAGCTCTGGTTTTTTATTTATTCTGCATGTATAGTGGCAAATAAGGTAGTAGCTGACGTTGGGAACCGAAGAACTGCATTACACTACAAGGCTGAGGTAACTCTGAAGTTCGAACCCATTATTCTCTCACTTTTGTACTTTTTTTTTTTTTCCTGATTGTCATCTCCTACCTCACACTAGTTATTCTATTTGCTATTTGTGAATCATTACAAATGTTGGAGTTTGCATGAGTTTTGTTATTTGCCAACCAACTTGTATATAACTTCCCTCTCCACTCTGAAACTCTGATTGTAAGTATAACTGTATAAGTATATATCCAAGAACCGGGGTATTAGTTTTTATTTTCTTTCTGCCACTCAGTCTTGGTTCTCTCAGCTAGCAATACTAATTTCACGTTTGTTATGTAAAGCTTAAATATCTTATTCTATAGCTTATTTATATGGTATATGGATTTTATTTGATTGATTATTTTTACTCTTTGAACTATCGATACTTCTAAAATGGTGAAGTATCGGGTACACATCCATATCGGGTATCCGTACCGTATTTGTGGTACTTTATTTTTTCTTATTATTCGGTTTTGAATGAAATTTGTGATTTTTTCAAATATCAATATAATATATTTATGCGTTTTAATTTTTTTGTTTTTGTATTTTAACATTATTTTTTGTTTTTTCAATTTTTTACGGTGCTATAAATCTAACATTTAGTTCTCTTACTCATATATTTATAAGAAATTATTGTTTCTTAGTAACGTACCCGTATATTATTCTATTATTAAAATAATGTATCCCGTACTGTAGCTGCTCCTATGCATCATAAATCAGTTTGTACTGTATTTTCTTTGAATATCTTTTAGGTGCTCTAAAGAAATCAAGAAATATCTTGCTTTCTGAGACTAATAATATACTACTCACTATGCTATCATAATTTAGTTTGTATTTTCTTTGAATATCTTTTAGAATCAAGAAATATCTTGCTTTCTGAAACTAATAATATACTACTCCCTCAGTCTATAAGTGTTTTCTAGACAAAGAAATTTGTCCTAAAATAAAAATCACTTGAAATTTGTCCTAAAATAAAAATCACTTTAATTTTTCAATGCAATGTTAATAAATTTTTATCAATTTTTCCTCTAATATATTTTTACTTTTTTTGAATCAAAAGAATATATATTAATTCAAAAAATCAAACATAAACACGGTAATCACTAAGATCCAACATTACCTACAAGACAAATATCACAATTACATCATTATTCTATCAAGGTGGCTTCTAATCTTAACACAATTACATCATTATTCTATCAAGGTAGCTTCTAATCTTAACATGTTGTCACTCCTTATGCACTATGCTATCTTTAATACTATTTTCTATACAAATTATATCAACACGATTAGTAAAACACATACTATTTCTCATCCACCATATATTGTATACTCTCTCAGTTATCACAATTTTCATCGTGATTGCTTTTCACTCTTTGCCTCTAGTTACTCCAATGAGCTTCTTCCTACTCTTTAGGACTGTGGTTCACCTCCGTCCAATTAAGAATGTTCTTTTAAATAGGTTTAGTTTTAGTATAGTTGAAGAACAAATGGTTGATAGATTCTTCTTTTGTCCTGCACAAGATGTACGAGCTATCTTGAATCAACCTAAATTTCTTCATTCGATCTTTGGTGGTAAGCTTTCCATGATATGCCAACTACAAACATACTACAGCTCTAGATATTGTCTTGTTATTTCTCATCATCTTACTCCATGGCATTGAGCGGTTTTAAGGTCCGGTCAGATTGGGCATGTGCCCAGGCTATGATCCAAATTTTTGCCTTTATACACCACAAATTTAAAAATTATGGCGGTTAAAAAGTACAATTACGGCGGTGTGGCGGTTTATACCGCCATAATAACAAAAATGCACAAAATACAAATTTAAATCAAAAATTAAATTATAAAAGTGCTAATACGGCGGTTTAAACCGCCACAAGTAACGAAAATGCAGGAAAAATATAAATTTAGACCAAAAATTAAATTATAAAGCGCTATTACGGCGGTTTAAAACCTCAGAATTAACAAAGAAAAAATAGGAAAAATATATTATAAATTAAGAAAAAATACATGTATAATATTGTAAATTATGGTTTAAATCAAAATATATACATTTTTATGAATACAAATACATGTTTAAACCAGAAAATTATAAATTATGCCAAAACACTTATATTTTTATGCAATTAAGCATACATTACATCAAATTTTTTGATATTATAATATTTAGAGTCAACTATAAAAAATGAAAGATTGCAATAAAAAATAAAATTATAATTTAGGACCAAATTAACCAAAAATTAAAAATGAATACTTAAAAGAAATAAAAATTAACATAAAAGAATCAATTACTAAAGTTAAAAAATAAAACATATAGTCTTGTAAAAATTAAGAAGAAAAGAATAAATTTTATCCTCAAGTAAAATACAAAATATATTAGGACTCTATACAATTCTATAGATCAATTTTCACAATTATAAAAGAAAATAACTACTACGAAAACTCCATCTAACAACGGTTGAGATAGACATTTCATGACATTGTTATGTAGAGTGTCATTGTATATGTGATACTTACAATCACAACCCATTAGGCGCTATAATAAACTGGAAAGTGTGTTACCTATCACAACAATTATTCAAGAACACAGTTGTGTTAAAAATTGTTCTGGACTGGGTCTGCAAGTCTGCACACATTACATAACTTCACATAATTGTAACTTGGTGTATTGGTTTCTTGCCTCTTTAGTCTTGCCTGGAATGTTTAGAAGCGTGTCAATCAAATTATCACACACATTTTTCTCCACGTGCATCACATCAAGACAATGTCTAACATCAAGATTTGACCAATATGGAAGATCAAAGAAGATGAACTTCATTTTCCATATATTTTTCGCAACTTCTCCTTTTTCTTTTTCTCTCTTCCCAAAGACAACATTAATGTGTTCTTACTGTTGATAAACTTCATCCCCGGTTAAAGGTTCATGAGCATCCTTAAACTTTTGCTCTACATTAAAAGCCTTTCGCAATCTACGATAAGGATGACCCTATTTTAGAAATTTTCGATGCCCAAGATAAACAGTCTTTCTTCCAAACTCAAGTTGATGAAAACAAGTATCATCTTCACATATAGGACACACTTTATATCCTTTGACAGTATCTAGCCAAGTTACCGTAAGTCGGAGAGTCGTTGATTGTGCAAAACAACATTGCACGAATATTGAACTTTTCCCCAGAATATGCATCATTAACTTCAACGCCTTCATCCCACAAGAGTCACAAGAGTCGTAAATCATTAATTAATGGACTTAGATATTAACTTCAAAGGTGATGGTATATTTCTTTCTTTGAAGCATTTTTGATATTCACGCAAACAACACAAGGACAATAAAAGATACCATTATTGCATGGAAGATGTTTGTCAGCATATTCAAGGAATTCACGAACTTCGTTCTCATAAACTGGACCTAATATATTGGTTGTCATCCAACTACGATCCATGATAACTTCTAAAATTATACATGTATAATAATGTGAATGACACACCAAAATTTAATCCAAAAACTTAAGCATGTGCATATACAATATGAACAAAGAAAAAACGAATGAAGATGTACTCTCATATTAAACCTAAAGTATATGAAACACATACTCTCATACTGACTTGAACATATACAATATGAACAAAGAAAAAAGAAATGATGATATTGAAGATTACCGTACTTTGAAGTTGTAATCGAATGAACGTAAGAAATGAAGATACTGAAGAATGAATTGAACGAAGACGGTGAATATTTGAGCATGTACAACATAAATAAGATGTTGAAGAGTACCTTACTCCGAAGTTGAAGAATCAGATGAACAAATAGGATAAAGATTACGCCACCAATGTCCTCTCTGATTCACTTATTCGATTAGGGCGTCTTATGAGAGAAATACAAAATATATTTTGTTTTAATTTATCAGTAAATCTTATAACCTCGGTTGGAGAAACAAATTGTTGTGGAATTTTAATCCTCTAACAATGACTTATTAACATAACCGTCGTAAAATCATTTAAAATTTATTTTTTAAATAATGGACATAAGTTACACATGCTAAGTGTACTCTAAAAAATGTTGATGCGGAGAATCGAAGCTTGCTACATTTCATTTATTACTACAATGGTTTAATCCAACTGTCATTAAATGATTATTTATACATCCAGCCATTGACTGGGCGCGAGATTTTTAAGCTATTACAACAATGTAAATGGATGCGTTGTAGGTCTAGCGTTGTTGTTTGCGTGTTTTGTAGTAGTGAATATTCGATTTGAAAAAACAATACAAACAAAATTCACCGTAAAGCAACTGACGTGTCAAAATAAATGCGGTCAAAACTGTCATTTTTCTATTAACACTACATGAGTTTATAAAACCTTCATATTTTAGTGTAAATAATGGCGGTTTTATTAAACGCCATTTTAAAACCGTCATATTTTATGCAAATTTTTGCAGTTTTTCAATTTTTGCCTAGACTTCAAAAAATTTATGGCTCTGTCACTGCTCCAAGGCACTATGTTTCCATCATCTATCATATTGGTATATAAAGTTTTTATCTTGAACTTTTGATGTTGCATAGTTTATTCCTATTGCTGCTGCAGGTCCACTAAGTTCACTCTGCTTTAGCATATTTACCTATAATAAACATTCTTTACATTATTTTTAAATTATTAAACCATATTATGCATTTATGAAAACCAATATTAATTAAGGAAAAATTTATAAAATTGTTACATTTATTCAATCAATAATTATTTTTCTTAAATTGTGTGTAACAATTAAAAAAAAACTTTTATTTTAAGGTGAGAATACCTTTTAGAGCATTTATTAACTTAAGGCACTATATGGACTTCTTACACGCCATGTTATTTTTCATATATGGCTCTTGATTCCGGCGATATATCTTCGGGCGCCCACAATTTAAGTAAACATTAAAATATTTCAGAGATATATCTCCGGACGCGCCAAAATTCAATTAAACGTTAAAATATTTCGGAGATATATCTCCGGAATAATTTTTGACAATATTATCGTATCAAATTCTTCTCCTCCCACACTTTTTCATTTTCATTCACAGACCTCATCATCTCTCATTTCCAAACTTCACAAAATTTGATTTCTTTCGTCCGAGATTCAAATTATCATCGAGCTTCATCCAGTTCATCATTCAACATCTTCCGAATCATATAATCCGGGTAAGTTTTTCGAGTTTCTGATAAATATTTGAGTATTTCTGTAAACGAGTTAGAATACATTTTTAGGGATTGAAATGTTTAGATATCAGCTGAAACATAATTTAGTGTTAATGTATGTATTATTCGTTGGCTGAAATGGACGATCAAGACTTCAAATTTCTCATTCTGAGTGGCAGAGGACGCCATTCTCGCGACCTCTGAGTTGCAAAAAATTTTGGAGATACATCTCCGAAAAAGTTTGACGTTTCATGAACTTTAGGTGATTCCAGAGATACATTTCCGAAATTTTTCCGTAGAAGTATCTCCGGAATTATCTCAATTTTTTTAATTATAATTTTCTTGTTTGTGATATTCATTTGCTGAAACTCATTGTACGATGGTTAATTATATCTTGCAGGCATAATGACCGACAGAGCCGACAGATTGAGGCATGAACGGGTTGCCCAACATGCATTCGTTCGGCAGAAATGGAGCCAGCCGGTTCTTGAGGCATCATGTATCTATGGTAAGGGGGAGGCGTCGATTATTACGACACAGTCTACTCCTGAGATTTAGTCCACCCCCGGGCTCGGCCTTAACCTCAGACCACTCAATCTACATATCAACCCACTCTTAGGGCTCGACCTTCGCTGCAGGCTACTCCTTCTACATCATAACCCATTTCACCTTATACTTCTTCCCGTAGGTCACATGATGCACCAGATGACACATTAGTTCCCCCATCCTCCCACAAGCGTCAGAATGCACCTGTGCCACCTTTTTGTTGATCTGATGCCACATCCGGAGGGCGAGGTTGCTTATGATCACGATGCACTTGTGCCACCTTTGGTCGATGAGGTTGTTGATACTGAGCTAATGAGTTTCATAGGGGGTTCATTTGATCTGTTCCTACTTCCTCTGTACCTAGATCACCCTGCCAGATATATCTGGGAGGAGAGGTTACATTAATCACATTGTTTCTATATTTTTTTTACGTTAATTTAAATTGATGACATTAATTATTTCTAACATTGATTCTTACAGACATTGATTATTTTTGGAAATTCAAAGGTGTGTGATCCCCATAAGTTTTTGAACCATGTACAGAAGATTTTAGCATTGCATTAGTTGGAAGAGGATTTGTTTCACGACGTTTTGACCACTTCTGGTCTGGGTGACCTATACTTGAACGATTACAATCTGGTCAACCACTGAATGCTTAATGCATTCATGGAGCAATGACACTCTAAGACATATTCCTTTCATCTCCTTCATGGTGAGATGTCGATAACACTGGACGATGTCTCAACTTTGTTGCATCCTCCGATTAGGGGGACATTCCTCTGTCATGGTAGGATGACGAAAAACGAGGCGATCATTATGATGGTGAAACATCTAGGGGCTGATCTAGGGGAGGCGATCAAGGAGGTCGATAGGACCGGGTGTTCATGTTAGGTTTTTGTTCTTGAAAAAGAGATATGATAAGGCGATCGTTACTGAAAAGCAGACTGATGATGACGACGAGGTGACTATACGCATAACTCATGCTTTAAGGGCATGTTTTTTACTTTTAGTTGGCACTATGATTTTTGTGGATACGTGTAACACCCTTTCTACCCCATCACAAGTATAATACATTTTAACCACAAAATCAGAGTTTTTCTCATAAAAAGGGCATCACATTCTTCAAAAATAACTCGAGACATCATATATCATCGCATTTGAGTCATGTCCCGTAACACGGGTTAATAAAATCATGAAACACATTTGAATTTCTTTTTGAACAAATACGCAGCGGAAAACAAAACATCATCTTTTTCTTCAATAAGATAAAACTTCATAATTTAATCCAAACATCGTTTAAAATAAAAGTACTCAAAAGAAATAACATCTTAATTCAAGTAAACATAAAAAACTCAAGCGAAAATCCACCCCAATGTTACTGGACACATAGCAGGACTCCACTTCTAACTAACACGATAACCCACTACCTCTGAGTTAAGCACGCACCGAACTAACCTTGATTATCTGCAGGATGGCATAATAGACCATCACCAGAAGGCAGAAAGGGTGAGTAAATCCATATTCAATAAATTAATATAAGAATGAGAATTTAAAAATATAACAACAACAATTTTATCATCATTAGCTCAATCATGTACAACGTAAATTACGTCACATCACAACAACAATCATCATAACTCATTTATACACAACATCAAGTATGTAACACCCTTCTACCCCGAGCAAATTATTTAAAGTAATATCAGAGTAATCAACAAGAAGGGTATCACATTTCACCATAAAATCAAACATACAGTGTCCTGTCCCGTAACACGGGTTAATCAACATCATGAATAACGTATAAGCTTTTCGCAACGGAATTTAAACTTTATAATTCAAATCATTAATCTCAATTTCATACATAAAATATTCTTAATCAAGACTTCAACATCATAAAATAAGAAATTATTCACAATTAAAAATATAACTGAAATCAAATAATATCTCAAAAACCCATCCTGGTGTTACATGACACAGAGCAGGACACGTTGACTCCAAACCACTTCTAAAGAAAACTAAGGTACGCTTCGAGACTCTGAAAACTCCTCTTGCAGCGCAAAGCTACTCTTTCTCATATGCAAGTTACCCACAAAAGAGGCAACGTTTCCAAGCAGGCAGGGTGAGTAATCATAATATATTATAAACATACAATAATATGGAATATAAATAAAATAGAATAGTATATCATAACATCATCAACAATAAAATTCAGCAACAACAACACAGTCATGAATTCTTCCAAAATATGCAATTCTAACCATCCTGATATGCAATATGCATGTGATACCAATTTCATCGTGAGATGGATACATGACCATCAACCCTCCACAAAGGAGCACACAGTAACATTCGAGACACTTCAATCCACACAATAGGATTGAAGCAACAAAATAGGCCGAAGCCTCATAGTGAATGTCATGAAATGCAATGATGCGTTACATCGTAAAAATTCATCGAGAAATCAAATGCGCATCATCCATTTCATATCTAACAATTCAAACATCAAATAATCATATAATTTCATTGTAACAACACACCAAAACCTCATTTCATTAATTATCTCAACTTATCAAGACATAACCAATCATTTCATGTTCAACAAATAATCATCATAAAATCATGTCTTTCATCACGACAACACCTCAACAATACTTCTTTATCAATCATACAACAAAACAACTTATTCGATTCAACGAGACAACCAAACAACTTCCCTCATCAACAACAACAAAACGCCAATTCACAATAACATCATGTTTATAATCATAAAACCAATTTTTAACAACAAAAGCAAACGACTCATTTTAATCCGTAGTAACCAATCATCAATTTATTTTAGAATCATGTTTATAAGATTTATCCTCATGATAGTACGACTATGATCCTCGTTCATCAACAACCCTAAGATAATACACCAAAAACTCCAGTTCGTTAACCACTTCAACTCATCAAGACTCAACCCAAACCCGGTAAAATTATAAGATAATTCTATCTGATTTTATAAAAACTCAGTTCAAAAAATTATCTCACTTCCCTCATTTTTATCCATCAAAATAAAGTTCAGCTCATATTCTTTCTGACGCTTCAAACAGAATGCGAACCAGATTTATGGTTTGAAAGTTACAAATTTTTCAAGAATTAAAATTTGCCACCCAAACAGTGTTAACCGGTTAACCCATAGCGTTAACCGGTTAACGCATGCGAAACTTCAGAAAAATACCAAAATTACAATGGTTAACCGGTTAACCCATAGCGTTAACCGGTTAACGCACGTTTTACAACAGTTCTCTGCTACTTTATGCAGACTGTACTAAAACTTTAAAAACCCCAAAATTCTATACGGGTTTCATATCAATTCACCCCAAAACCATTCTCATGCATCAATCAAAACACCATAACATCAAGATAACAAGTTATACAATCAATTATATGATTCAACACATTTTTATCACTCTAATTCATCAAGATTTTACTCATAAACTCAACCTAAATCAAAAACCCCTAAACTCATAAAACTCATACAATCCTAATCCATTCATAATCCAATTCCTACACATTTACAATAGATTATAAAAACTCCTCATACCTTGGAGAATTTCGCCGATTGATACACCTCTCCAAGGTTCTTCACAGGTTCCTGACTCTGAGCTTCTTCTCCTTCCTTTCTTCAGAGCTCTTTTTACCAAAACACGATATATCAAATTTTGATTGTATTCTCCCTTTTTACAAAGAAAAAATAGGAAAAATATAGTATAAATTAAGAAAAAAATACATGTATAATATTGTAAATTATGGTTTAAATCAAAATATATACATTTTTATGAATACAAATACATGTTTAAACCAGAAAATTATAAATTATGCCAAAACACTTATATTTTTATGCAATTAAGCATACATTACATCAAATTTTTTGATATTATAATATTTAGAGTCAACTACAAAAAATGAAAGATTGCAATAAAAAATAAACTTATAATTTAGGACCAAATTGACCAAAAATTAAAAATGAATACTTAAAAGAAATAAAAATTAACATAAAAGAATCAATTACTAAGGTTAAAAAATAAAACATATAGTCTTGTAAAAATTAAGAAGAAAAGAATAAATTTTATCCTCAAGTAAAATACAAAATATATTAGGACTCTATACAATTCTATAGATCAATTTTCACAATTATAAAGGAAAATCACTACTACGAAAACTCCATCTAACAATGGTTGGGATAGACATTTCATGACACAGACAATGACATTGTTATGTAGAGTGTCATTGAATATGTGATACTTACAATCACGACCCATTAGGCGCTATAATAAACTGGAAAGCGTGCTACCTATCACAACGGTTATTCAAGAACACAGTTGTGTTAAAAATTGTTCTGGACTGGGTCTGCAAGTCTGCACACATTACATAACTTCACATAATTGTAACTTGGTGTATTGGTTTCTTGCCTCTTTAGTCTTACCTAGAATGTTTAGAAGCGTGTCAATCAAATTATCACACGCATTTTTCTCCACGTGCATCACATCAAGACAATGTCTAACATCAAGATTTGACCAATATGGAAGATCAAAGAAGATGAACTTCATTTTCCATATATTTTTCGCAACTTCCCTTTTTTCTTTTTCTCTCTTCCCAAAGACAACATTAATGTGTTCTTACTGTTGATAAACTTCATCCCCGGTTAAAGGTTCATGAGCATCCTTAAACTTTTGCTCTACATTAAAAGCCTTTCGCAATCTACGATAAGGATGACCCTATTTTAGAAATTTTCGATGCCCAAGATAAACAGTCTTTCTTCCAAACTCAAGTTGATGAAAACAAGTATCATCTTCACATATAGGACACACTTTATATCCTTTGACAGTATCTAGCCAAGTTACTGTAAGCCGGAGAGTCGTTGATTGTGCAAAACAACATTGCACGCATATTGAACTTTTTCCCAGAATATGCATCATTAACTTCAACGCCTTCATCCCACAAGAGTCACAAGAGTCGTAAATCATTAATTAATGGACTTAGATATTAACTTCAAAGGTGATGGTATATTTCTTTCTTTGAAGCATTTTTGATATTCACGCAAACAACACAAGGACAATAAAAGATACCATTATTGTAGGGAAGATGTTTGTCAGCATATTCAAGGAATTCACGAACTTCGTTCTCATAAACTGGACCTAATATATTGGTTGTCATCCAACTACGATCCATGATAACTTCTAAAATTATACATGTATAATAATGTGAATGACACACTAAAATCTAATCCAAAAACTTAAGCATATGCATATACAATATGAACAAAGAAAAAACGAATGAAGATGTACTCTCATATTAAACCTAAAGTATATGAAACACATACTCTCATACTGACTTGAACATATACAATATGAACAAAGAAAAAAGAAATGATGATATTGAAGATTACCATACTTTGAAGTAGTAATCGAATGAACGTAAGAAATGAAGATACTGAAGAATGAATTGAGCGAAGACGGTGAATATTTGAGCATGTACAACATAAATAAGATGTTGAAGAGTACCTTACTCCGAAGTTGACGAATCAGATGAACAAATAGGATAAAGATTACGCCACCAATGTCGTCTCTGATTCACTTATTCGATTAGGGCGTCTTATGAGAGAAATACAAAATATATTTTGTTTTAATTTATCAGTAAACCTTATAACCTCGGTTGGAGAAACAAATCGTTGTGGAATTTTAATCCTCTAACAACGACTTATTAACATAACTGTCGTAAAATCATTTAAAATTTATTTTTTAAATAATGGACATAAGTTACACATGCTAAGTGTACTCTAAAAAATGTTGATGCGGAGAATCGAAGCTTGCTACATTTCATTTATTACTATGATGGTTTAATCCAACTGTCATTAAATGATTATTTATACATCCAACTATTGACTGGGCGCGAGATTTTTAAGCTATTACAACAGTGTAAATGGATGCGTTGTAGGTCTAACGTTGTTGTTTGCGTGTTTTGTAGTAGTGAATATTCGATTTGAAAAAACAATACAAACAAAATTCACCGTAAAGCAACTAACGTGTCAAAATAAATGCGGTCAAAACTGTCATTTTTCTATTAACACTACATGAGTTTATAAAACCTTCATATTTTAGTGTAAATAATGGTGGTTTTATTAAACGCCATTTTAAAACCGCCATATTTTATGCAAATTTTTGCAGTTTTTCAATTTTTGCCTAGACTTCAAAAAATTTATGGCTCCGTCACTGCTCCAAGGCACTATGTTTCCATCATCTATCATATTGGTATATAAAGTTTTTATCTTGAACTTTTGATGTTGCATAGTTTGTTCCTATTGCTGCTGCAGGTCCACTAAGTTCACTCTGCTTTAACATATTTACCTATAATAAACATTCTTTACATTATTTTTAAATTATTAAACCATATTATGCATTTATGAAAACCAATATTAATTAAGGAAAAATTTATAAAATTGTTACATTTATTCAATCAATAATTATTTTTCTTAAATTGTGTGTAACAATTAAAAAAAAACTTTTATTTTAAGGTGAGAATACCTTTTAGAGCATTTGTTAACTTAAGGCACTATATGGACTTCTTACACACCATGTTATTTTTCATATATGGCTCTTGATTCCAGAGATATATCTTCGGGCGCCCACAATTTAAGTAAACATTAAAATATTTCAGAGATATATCTCCGGACGCGCCAAAATTCAATTAAACGTTAAAATATTTCGGAGATATATCTCCGGAATAATTTTTGACAATATTATCGTATCAAATTCTTCTCCTCCCACACTTTTTCATTTTCATTCACAGACCTCATCATCTCTCTCATTTCCAAACTTCACAAAATTTGATTTCTTTCGTCCGAGATTCAAATTATCATCGAGCTTCATCCAGTTCATCATTCAACATCTTCCGAATCATATAATCCGGGTAAGCTTTTCGAGTTTCCGATAAATATTTGAGTATTTATGTAAACGAGTTAGAATAAATTTTTAGGGATTAAATTGTTTAGATATCAGCTGAAACATAATTTAGTGTTAATGCATGTATTATTTGTTGGCTGAAATGGACGATCAAGACTTCAAATTTCTCATTCTGAGTGGCAGAGGACGCCATTCTCGCGACCTCTGAGTTGCATAAATATTTGGAGATACATCTCCGAAAAAGTTTGACGTTTCATGAACTTTAGGTGATTCCAGAGATACATTTCCGAAATTTTTCCGTAGAAGTATCTCCAGAATTATCTCAATTTTTTTTAATTATAATTTTCTTGTTTGTGATATTCATTTGCTGAAATTCATTGTACGATGGTTAATTATATCTTGCAGGCATAATGACCGACAGAGCCGACAAATTGAGGCATGAACGGGTTGCCCAACATGCATTCGTTCGGCGGAAATGGAGCCAGCCGGTTCTTGAGGCAGCATGTATCTCTGGTAAGGGGGAGGCGTCGATTATTGCGACACAGTCTACTCCTGAGATTCAGTCCACCCCCGGGCTCGACCTTAGCCTCAGACCACTCAATCTACATATCAACCCACTCTTGGGGCTCGGCCTTCGCTGCAGGCTACTCCTTCTACATCATAACCCATTCCACCTTATACTTCTTCCCGTAGGTCACATGATGCACCAGATGACACATTAGTTCCCCCATCCTCCCACAAGCGTCAGAATGCACCAGTGCCACCTTTTTGTTGATCTGATGCCACATCCGGAGGGCGAGGTTGCTTATGATCATGATGCACTTGTGCCACCTCTGGTGGATGACGTTGTTGATACTGAGCTAATGAGTTTCATAGGGGGTTCATTTGATCTGTTCCTACTTCCTCTGTACCTAGATCACCCTGCCAGATATATCTGGGAGGAGAGGTTACATTAATCACATTGTTGCTATATTTTTTTTACGTTAATTTAAATTGATGACATTAATTATTTCTAACATTGATTCTTACAGACATTGATTATTTTTGGAAATTCAAAGGTGTGTGATCCCCATGAGTTTTTGAACCATGTACAGAAGATTTTAGCATTGCATTAGTTGGAAGAGGATTGGTTTCAGGACGTTTTAACCACTTCTGGTCTGAGTGACCTATACTTGACCGATTACAATCTGGTCAACCACTGAATGCTTAATGCATTCATGGAGCAATGACACTCTAAGACATATTCCTTTCATTTCCTTCATGGTGAGATGTCGATAACACTGGACGATGTCTCAACTTTGTTGCATCCTCCGATTAGGGGGACATTCCTCTGTCATGGTAGGATGACGAAAGACGAGGCGGTCGTTATGATTGTGAAACATCTAGGGGCTGATCTAGGGGAGGCGATCAAGGAGGTCGATAGGACCGGGTGTTCGTGTTAGGTTTTTGTTCTTGAAAAAGAGATATGATAAGGCGATCGTTACTGAAAAGCAGACTGATGATGACGACGAGGTGCCTATACGCATAACTCATGCTTTAAGGGCATGTTTTTTGCTTTTAGTTGGCACTATGATTTTTGTGGATACGTGTAACACCCTTTCTACCCCGTCATAAGTATAATACATATTAACCACAAAATCAGAGTTTTTCTCATAAAAAGGGCATCACATTCTTCAAAAATAACTCGAGACATCATATATCATCGCATTTGAGTCCTGTCCCGTAACACGGGTTAATAAAATCATGAAACACATTTGAATTTCTTTTTGAACAAATACGCAGCGGAAAACAAAACATCATCTTTTTCTTCAATAAGATAAAACTTCATAATTTAATCCAAACATCGTTTAAAATAAAAGTACTCAAAAGAAATAACATTTTAATTCAAGTAAACATAAACAACTCAAGCGAAAATCCACCCCAATGTTACTGGACACATAGCAGGACTCCACTTCTAACTAACACGATAACCCACTACCTCTGAGTTAAGCACGCACCGAACTAACCTTGATTATTTGCAGGATGGCATAATAGACCATCACCAGAAGGAAGAAAGGGTGAGTAAATCCATATTCAATAAAGTAATATAAGAATGAGAATTTAAAAACATAACAACAACAATTTTATCATCACTAGCTCAATCATGTACAACGTCAATTACGCACATCACAACAACAATCATCATAACTCATTTATACACAACATCAAGTATGTAACACCATTCTACCCCAAGCAAATTATTTAAAGTAATATCAGAGTAATCAACAAGAAGGGTATCACATTTCACCATAAAATCAAACATACAGTGTCCTGTCCCGTAACACGGGTTAATCAACATCGTGAATAACGTATAAGCTTTTCGCAGTGGAATTTAAACTTTATAATTCAAATCATTAATCTCAATTTCATACATAAAATATTCTTAATCAAGACTTCAACATCATAAAATAAGAAATTATTCACAATTAAAAATATAACTGAAATCAAATAATATCTCAAAAACCCATCCTGGTGTTACATGACACAGAGCAGGACACGTTGACTCCAAACCACTTCAAAAGAAAACTAAGGTACGCTTCGAGACTCTGAAAACTCCTCTTGCAGCGCAAAGCTACTCTTTCTCATATACAAGTTACCCACAAAAGAGGCAACGTTTCCAAGCAGGCAGGGTGAGTAATCATAATATATTATAAACATACAAGAATATGGAATATAAATAAAATAGAATAACATATCATAACATCATCAACAATAAAATTAAGCAACAACAACACAATCATGAATTCTTCCAAAATATGCAATTCTAACCATCCTGATATGCAATATGCATGTGGTACCAATTTCATCGTGAGATGGATACATGACCATCAACCCTCCACAAAGGAGCACACCGTAATCATCGAGACACTTCAATCCACACAATAGGATTGAAGCAACAAAATAGGCCGAAGCCTCATAGTGAATGTCATGAAATGCAATGATGCGTTACATCGTAAAAATTCATCGAGAAATCAAATGCGCATCATCCATTTCATATCTAACAATTCAAACATCAAATAATCATATAATTTCATCGTAACAACACACCAAAACCTCATTTCATTAATTATCTCAACTTATCAAGACATAACCAATCATTTCATGTTCAACAAATAATCATCATAAAATCATGTATTTCATCACGACAACACCTCAACAATACTTCTTTATCAATCATACAACAAAACAACTTATTCGATTCAACGAGACAACCAAACAACTTCCCTCATCAACAACAACAAAACGCCAATTCACAATAACATCATGTTTATAATCATAAAACCAATTTTTAACAACAAAAGCAAACGACTCATTTTAATCTGTAGTAACCAATCATCAATTTATTTTAGAATCATGTTTATAAGATTTATCCTCATGATAGTACGACTATGATCCTCGTTCATCAACAACCCCAAGATAATACACCAAAAACTCCAGTTCGTTAACCACTTCAACTCATCAAGACTCAACCCAAACCCGGTAAAATTATAAGATAATTCTATCTGATTTTATAAAAACTCAGTTCAAAAAATTATCTCACTTCCCTCATTTTTATCCATCAAAATAAAGTTCAGCTCATACTCTTTCTGACGCTTCAAACATAATGCGAATCAGACTTACGGTTTGAAAGTTACAAATTTTTCAAGAATTAAAATTTGCCACCCAAACAGTGTTAACCGGTTAACCCATAGCGTTAACCGGTTAACGCATGCGAAACTTCAGAAAAATACCAAAATTACAATGGTTAACCGGTTAACGCACGTTTTACAACAGTTCTCTGCTACTTTATGCAGACTGTACTAAACCTTCAAAAACCCCAAAATTCTATACGGGTTTCATATCAATTCACCCCAAAACCATTCTCATGCATCAATCAAAACACCATAACATCAAGATAACAAGTTATACAATCAATTATATGATTCAACACATTTTTATCACTCTAATTCATCAAGATTTTACTCATAAACTCAACCTAAATCAAAAACCCCTAAACTCATAAAACTCATACAATCCTAATCCATTCATAATCTAATTCCTACACATTTACAATAGATTATAAAATCTCCTCATACCTTAGAGAATTTCGCCAATTGATACACCTCTCCAAGGTTCTTCACAGCTTCCTGACTCTGAGCTTCTTCTCCTTCCTTTCTTCAGAGCTCTTTTTACCAAAACACGATATATCAAATTTTGATTGTATTCTCCCTTTTTACAAAAACTATCTTTTCCCAACTTAACCTTACTCTTTCCTCATAAAGACCCCCTTGCCCTTTTTCCTCAATATTTTTATGAAATAATTATAATAATATAATAATACACTGATTATTCATATTATATAAAAATACTCCTTATACTCCCAAATGACCAACATAACCCCCACACCCCCACTTCTATAATTATTAAATAATAAACAATAATTTCGAATAATGATACATGATTATTCTTATTATTAATATTATTAAAATAATTTCACCACAATGCATCGGGTCACATAACCACCTATTTGTCAAAATCATCATATATCCTCAAATAGGCAACAATTACTCATAATCGAATTTGGGGTGTTACAACTCTCCCCCACTTAAAGAATTTTCGTCCTTGAAAATTACCTGAAGTAGACAGAGTCGGATATGACTCTTTCATCTGATCTTCCCGCTCGGAACTCAAGTGTTTTTCTTCCCTTATCACAATAACTCTTCTGACGACTCTGCGACGTCTACATCCTTTCCCAAATCATTTTTATCTTCAGTTGTTTCCTGGACAACCTCTGACCCAAGCACCAAACTCTCTCCTGACTCATACCAACACAACGGAGTGCAACAACGTCTACCATACAACGCCTCATATGGAGCCATTTCAATACTAGCATGAAAATTATTGTTGTATGTAAACTCAACCAACGACAAATGACTATCCCAAGATCCTCCTTGATCCAAAACACAAGCTCTCAGCAGATCTTCTAAAGATTGGAATGTCTTTTTCGTTTGACCATCTGTCTGCGGATCTCTATCTGATACTATACTCGAAGGTACACTGTGCAACTTCACAATTTCCTCAATATAAATCTCAACTAACATCTGCATAGAATAATTAATCTTCATTGACAAGAAATGTGCCGACTTAGTTAATCGGTCAATAATTACCCACATCAAATCATTACCTCTTGTAGTCTTAGGTAACCCAATCACAAAATCCATGGAAATATTATCCCATTTCCACTCAGAAACATTCAATGGTTGCATCATACCTGAAGGTCACTGATGTTCAATCTTCGACTTCTGGCATGTCAAACAAACATATACAAATTCAACAATTACCCTTTTTCATACCCGGTCACGAAATTGCTTTATTAAAATTTGCTTTATTAAAACGAGAGAAAATCAAATTGATGAATTAAAAATATTTATAATTGAATATTAAAAATAATTTGATCCACTAGAGAATCCTATAAGCAATTGAAAACTTGAAATAATAAAGCAAGGGATTCGTTCGTGTTTTTCTCTTCTCTGCGAAAACCCTCGATCACGTTTTACTCCTCCACAACTAGGGTTCCTCCTCCACTCTATCTAACTCGTGAGTTCCCTTAACATTCTTCCACTTTTAGGGTTTTCTTCCATTCTTATGGTAATTCCGACAATTTTAAGCATTGTTTATGTTGTGCTTTTTGCAATTTGATTCCTCATCTTTCCTATCCTCAATAACAACAACATCGCCTCAGATTCTGATCCTTCTAGAACCTTACTTGCTTTGTTATTCAATTCTGGATGTTATACCTAATTTGCTTTTGTTGGATGACAGTCATACAAATGAGTGTTGTCACAGATTCTCCTGTACATTCTTCTGGCAGTGATGACTTTGCCGCATATCTCAACGAAGCCCTTGATGAAAATTCATCCAGCTCATCCTCAGATGAAGAAGCTGAAGGCAATAATGAGTTTGAGGATGTCAGGTGCTCTTCATCACCCATTTCGTATTACATTAGTTTACTTGTTTTCAGCTGTGGTTTTACATTTCTGAAAATTCTTAGGTTTAATTCATATATCAGGTTATGATTTATCAAGGATTAAACACTGTTTAGATACTGCATACTCTGTTGCTTATTCAAATGGATGTATCTGAATATTTGGTTTTTTATTAAGTGTATTTGGCCAATCAATGTAGCTGACCCTGTTAAGTACAAAAAAGTTGCTTCTTGTTGTGGGCTGTTGTGGTTTGGATACATAATATGATGTATGATTGAACCCATGTTGTCACTTGATCCATTCAGCTGATTCCAATCTATTGGGAAAGGGCTTTCACTTTTGTCATTTTTGTCAAATTGTGTACCAATTAAGTTTAAAGCAAAAGATATAGCTTACGTGGTTCCTATTTTTTGTGTCACATAATCATGCATTTTTTCTTCTTTCTTGTTTCATGTTGCTTTAGATCAAATCTTACCATGCTTACACTTCAATTTATGAATTAAAGCAGAAATAAAAGACGCAAATTTGAAAGCACTGAGGAAACTGAGGGGTCTACTTCAGAAGGAATTGTGAAACATGAATTAGGTAATTTTGAATGTTTTGGTTGTTTGTTTCATTATCTTTTGCTAGGAACCAGAATTCATCCCGCCACATGTGTGTATAGATTTTAATTGTTTTATTCATACACAGTATTTAGAGCAAGCAGACCATATTAAATTTTAAGAAGGGATGTGATAATGTCTGTTATGTTAGTTAATCGGCATTTAATGTTCTCTTGAACTATTTTATTTGTACAACCTAAGCTTGTTAGACAGGCATTGTTATATGTATTTGCCTATTTTCTTTACCTCTTATTCTTAACCAAGAAACCAAATTGATTGTTTATTCACTGATTTTGTCAGCTCTTATAGAGCAATGAACTAATGATATGTACACAATTGCGCACAATCTTTTCACATCTTTGTGAAAATGTGATTGTGATTGTTTTAATCTTATAACTTACCGTTTTGTTCTGAAAGTGTTGTAACACCTCGTGTCTTTCAGTTTTTGCAGAGTCATCGGTGAAGGTAGATGTTTGTACACATCCTGGCTCATTTGGAGACATGTGTATATGTTGTGGGCAAAAGTTGGATGAAGAGTCTGGTGTGACATTTGGGTACATACACAAGGTATACATTGTTTCTAATGATCATTTTCTGAAATTAATAATCAGATTTGGATAGTTTTTGCTGCCCCATGTTGCTGTTTTGAATTACTGTTAGACCGGCTGAGTGGTTGTTATCAATCATAACAAACAAGTCTAGACTGTTATGGCAACTGAAAGCCTTTAGCACCATTCATTTGGGATATCCGCCCTTCTATTGTGCCAGGGCACTCACTAGAAGTATACATATGAATAGTTTCTATGCACCAGCACTACCAGAGTTTGATCATGTGATGATTCTGAGTTTTATACACATCATAATATATTCTGCTTTCTTTAATATATACATTTTATATTCATTCTTATGATTTGGTTAGCATGATGGTTGGACCTGAAGTGAATAGTTTGTAAGCAAAATCTAGTTAATGTATGTATTTTAGCTTGCAGTAGTTTCTTAAACATGATGAAATTTTTTGTACTTGCAGGGACTGAGACTTCACGATGAGGAAATTTCTAGACTGCGTAATACAGACATGAAGAAATTTTTATACAGTAAAAAACTTTACTTGGTTCTTGATCTAGATCACACACTGTTAAATACCACCATCCTTAGTCATTTGAGCCCAGAAGAGTCGCATTTAATTAACGAGACAGATTCTCTAGAAGGTATATGCCAACCAATGTGTTTTTTTTTTTTAGTTTTGGCAATTGACATCATTATTTTATATTAGTTCTACTTAATCTTCATATTCGTTGCTTTTTTCACATACCAATTATAACTATCTCATTATAAAACACGAGACATGTATTCAGCGTAAATGCTGGACATGTTCTAGTTCTGATGCATTGTTGTTCAATCATTTGTTATTGAAATGTTGGCATTATATCCCTTTCTTGATTTGTCCGTGTATGCATATACTGTAGTAAGTAAAAGCGTGTTAGAGGAACAAATGAGTATTTTCTATAATCTTAGAGTGGTGTTTGACTGTTTGCTGAATGTTTTTAGAAAGCTTTAAACAGGCTTCATGCATTTTGTCTACGACTTATGGAAATTTTGCCAAATAAGCGTTTGCTCAAGTTTCTATGATTGCTAAAAGATAAAGATATTAGTGTGTCATTATGCAATTACAAGTACCATGCTGCTCATCATCACATAGAACAATGCATAAATCATATACAGAGTAGAGTGATGTTGTCTTAAAAATAGCTTCTCATATTTAGATTGTAATTTTTAAATAGATTGACGCGATAACTCAAATTCTTGCATTTTAGGGAAATTAGGGTCTTTCCAACTCGTATACATCTGATCATGTGTGTATTCTCATCCTGACAATTTTTTTACGACTTCGTATTATGAAACAACAGACGTCTCCAAAGGTAGCCTCTTTAAATTGGAGCATATGTGTATGATGACCAAGTTGAGGCCCTTTGTCCGTACATTTCTTAAAGAAGCAAGTGAAATGTTTGAGATGTACATCTACACCATGGGTGATAGGCCATATGCATTGGAGATGGCCAAGCTCCTTGATCCTCAAGGAAAATACTTCAATGCTAAAGTGATTTCTCGAGATGATGGGACTCAAAAGCATCAGAAGGGTCTTGATATTGTTTTTGGGCAAGAAAGTGCTGTCTTAATTCTTGATGATACAGAACATGTAAGTTCACATAAAGTTTCTGACTTTTTTTGCCGGATTTCTTAATTTTAAATATTCGTTTGATGATAGTTATTTTATGTGGAAGTCAATCTCATAATGTTTTCTTTTACATATATGTATTGTCAAAACTGTCATCATTATTAGCTAGGGAGTGTCCTTCAATTTAAGGATTTGATTGTATGAGTCTTAATTATGTTTCCTTATTTATTTTGCAATCCTTGTATATATGTGTGTATTGTAAGCATAATTATTCAATGAAATTTTACCCCAATTCTAGAGATGTATGAACACGTGAAACACAACTGTATAATATGAATCAAGATTGTCTAAAATTATATGATGTAAGATGTGGGAGATAGGAATACAGCAGCATGGAATTAATTTTTTTTTTTTGCATTTGATGTTTGCCAGATCTAATGAGTGCTAGAATGTAGAATGTGCTTATGATTATCCATTTAATGTTTCAAATGTTATGGTTTGTCATTATGATCTAAAATAACCTTCTCTAAATGAGATGTAATTTAATGTAATGTAATATATTGTTGGTAAGAAATGTTGTAGGCATGGATGAATCATAAAAACAATCTGATACTTATGGAAAGATACCATTTTTTCGCTTCAAGTTGTCGGCAATTTGGCTTCAATTGCAAATCTCTTGCTGAAACAAAGAGCGATGAGAATGAAATAGATGGGGCACTTGCAAAAATACTTGAAGTGCTCAAGCAAATCCATAGCACATTCTTTGATGTGAGTCCCTTCTTATTATCCTCTCATGACTTGGTAAAAAGTTGGCTGTTTTAGATATGTTGCTAAAGTTGTGTGGTATGAACTTTTTGTAGAAACTTCAAGGAGATCTCGTTGACCGAGATGTGAGGCAGGTATGTCTTTTACAGTTTTAGCACTTTGAAATGGAAATATTTAGCTAATATATCCTCCTAGTTTGAGATTCTAACAATGTGGTTCCTGCAATCTAGGTTTTGTCATCACTTCGAGGTGAAATCTTAAGCGGATGTGTGATCATTTTCAGTCGTATTAATCACGGTGCATTGCCAACTCTCCAGAGAGTTGCACAGAAAATGGGAGCTACCTGTTTGACAGAACTTGACCCCACAGTGACACATGTGGTTGCTACTGATGCTGGAACTGAGAAGTCCAGATGGGCAGTTAGAGAAAAGAAGTTTTTGGTTCATCCTCGATGGATAGAGGCTGCAAATTACTTTTGGCAAAAACAACCTGAGGAGAACTTTGGTCTAAAAAAGACCACTAACAACTCATAGTATACCACTGATCTATCTATCTATTGGTGATGCATCAAAAACTTCTCTTTAACTTCTTATTTTTGTAGAAGCAAAATGATAATTTTTTGATTTGATGAATCAAAAACTTCTCTCTTTTGAACTTATTTTGGTAGAAGCAAAATGAGAACTTTCCCTTGTTCCAACACAAGCTTAGGCTTTAATGATAATTTTGTAGTTTATGAAACCAAAGAACTTGGAAGGTTACAATGCTATTGCAATTATAACATGTACAGTTTTTATTGGTTTCCATTGTTTTATTGTATTAACTGCATGTTGTAACAAAGTGCTAATGGTGCTTGAGAACACCAATTGACTTTGGTGTAAGAATATAAATATTGGATGACTCAAATTCATAGACTTTCATTTAAAAAATGTTTAAGATCAACTTGCTTTAAAATTAAATAATTTAAAATAAAAAATTACCAAATTTTAATAACTTGAATGTAAAACACATTAATTTGGAAAGACAGAAATATATTAATGATTTGAAATTAAAATGGCAGAAATATCTCAATACTCCAATATAGTTGATATGCATATAACGGCAAAAACTTCCAATTAGTTCAAGTAAATTCCCGTTTCATTGCTTATCAAACGAGAGTACGATCCTATCTAGTCCATTTCACCCAATTTTTTCAGTAGTTATAATAAAATAAATAATAAATTGTAGAGATGATTTTTTTTTTAATTATCTTTTTGTTTAGTAAATAAATTTTTATGATATCACAACATCACCACAAACAAAACATAATAATCATTTAAAATGAAATGTTTTGACTTAATAATTATCTCCATGAGATAATAACTTAATGAACAGTTTTCCAAAAATCACAAAATTTGTCAAACAAAAATATTAAATTCAACTCCGATTTCACATTATCATAACCATACAATCAACAAAACACAAGTTATAATCCAAAAAGTCTCGTGAAACACCACAAAATAAGGAGAAAAATTCACCTTTTTATAACATTCTGATTTTTGATCTAAAATATTCATATATTTATTCACATCTAAAAAATAGTTTTTTTTTTTCTTTCTTTTATATGAAATTAATTAATTTTAAACGTTAATATCTAATATAAAATCAGCTTAATATAAAATACTAAATAACTAAACGCCAGTCCCCGACAACAATGTCATTTTATTGATCGCAGTATTGCTATTAAGGATAAGTATTTATTTTTTCGTATCCACATGGACTGGTACGATAACAATGTCATTCAACAGTTACTATGATTTTAAGCGTAAGTTTGTAAGATGTTTGATGGTTTAAAGCTACAAAATGTAAAATAGATGAATGATATATAAAGTTTCAGAGAAATGAGAGCTTTTTAGGATTGAATTTCATTCACCGATAGAATATGTAGTTTATCAATCATTTATACACAATCTAAACATCTATCGATATTGTCACGTATCGCTCTCCGAAAGTGTTCATGTCTAAACTCCTGACGAGAGTTTAACCATATTGTTGAATCGACGATCTCCCAGCCTATTAAATAATACGATAGCATTAAGACTCGATACTCAAGTGAATGTTGAATCTAAATCTATGTCTACAATTTAGCATCTAACATATGATTATCCTAAATCGAGATTCAAAGAGTATTTCTCAATAACCGTTCAAATAAATATGTAAAACAATTAAACAAGGATAACATCGATACTAATGCATGAATAGATTGTACATAACCCCATGATCAATAAAAATACATATTGTGACAGTGAACTACATCCAATCCCAACAAGAAAGGGATTTAGGTACTCATGGTAGCTTGATATAAAGAGAAGAATGAAAATGAACATGCATCAATCATGATTTCCCAATGATTGATGCGAACCCAACTTATGATCTTCAAGAAGCACTCACTCCTGTTGTTTTCTCAGTCTCTCTCTCTCTCTCTCTCTCCAAAATGTAATGTCTCCCTAAAAATTTGAAGTGCAAAGTTATTTATACAAAGCTGGAAAAGTAGACTACGTTAAGCCCTAGATTTGGCGCTAAACGCAACTAGTTGACAAATAACTTAAACCGCCATAAATGGAGCTAAGTCCCATTTTTGGCACTAAACAGGGAAGCCCCTGACTATTTGTGCTACAACGGCGCTAAGCCACGTTAGCAAGATTGCTTTGATCTAAAAAATGCATGTTGAAATTAAGAAAACTACAACTAATTACATGATAAACTAATATAGTTACATATTTACACAAATGTTGAGGTTTTGCTGCAAGAATCTGATGAAATAAGTTAATAAATACAATATTTTCATGTACAAATTAACCATAATTTGACACGCATAAATATGTCATTGCGCAAAGGCTAATTATGGAATCATTGAATGCCAAGGGATCTCCCCAGTTACCTGGACTAACATCTATTTGATGGTTCCCTAGTTGCTCGGGTGTGTCGGTGTAGAGGACATTGCATGAACTTTCGTCGTCTACGAAGGCTCCTGCTACCGTGGGATCCGCTACGGTGATCGTTATACCAACGTCAACTTTGTGTAATATGTCAATGTAGACTACATTCTTGCAATCTCGAAATTCTATCATCGACATGTCTTTATCTTTTCATTCAATACAAGTTGTTGCTTAGATGAGGTTTTCTGGTAATAGATCTCCACAAAACATTGCTTTTACACAGATATCACAGATGATATAACATTGAAGTGATGTAAGATTGGAGAATTCAACAAATTTCTTCGGTGCGACGCAAGAAGTTATTCTCTCCATCTTACTGTGGTATTAGTAGATATTTCGATTTGGATCGAGAGTGATTTTCTTGTGGAGTTTGATCGTTGAATTTCACGAGAATTCGATGTCATTCCCATATATGGTGCAACTGTTTCGTTAGAGAACCATAATTGATGTTTATTGATGATGTTTGACTTCGAAAAAATGATGTTGATATCTCTGGTACATTGGCGCGGGGTAGTTCTACAAGATTAACACTTTAACGTCAAATTCAATTATAGAGTCCAAGATGAGTATAGTGAAAAGTAGAGATCAAGAAAGTATATATTTAATCTCAAATGTGTTGATTATATATGTTGGATAATCTTAAAAGTGGAAAGTGTACATTTAAGATCAAGAAAGTGATAAGTATAAAGAAAAGTGAAATTCAAGAAAGTCCGAAACATAATCTATAAAAAAAAGAAGAAGTAAAGTACATGAAATATGATATTTTTTTTATTTCATAATTTTTTGTTCTCCTTTAAATTAGTAAGGAAAATATAGATGGCCCGTTTACTTTACTTGTTAAAAAAAAGAGTTTTATACTATAACATATTTTTGTTTTTAAAAAATTATAAATAACTTTTTTTGAAAAAAAAATTAATTTGAATAGTTATTATTAAAATATTATTTTAGATATATTTTTACTTTTTTATATCAAAACTTTAAAAATTATTTATATTTGAATTATTTCAAATAGCTTCGTAAAAATCATTTTTGAGATATATTTTTTTGAAAAAAAAGTATTATTTGAACTACTATGTAATCTTTAATAATATAATATATATTTATGTTAAAGGATATAAAAATTAGTGTTTTAATTTATTAAAAACAAATTTTAAATTTTTTTTAATATTTCAAAAAACAATTTTATAAAAATCGTTTTTAATATATATATATATATATATATATATATATATATATATATATATATATATATATATATATATATATATATATATATATATATATTTAACGATAAAATAAACTGACCTGAAATCTCCTATTAGATGTTGAGAATGTAGCAAATGTGAGTAGTCTGGATAATAGTCTCACTTTGGTCGAAAATGTGAAGACTTGAACATAAGTGAGAGAACTCATACATTTATCACATTAAGATTTTTGGTGAATATGTGGTGTGTCTCTCACAAAGGCGTTGCTCTGTAAAAGAAGTCTCACAATGTTCAATGTTCCCTAGTGAAAAAACTCCTCCAACACATGATTTCAGTGCATGGTTCAAGAAAGGGATCAACTTATTTGTATCGAAAATCAAGGGCGACACAAGGATTGTGAATAAGAAACGTTCCGTGCGGTACAAGAGTTTGTGGAAGTAAGAAGCTTCCACTTGAGGGGAAACATTGTGGACGGTACACGAGTTTGTGGAAGTAAGAAGCCTCCACTTGAGGGGAAGCATTATAGTCTCACATTTAAGGGGAATTATTGAGAATGTAGCAAGTGTGGGTAATAGTTTCACATTAGTTGTCAAATATTTTTTTTTAAAATTTATTCTCTCATTTAATATCCAAACAATAAAATAAAAAAATGTTTCATTTTACTCCATTTAATCATACATTACTCTATTTGTTTAAAATTATTTTACCCGAATTTCAGAGTTCAAATTTTGTGCACCAGAAAATTTCAAATATAGACGGCTTCTCATATCGGGAATGGATTTGCTAAGGTAATTTCTTAACACACCCCATAAGTTTCTTAGACACCTTGTGTGCTGACAAAAATCCCCCTCTGTTCCGGATGTGTACATCCGGACGCACAATTTTTTTATACAAATGTTGATTTATTTTGGATGTGCATATGAGAAATACTTCCGGATGTGCAAATCCGGAACAATTTCTTATAACATTTCGCGCCATAGCTTATCCCCCATCACTTTTCACATTCCAAACTCACAAACTCTCTCAAACTCTCAATTTCTCATTTCCACAAATCCTGACTTTTTCACTCGATTTCGGTGCATAGCAACTTCTACAAAGATCAAGACACTCCAAATCCTTTCTATCTCAATTTAATCAGTAAGTTTTCGAATTTTAGAGTTTCAGAGTTATTTGCGAGTAATCAATTTAGAGTAGACATTTAGGTGTATAAATTGTTAGGAAGTATAAATAACATAGGTTAAAGACAATGTAGGTATTGTATGTTACTTCAAACGGACGACCAGGGCGTTAAAATGCCCTTTTCTATGACACAACAACCATGACTGCTTTTTTTAAACCTGAAAATACATACCGAATGTGCAGATCAGAGAAAACCCAACATTGATTGCTTCCTGATGTGCACATTCAGGAGAAACCCAACGTTAAATATTCTAAGTACTTCTGGAAGTGCATCCACATAAGCAATCCGAATGTGCACATCCGGAAGCAACTTGTTTTCATTTTTCTGTTTTTAATTTATTATTTTTATAAAATTCTAATTTGTTTATTAAGCTTTGCAGATTACATGGATGACAAAGAGGATCATATGATACATGGCCAGCCAATTCAACATGCATCTGTCCGACGTGAGCGGACGCAAGCAAGAGTCGAGGCATCCAATGCAGAAGATGTCCCAACATCCCCTACAGGTGAGGGACATCCTACACCAAAACCTTACACATCACAGATTCAGACTACTCCCACCTCAATCGCCGCTTCTACATCTCATAGGTGTCAGGTTACTACTACTGCTTCATCAAGGCCCCACCCGCATGCAAGCATCGTTAGGAGAATCATGTTCCATCACCTGCTATTGTTCCATCACCCACACCTCAGGAAGCTGTTTATGATGCATCTACTGAGCCTGTTCGTGATGCACCCACTGAGACACATATCCCGATTCCTGAGGCTGATTACCTAACATACGAGGGTGGTGATGACGATGACGATTTTGATGAGCTGGAGTGTTACCCCGGGGGACCATCTTATATGTCCCTACTCCTGGGGGTACTCTGAACATACTGCCAGATATGTCTTGCTTGGACAGGTAACTATTCTCGGTTTAAAATTATTTTTGTTGAAAATATTTTCATTTGTAACATTATTTTATTTGGAAATTTCAGGAGAAGGATCCCTAAAGGTTCTATAACCATGGGAGCAAGGTTATAGACATGATTGTGGAGTTGCCAGAGGATGGATGGTTCCATAATGCACTTTCTACCTCTGGTCTCTAAGGTCTTTATAGGATTGGGTATTCCTAGATCAACTACCATATGTTGATGGTCTTTGTTGAGAGATGACACCCTGATACATCCTCATTCCATCTATCGTACGACGAGATCACGATCACACTAGACGACATCTCGTGCCTTTTATATCTACCGATTATGGGCACCCTGCTCCGTCACGGTAAGATATCGAAGGTGGACGTGATAGAGATGTCGACTGGGGAGCTTTAGGCTATCTATGATGATGCACTTGCGGAGGTGACCGCGTTGAGAGGCGCACACGTTCGTTTCTTCTTTCTGACAAACAAATTTCGTGAGGAGCTTGTAGAGGCAGGACAGGCAGCATGTGATGCAACTGAGGTAGAGATCCACATGTAGCGTGCTCTGAGATGCTACTATATGTTTTTGTTCGGCACGCAACTGTTTGTGGACACCAGCTCCACTTACGTTGATATCGTTTACCTCATGTACCTTTTGGATCCCACAGAGATCCATGGGTACAACTACAGGGGAAGTTACACTGACATACACATATTTTAGGCTCTCAGATGGTTATCGTTGGGTAGCCAAGATTATGGCAGACAAATGTACATTATACGTGGTAACAATCTTATATTCTGGTTTTTTTCTTCCATTTCTTTTATTTCTATATTCATTATAATGTTTAACACCGATGTTATATTTTCCATTTCAGGCATGGATATTACAACACTTTCCCAAGATTACTGGTTGGGAGAGTGTCTTGGAGTACACTAAGGAGATGTCGCGTGTTGCTGCCTTATTCTGCTCAGAAGGAACCAGGAACCCAATCCCTATAGAGTTTATCTTGATCGGATGGCTTCTAAGGACATATTTTATGACGTCTATGCTGATCACTGTGTGACACGCCCGCTTAATGAGGCATCGTTGTTCTCAGGATGGTTGCCATGCAGTTCGACCATCATTGCCCGATACTTGCCGAATGACATCTTGCGTCAGTTCGGTTACACGTATACTATCCTAAGGATTCCTATTGAGTCTGCACTTCTAGGCTTGATCCCCATGGAGATAGATGAGAGATATGCTGACTTCCAAAACCACTTGGTACCGAAAGGGGCTCGGGCGATCAGAGCCCCTAGAGACTGGAGCGTTGTTGTCGGGTATATCTTGTGGTTTTATAAAGTCTCACACCCATGCATGGTGCCCACTACTGAGAGATCGCCACACATATGCAAAATGTCCTACTTCGATGACGTCAGATAGAGCAGATAACGCGGGAGGCCATTGCAGACTGTCACCTCCCGGAGGGCTCTGGTGGCAGACTTTCCATGGATAGATTATTGAGATTGCTCGGGGGGAACTTCAGTACCGCAGACATCGAGCCAGGACAGTGGGTAGGGGCAGAGGAGCAGGGGAGCCAAGAGAGATTCTTAGGCATACACAATAGTCTTTGTTTGATGTATTATATTTTTATTACATTTTTGTACTGTATTTTGACAGTAGTATCATTATGTATATATATATAATTTTAATTTATATATGGATGTTTTTGAACGTATATTAAGTTGCAACGATAAATTAGCATCTGCGACCAATCAAGAAAACTAATTTTAAAAAATAAATTAAAGTTTTGGTATTTTTTCTGATGTGCAAATTTGTGGGAACTTTCAGAGTGTGAATATCCGGAACAAATCAACGTTTTATAAAAAAATGGTACGTTCGAATGTGCATATCTAAAAATTTATGACAATAAAGGAAATTTAAAAGATGTCTAAAAAATCAATGTGATGTATTAGAAAATGCTTTTTGCTAATACCTTTACCACCTTTGTCTCTATCCCTCTCTAAACAACAATTTTTTCCCCACATATAAGTCGTTTATTTTATTCATGTATTTTTAACAATTTTTTATACCAAAAATGAAAGGTACTCGATCCAAATCCTCTCATATCTTAGCCTAATGTTTGGATAAGGATGATTTTATCATTTTTTTTCTTCCGGTGCGTGACATTAGCATGATGAATTCAAAAGATGATGCAACCAGGAAAATTGAGGGGAAAATAAAGGTAATAGTGAAATTTAGTAGGTTGATTTCAATATATATAGACTGTTTTTTTTTTTTTGAAAAGAATGAACCATGTATTTTTAATATATATTTTTTTTTGAAAAGAATGAACCATGTATTTTTAATATATTTTAATCGTTAAAATTTCAATTGTTAAACTAATTGATTAAACAGACATATAATTAGTCTATTATTTAAGGGAAAAAATGAACCATGTATTTTTAAAATATTTTTTATTTTATTTAATATAACGGTTTGATCAATTTTAACCGTTGAGATTCGATATTAAATTAAACTTTGACACCTTATTGTCATTTGATATATATATATATATATATATATATATATATATATATATATATATATATATATATATATATATATATATATATCACTACTAGAAAATTCGTTTCTAGTGACCGAAATTTTTTGGTCACTATAGCCACTAATTTAGTCACCAAAATTTCTAAATTAAATTTAGTCACCAATTTAGCGATCAAAATATTGTGACCGTCAATTCGGTCTCAAAATTGGTCATTAAATAATATTTAATTTATATAAAAAATTTAGAGACCGAAATTTCGGTCACTGATATTTATGTTATTTTTTCTCTTTATTTTTTAATCCTCTTTATTATATTATTATTTTTCTCCCAAATTTTTAAGAATTTTAGTTTTCTTTTTTTAATAAAAGATTCACGTTTTTATTATTTTAACAAATAAAATATTATATAAATAATTATATTATATTATTCTTATATATGCATAGAAGTGAATTTTATTTTTACTATACAACTTTTATATGTGCATAATGAAATTACATTAATAAAATCAAATTTTATTTTTATTACATCAAATTAAGTTAAGTAATAATTAATAATTATTTAACTATTATTTAAATTTTATTTTATTTTTTATATGCATATATATTTAATATAGGTAACATAACAAATTATATTAAATGGTCTAGTAACTCCTAACTGAAATTGTAGATGGTCATATATATATATATATATATATATATATATATATATATATATATATATATATATATATATATATATATATATATATATATATATATATATATATATATAAAAGAATTAAAACAAATCGAAATTTATTCTAAACTCCATAAAACTTTGCAGATATTCTTTTTATGTGTTATGATATAAGTTCATGAAAAATCTGAAATGATAGTTTTCAAATAATCAACATTAATATTTTGAGTGAGAGTTTATTGTAGTTTTTCTCAACTCAGAGTTTAGTCTTGCATTTAGAATATCTGATTTAGTTAAAAACGAAAAAAACAACATTCCTTTTATACCCTATACAATACTTCATTTTATTGATAACTACTTTTCATATAAACGTCTCAAACAATTTAATCCAAATTGTTGTTCTAAATTGGAATTCTCATTGATTTATATTATATTTAACATCGAAGACAAAGAGAATATTATTTTGTTCCGCACGTGATTTTGATTAAAATACCAGTGTACATAATTTCTATTATTTGTCATATTCAACATAACAATCACCACTAAGCTGTGTCTCTCCTTCAATGGCATGCAATTAATACTTGAAAATTATCGTTGAACTAATTGACAATAAAAACCCAAAATTATTACGTATGATGCATAATAATTGAATGGTTTGATGTATTTGAAACCCCACATCATAAGTACGTGTCCTCTTTACATGTTATATATGTTACTATGTCATATCGAAAAATAGTATTGTGTTAATATTCTCTCTTATCAAAAATCTTATTAACATTAATTATAATTAGGAAAATTATGCTTAACTTTTAGGGAAGTAATGGTAAGTTTTGAATCTTGCACTAGAAATTAAAGAAGACTGGCTTTTGTTTTTTATATATATGGTCATTTGGAGGGATCATTATTTCTTTCAAATCTCAAATTTATTGCATTCATTTTTGTTGGATCAAGATGATGATGATTATTTTAAATTAAATATTATTTATTTAATATAAATTGAAAATTATAATTAAATTTAGACAACTTAATCTTGATCCAACGATTATAAATATATCAAATGCGGGAAATTGTTACTACAATGAACTTGAATATAGTAGGATACACCATAGCAATTAACTTGTTTAAAATTTATTTATTTTATCTTTTTTTTTCTTTCTTCTTTTTCCTCTTTACTTGATTAAGTAAATATTAGTAAATATTTGGTTAAGTTACTTTATTTTGCTAAGGGAATGAATCTGGTCAAATTTTGTGACCAGATCAAAACCCAATAGTTCAACTTCTTTTAAGAAAATCCTTTCAAGTTTCACGCTAAAAAGTACTTTGAAGATGGATTAAATAAAGGAAAAGATTGAAAAAGTAATAATGATAATCAAACATTTTTTAAAATATGCTTAGATACAATTTGAATCAAAGATTGCATTACAAACTCGTTTATACACAAAGTTCAGAAACCCTAAAAAATTAAAACTAATTTGTATCAACAATTAAATAAAACTTTTCCCAAAATACAACAATCAACTTAAATTTCTAAACCTAATTATAAAACTAAAATCAGAAAGGGAAAAAATGAAAAGAAAAGAAGAAAACCCTATGTTGTTGCAGAACCCCTAACCAAAGACTAAAGCTCCAATTGAAACATTTAGGGTTTCACATCGAAACCATAAGTAACTTGAGCATCAACCTCCATGAAGGGTACCTGACACCAAAAGAATTAGAAAAAAGGTTTAGAAGGAGAAAGAGATAGTAGAATAAAGAAAAGAAAGAATCAGAGGAAAGTAGGAAAATTTAACTTTACCAGAGAGATTAGTGTCTCTGTAGGTTGGTAGATATTGATCCTTATCCTTTGTTTTATTGTATAATTAATCTTTGTTGTTGATTTGTGTTGCTTTGATATAGATAAATGTTCGGTTAGATTTACAATAAAGGGTTCAGGGTTCAGGGTTTTGGGATTTTGGAATTTTGGTTTGATTTTGTTGTCTAAATGATTGATTTGATTTCGAGGTTAGGATCTATGATTTGATGTTGTTTTCATTGCATTTGGGGTTTATGGAAAAATAGGGTTAAAGTTCGAAGGTTAGGGATGAAGATTGTTAGGGTTCATATATAGGGTTCTTTTGGGTTGTCGGTTAGGGTTAGGGTTCTTGTAGGTGGGGTTAGAGTTCATCTGAGTTGGGGTTATGGTTTTTGTAGGCGGGGTTAGGGTTCATCTAAGTTGGGATTAAGGTTTTTGTAGGTGGGGTTAGGGTTCATCTAAGTCAAGGTTATGGTTATTAGTTCTAAGGGTTCCTGGATTGGGTTGTTGAAGGTTTGAAGATCCCGGTTGAATTTCAACCTGAGATCTAGGGTTGTTTTAGGTGCGGTCAAGAGAAATCACAATATAGTCTTGCTTAGATTTGTGGATGGACACGAAGCAGACATACTTATCAAAGAAATTCACGAGGGATCCTTGGTACTCGTGCCAATGGGCATACTATGGCCAAGAAAATTCTCAGAGCAGGTTTTTACTGGTTGACAATGGAAATTAATTGCTTCAAATATGTCAAGAAGTGCCACGCATGTCAATCTATGCGGATAAAGTTCACGTACCACCTGATCCCATGAATCTCTTAACTGCTCATTGGCCTTTCTCCACGTGGGATATAGACGTAATCAGAATGATCGAGCCAAAAGTCGTGAATGGGCACCGGTTCATACTAGTTGCCCTTGATTACTTCAGCAAGTCGGTAGAAGTTGTTTCCTACGTCAACATGACAAAACAAGTGATCGTTTGTTTCATCAAGAAAGATATAATATGTCGTAACGACATCCCCAATAAGATTATCATTGATAATAGGTTGAATTTGAACAACAATATGATGGAAGAATTATGCGAGTTTTATAATTGAACACCATAACTCGTCACCTTACCGATTAAAGATGAATGACGCCGTAGAAGCAACCAACTAAAATATCAAAAATATTATCCAGATGATGGTGAAAACCAACAAACATTGGCACACGATGCTCCATTTCGCACTACATGGCTATAGAACTTCAATTCGTACTTCGACCAGAGCAACCCATTTTTCTCTTGTATATGAACAAAGGTCGTGCTCCCTATTGAAGTTGAGATCCCCTCATTGAGAGTCCAGATGAAGACTAAACTGGAAGAGGCAGAATGAGTACAAACAATATTCGACCAACTGAACCTCATAGAAGAGAAACATATGACGATGGTATGTCACAGGAAATTATATCAACGGAGGCAAAAGAAAGCATTCGAAAAACAGGTTTGTCCTCGTGTGTTCGAAAAAGGTGACTTGGTGTTAAGAAAAATATTACCCATCCACAAGGATCCCCGTGGCAAATGGATCCTGAATTACGAAAGGACACACGTCGTGAAGAAGGTCTTCTCTGGCGGAGCCTTAATCCTTAAAACCATGGATGAAACGTAGTTACCACGATGTGGAAATCATTTAGTCATACAAACATATATAAAAATAAAGGATCTATAAATTGATTTTAGAAATACTTTGATCTATCGAGGAAATTTTTGTTGATAACAATTCTAAATCAAAGAGGTTTAACAAATGAACAATCAATAACTTGTGGCCGGTACTCCTAATATCTTGAATATTCTTTAGATAAGGAGAAGAGATAAATCATGTGTATGTTATATTCAGGACCATAACCTATATATGGAGTGTTAGTCAATTAGTGTTTTCATTATTTCAAAATGACACATCCTGACATCCACTTTATACTTCATTGATTAATTAATTTTTAAATAAAATCTAATTAATTCTTAATTTCTTCAATCATTTAATTGTTTAATACATTTAATTTAATAAAATAATTACTATAATTAAAATATATTTAGATAAAAAAGCATGAGTAGTATATACTATATAAGTTAAAATTTGACTTTTGAAATATTACCATGATCCAATAATACGTGGCTATATAACATAATTAAAAATTAATTCAATTCCTTAATTGCGAGTATTCTTAAATTATGTTTATTTATTTTATATACATTATCATTCAGCAAACCCACCCACCAATATGTTCTGGACATCGTATCCTCAATTAGTACAGAATAATGTTATATATATATATATATATATATATATATATATATATATATATATATATATATATATATATATATATATATATATATATATATATATATATATATATATTCACATTTATTTTTAAATTTTATAAAAAAAAATGATATATTTTGATCCTTACAAAAATTTTATGCATGCAGTTTTAATCATAGTTATTTTTTAAAATTTTGAAAACTATTTAATTGCCTTTAAATTTTTAAATGTTTGAATAATTTTTTTTAAACGTGTTTAGATTACTATAAAATATTTTTTTTAAACAAATTTTATAATTTTTTTAAAATGATAAAAATTAAATATGAATTGTTTAAATTTAAAAAAAGATAATAATAAAAGTAATGAAAAATTTCGACTTATAAATCAAATTTTGAGTTATTCTTTTTAAGAATTTTTTATAACGTTCTAAATATATTTACAAAATAATCATTTAAAAATATATATTAATTTAATATTAAGAACTAAAATTACGTATATAATTATTTTATAAGGATTAAGACGTGTTATTTTTGTATGGAGATAAAAAAATAAAAATTAGTAATTTTATAAAAATAAAAAATAGTAGGGTATGAGAATAATGTTATAAAAGAAATTAGTACGAGAATAAACAATTTATTTATTTATATATATATATATATATATATATATATATATATATATATATATATATATATATATATATATATATATATATATATTTCACATTTATTTTTAAATTTTATAAAAAAAAATGATATATTTTGATCCTTACAAAAATTTTATGCATGCAGTTTTAATCATAGTTATTTTTTAAAATTTTGAAAACTATTTAATTGCCTCTAAATTTTTAAATTTTTGAATAAGTTTTTTTTAAACGTATTTAGATTACTATAAAATATTTTTCTTAAACAAATTTTATAATTTTTTTAAAATGATAAAAATTAAATATGAATTGTTTAAATTTAAAAAAAGATAATAATAAAAGTAATGAAAATTTTTGACTTATAAATCAAATTTTGAGTTATTCTTTTTAAGAATTTTTTATAACGTTCTAAATATATTTACAAAATAATCATTTAAAAAAATATATTAATTTAATATTAAGAACTAAAATTACGTATATAATTATTTTATAAGGATTAAGACATGTTATTTTTGTATAGAGATAAAAAAATAAAAATTAGTAATTTTATAAAAATAAAAAATAGTAGGGTATGAGAATAATGTTATAAAAGAAATTAGTACGAGAATAAACAATTTATTTATATATATATATATATATATATATATATATATATATATATATATATATATATATATATATATATATATATATATATATATATATATATATATTTCACATTTATTTTTAAATTTTATAAAAAAAAATGATATATTTTGATCCTTACAAAAATTTTATGCATGCAGTTTTAATCATAGTTATTTTTTAAAATTTTGAAAACTATTTAATTGCCTCTAAATTTTTAAATTTTTGATTAAGTTTTTTTTAAAAGTATTTAGATTACTATAAAATATTTATCTTAAACAAATTTTATAATTTTTTTAAAATGATAAAAATTAAATATGAATTGTTTAAATTTAAAAAAAGATAATAATAAAAGTAATGAAAAATTTCGACTTATAAATCAAATTTTGAGTTATTCTTTTTAAGAATTTTTTATAACG